>BJBW01000655.1:184286-326514 GCA_004320125.1 Scolopax mira | reverse complement strand
ATGATCTCAAGGGTCTCTTCCAACCTAGACAATTCTATGATTCTATGATTTTATCTGCAGTTTAAGGTAAGCAACTTCCTGATGTTACATAAGATGTTCCTCATAACAAACTTCTCTGTCCATGCTTTAAGGAGAAAAAAAAAAACCCAACAAAAAAACACAAAGTATAATACGCTTCAAAACCACACACAAGTCCCCAACAACAAAACCAACACATTGCTACAGACTAGTGGTCCAAGCTCAATTCTAGTTAGCTATCAAGCAAACAGTAACTAGATTTAAAACCCTGTTATTTTGACCTCACTGATACTTGAATTAGTACTAGCCAACTGGAGCCAAGAATGTGCCTCAATTAAGTTTTGCTGACCTCAGGGTGAACTGAGGTGATACCTAAATATTTTCTCAAGCCAAAATAGGTGTTCCTGCTACAGCATCCTAACCTGATTTGGCTTATCCACTAGCACTTTCAGAAAACTACATCAGCAGAAAACCAACTTGGCAACAACATGAATAGTTTTCTTCTGTTTAGTAAGTAAACTAGCTTAGTAAAACACAACATGTGCTACAAGTGGCAAACAGCTGAGTGTTTTGGGGGTGGTGGGCATAATACAGTGTTTATGACACTACCCAAAGTCTTCTGGTGGTAGCGGGATCAAGGAAGTAGAGGAGACACAGCTCTAGCTTAGGAATTGATTCCAAATAATTCTCCCTAGTAAAAAACCATAACTTTGTAAAGAACTCTATTTGGTTTGTGCTTGGCAAGCAATCTCATGGAACCCAATATAAGAGTGTATTAGCCTTACACAGTCAGGTGACACGAAATGTTACATCCTTTTTGTAGCATTCTAACATCTAAATTAAAAAAAAAAAAAAAAAAAAAATCTATGTGGAGGGCCATATTGACTTTAAAGACACCCAGAACCAAATTTAAGCATTTTTTAACTTACAGAATATGCTATTTTGCTGTAGTAAAATTCACAGAGTTACTTACCTATCTTTTTGTCCTTTTTGTTCATGACTAATTGATGTAAGCGTTCCTTTAATTTGTTGTATTCTCTCTCTTTTCTTTTCATATCATGATTGTACTGGGTAGCTCTACTTGAAATTATGTTCTGTAACTTCTGTACCTAAAAGCAACCCCACAAAAGCCGTGTTACTTAAACTAAAGCATAAACCAAAAGAAAACCAAAACACGTGAAGCAAAATTACACTTTTATTAGACTGTATTTCTGAAAACAGGAATCGGGAGAACTCTCCCAACTCATGGATTCTGACCTCAAACTTAAGTCCCAGGAGACTTAATTTCTTTGCCACAGAAAACAACATATTATAATAGAATAGTTTCTTTGAAGTATAACTAAACTCATGTTCTGGCCATTCATACAGCCTTCTTTAGCACCTGTATTGAAAAGTGCAGAGAAAGACATACTTTCGGCTTCAGTAATTAATGTTTAGGATTTAGTTTTATTCTAACTCTAAAATACACTTTTGAGGTTTACACTAGAAAATAATAATAAACTCATCTTATTTTGGGCAGCAGGATACTGGAAGACAGACTATTCAATTTAGTATTAAAAAATATCAAATATATCATATAGCACATTCTTGGCCTGTACTATCAATACCTGTCGTTGGGATTTTTTTTAATTGTCAGTTTTAACCTTATAAACATACAGCACATTCAATATTTTAAGCTAGAACTTTAGGATGCTCACTATCTAGAGATAGTGCTGTGACTGCTAACTGTATGAATATGTTCATGAACACAGAACACTCACAAAAACTTAGGAGCCATGTAAAGTACAGTATGTGGAGGGGGAAGGAGCACACTGGAAACAAATCTCAAAACAAACCAGTCTCAAAACAAAACCAAAAAGTGCTTTCTGATATCAGTTCTTTCAAGACACCCAAGTTAATGAGACTGCTTTTGGGCTGGGTTTCCTCCCACCTCCCTTCTCTTTGGTCTTTTGCTCTCCTCTGCATAACTAGAAAAAGAGAAGCTCCCGTACACAAACGTGAAGGAGTAACTGAATCTTGTTGGCCCCTCCTACCTTCTGATATTTTTAATGTTCCAAGATAAAGCTATGCTCAAAAGTACAGACAGCCTCAGAGAACTGCACATGTGCATTTCTGCAGTACTCTCCACTATTGTTTTAAGTTGAATAAATAGGTTCTGAAAGGAATAGATCCATAAGTAACATGCCAATTTCACTTTGGTGAAAGACAACATTTACTAATAAAAAAGCATTCAAAGTGAAAAATTACAAGACTCCTTGCAAAGAAAAAAAATTCTATTATTGAATATATATGTAACAACATGTGTTAATGTACAAGACAACTCACTTCATCCTTTTCATTTTTAAGTAACTGATGCAAATTTCTGTTCTTGCTTTGCAGTTGTCTGTCTCTTTCCTGAAGTCCGACTATTTCCCTTTTAGATAATTCCAACTGTTCCTACAAGTGTTGAGAGTTCAATATCAATAAGAATTAATAGCAAAGGATTAAAAAAAAAAAAAAAAAAAAAGACAACACACAACCCACCAAACCATACAAACCACCAAACTGCCAAGCCACCTCACTTGAGGTAAGTTTGCCTGTATATTTGATCTCTAATGTTTTGGGCATGATCTTGCCTTCTCAGTAACAACTTAGTTCTAATTGATGGAGCGAGAAGTATGATTCTCCAGTACAAGAAACACTCCTGCTCACAAGAAACAAAAATCACAGATATAATTTTATACAGTTATTACAATCAGGATTCTGTAAGCATATCTACACCACTAGAGTGAGGCAGATACTAAGCAACCGGTATGAACTCAGGACTACAGTTTTACTGGAATGTTTCTGTTAAATAATCAAGGGAACAATTACACAGATATTCAGATTGTGACCATAACAAAGCAAATGGGACATTTCACATATACAGAGTAAGGCTAAGCAGATGATTTTACAATAACAGATTATGCAAAACTAGTGTTTTAGAAATCTTCTTCCACATATATGAGACTGAAACAAACCTGAAATTGCCAACTTCAGCAAGAGAGCCAAACACTACATACAAGCTCTTTTTCTTTGTATGGGTAGCAAACAACAAACATGTAGAGATATTTAAGCAACAATAACTTCTAAGCAAACTACATCAGAATATTGGTAACACAATAGTGGAAGTCAAGAGGATCGCTGCATGGTATCTGAAAGAACTTATATGAGAAACCTTACAAGCTAACAGCTAAATTAAATGCCCTGGAATTGAAGTAGTAAGTTTTTCTCCCCTCACCTTAAAGCCATTTGCTTAGGAAAAGTGACAGAACTGTTCTGGAACCAGCATTAAAAATCACATGTAACTACACTCATTTTTATATACACATTTTTATAATGTCACAATTTATATGCTTCTACATAGATGACCATAGATGGACTGCTATGATTTTAAGAATCTGCAACAGCATTTACCAAGGAGATAGTGTGGGCCAGCCCTAGCCAAATCATGCATTGCAATTTTAAAAAAAATTATTTTCTTGACAGAATCAAGGGAAAGACACCACTCTTCTAATATAACTGCACATACAAGCACCCATGAAGTAGCATAGGCTGTGAACTTCCAACATAACAGCTACTCCACAGCGATTGGCCTCGTCCTGTTTTTAAACAAAGCTTAGTAACTTCAGTATTGACAACAGTTTTTGATCAATTCTTACAAAAAACCCTTTAATCAGCTATGGAAGGAATTAGAAAAAACCCTTCACAACATGGAAAAGCTACAAATAGGGAGAAACACTGGTAATAACCCTGTGACGCACACTAGAAATGCTACCTACACTTTTACAAGTTACAATTATGCTGGGCCTTTGTCTTTTAGACCTGGGGATACCTTTTTAAGTGATACTGAATGATATGAAGTATTCAACATTTTCACTCACAGCACACTTCCATTCTGAATAGCCTTCTTTCTTCTTTGATTAAAGAGGCCATAATTCTAAGTAAGTTTTCAGTTCTCTCATTAATTCATGTTTCATTAACATTACAGAAATTTCAAATGGAAAAAAACCCAAAATGCACATAAAACAAACTCCAGATTAGTACTGAGAAGAAAAACAAAAAAGCAATCACTGTTAAGCATGTACAGTATCTGTAAAACATAATTCCACCAATATTATTCAGCAGTTATCTTGGTTTCTACCTTTAATTTAGCATAGCAGTTCTGTAAGTGGTCCATATCACTACTCAGTTTCAGATGCTGCATTTCTATTTCTTCCTGAGCTCGAAGGTTCTTGTGCTGCCATACAAGCAATTCATTCATGCAATTTATGATAGATATTAAATTTAATTCTTTTTCTTTGGACTCCATATAAATAGAAGGAAATCCCAATGTTGTCAATTCCTGGTAAAAGACAAGGAGGGTGAAATAAATAACTGGATCAATCTCTCACAATTCTTTAAAATTGAGAGAAACAGTATTGGGTGAAATCTTATGCAAAGGGAGAGGGGAAAAATAACTTTGGCTTCTGGGCATTGAGAAAGAAGACGTCTTAATTCAGCGAATCTTTACTACCACAATTGATTTAATGTCACCTTCACACAACCTCCAATAAACAAGAAGACCTGGCTTACCCTATCGAGATAGGATATACTCTGTTCAATATTTTCTTCTGTGCAGAAGGCACTGAAAAAGCTGTGCATGTTTTTGGATGAAGGCAGTGGCAAGCGTAGCACTTGTGAGTTCATGCTTGGGGCAGATATCTTTCTTTCTGAGGTATATTCAAAAATATTTTTGCTATCTGAAAGTCAAAAACATTAATAAACAAGTCAGGGCTAATTGTTTAGGATACATCACAAAAAAACCCCAATCCTTTACTACTCAAATTATTATTTACAGAAATCTACAATTCTAAATTTTAGAATTTAATCTAGAATGATTAATCTAGAATCTATTAAATTATTCACACACAAAAAAGATAAGCTTCCACTAGAAGATTTAAAGACTCTATAAGGTATTGTAACTTCCAATTTTTATGCATCTGCCAAGAAAAAACTGCCTAAACTTTCTTCTTAATTGGCTTGCTACAACACAAATTATTTTTTGCACCTGTATTGGAAGAAAAAAAAGCTGTGTGTTCTGTCAGAATGCTTATAGAATGTATGATATCCTTATTCATATTAAGCATATGCTGCATTTTACTTTTCCACTAGGTAGAAGTAGGCAAGAAAAAAAGCTTATTCCTATAATAAGTTTGTAATCAATTTATGACGCAAAAAAATTAGAACAAGTAAACAAACCTCTGAAAATGCAAGATATCCTGAAAGGTGCGCTTAAAACAAAAAGTGACTGAAAAGTCTTAGAACCTTTATATACAGTAGCATTTCTGCGATGACTCAATCCAAAACAAAGCGCTATATGTACTATATATTATTTAACATTGTGCTTAATGTTAGTCAAATAGTCAAACATGTTATGCACAAAACTCCAATCTCTCTCTCTAGCATCTATAACATCGCTGGTAAAGTCAGCAAATCCACTAAATTCAAAATATTACTCATTTACCTGATGACAGCACTGGCACAGAAATAGTCTTCCAATCTCCCATAGCAACAAAGACAGGCAGGGTACCTGAGCAACCGGTTCAGCAGTGAAGTATTTAGTACAATTGCTGGCAACGCATGTTATGTAGGCATCTCCTAAAATAGCAAGAGCATTTTAGATTAACAATAGCAGCTAATACAGCTAGAAGATTAAAGCAGGCACAAGAGAACAAGTATTGGACTTGAGTCACACAATTTTTTTTTATTCTTTACACAGCATTTGGAACACAGTAAGCACAGAAAAACAATTACCTCTCTATATTTAGTTAGCCTTAAACTCAACTAAGTCTTGTAAACTATTAACTAAAGATAAAATGCCATGCACACATGAGAATAATAGAGTCACACTGTGGATAACTCAATTGTTAGTGGTGCATACATAAGAGAAAACACAGTAAGACAGATATTAAATATCTAGGAACTTCTAACAAATATTTAACCATTTAAATTTAACTTATGTTTTTAGTAATAATGACTTTTCCGTGTCAAGTTGCTTGCTTCTTTGCAGAATATCTAATATTTTTGAAGAAAACAAATAGGAGAAGCCTGTTGGCACAACCACTCAGTTCAGCACTGGCCCTCTGGAAACCAAAGGAAAGTCAGATACTTGTAAGAAAGAATAATCTGATTGTCCCGTCACCCTAACTGCATCACCCAGTAAGGCACATAATAGCATTAGTTACCACACTGCTGGAAACTTAAAATCCAGCTTGGATGCTTAAGATTTGGACAGCATAACTCATCAGCTGTTACACGAACAATGATAATTCGCGGAAACAAACTTTCCACCTGACAGAAAAAGCAGCCCCTTTTTTCAATTAACACTTTGGAACAAAGTCTCAAGTCAGTTTTGGACAGACTCCGTAGACATTTAGAGCACAGGGATGTCTTCCACTAAACACCCCTCCCCCCCCCTCCCTTTCCTCTGCTTATGTTCCAATAAACACAGTCTAGATAAGCAAATTCTAAATTTCTGACACCAAAACCTTGTATTTTTATCAGTGTGGAAAAAGCTATCATTTGGGGGACAAAAGAAGGTGCGTGTGCGTGCTCTATTACCCATAAGGTCTCTTGAGAACTCAGAGGCAGCAAGAATCCTTATCAACATTTCAAAATGCAGAACACAATGCCCAAAGTAACACCAAATTTTTAAGAGATCATACCAGGGCATAGCAATATTATGGGATGCTCAGAACTAGAATATAAAATATCCAGCTTGATGAATATTTCTTCAGGTTCATAAATGTACTTGGGGAAAAAAAAAAAGCCAAAAAAACGCCACTTATTCTTGTAGTGACAGGATGAGGGTTGAAGGTTTTAAACTGTAAGAGGGGAGATTTAGATTTGATATTAGGAAGAAATTCTTTACTGTGGGAGGTGGTGAGACGCTGGAACAGGCTGCCTGGAACAGCTCTGGATACCCCTCCCCTGGAGTGTTCAAGGCCAGGCTGGATGGGGCTCTGAGCAACCTTGTCTAGCAGGAGGTGTCCCTGCCCGTGGCAGGGGAGTTGGAACTCTGTGACCTTTAAGGTCCCTTCCAACCCAAACCATTCTATGATCCGAGTTGAAAGCTTGCAGGAACTACTAAATTACATATCAAAAAGTACACATAAAGCAGCAACAAGACACGGGCAAAGCAACAATCTTGTGGCTGTCCTTGTTTAAAAAATGTGAGATTCTGCCCATATTCATTAATGTACATTTTTCATCTTTTTTTTCTCCTGTAAAAAATGTCCAGAAATGAACAAAGCAAGGAGGAGTTCTTTCTAAAGGAAAGAACTGACTTCAGAATAGAAATCTGCAAGGCAATTCCTTTTTTTTTCTCCCCCCCCCACTTCCAAAACAATTGTGCTTTAAAAAAATGCAATTCAAAGTCAAACTAAGGATTAAGAGGACAAGCTTCTTACATGTTAGTTTCCTTTCTGCTGGACCCATCAGGTGGAGAAACCTGCAAGCATAGGAGGAAAAAGCAACAAATTAAGCTACAAGTATCTTCTCATTATTAGCATTGCAAACCTGCATTCTAATAAGTCATTTCAAAAGATTGTTAACAAACTCAAGACACACAAATTCCATTGACAACTGTTGGAAAGTCCTCACAAATAATACTCACGTTTCCGATATGCTGTTATTACTTTCAAACAAACTGGCTTTTATTCCTTCAGAGATTGTATGAGATCTTTTCATCCAAATTCCCTCATCCAACCCACAGATATCTCTACACTGACAATACTATACAGCATCTATCACCCCAAACAATGTTTGACTGGAAGAAGAAACTAGACTAGCCCAGGTGTGGGAATGAAATGTTTCTTTAAAATTTGAGCCCTGCAAGCCACATGCAGATTCATTCAGTGCAAATACTTTTATCAAGACTACTTTCTAGTGACACTATTTCTAGGTACACCACCAGGAGGAAACAAAGAAAATTAACATACAAACTCAGGCTCATAAGGTATCTAGTGAAGACAGAAAGCAAGAACATGCAGGCAGTACAATAAAGTCCAGGTAATGCAACTGTATTCTTCTCACATTAATCAACCTTGAAAGCTCTAGAGCCTTTTGTCTTCAAAAGGCCACCTGCAGTACACTGCAAACTGTTTAATACGTCAGATTAAAAGCCACCTTCAGCAATTTCAAGATAAGGAAAGCATCAAATTCAAAAGTTTCCTTCAGCTGTTAAACCACTACCCCAAAGTATCTTAAATTGTTATGTGTCATCAAACAAGTGCAGTAGCTTTGAAGCAGTAATCATTTCAGAAAGCAGTCAGCATTTTGTACTTGAATCGTCTTTACATACTGTATTCAGAATTAAACTCAGATGTACAAAACGAGACAATCCCATGTCAGCTGCAAATGGGAATGCTACAAGCCTTTAGTCCCGTGCTGAGATCATCTCATCAGTTCCACGTGGATCCTACTGCCACTTCAGGACCTCAGACACGACTTCTAAAGTTATCTAGTGATTAAGATCCATCAGATACATTTCCTTCCCAGTCTAGTCAGTTTCTCTGGAGCAACACATCTCAAGATAGCCTCACTGAAGTATGCAAGAGCTAAAGATAAACGTTCCTGATGACCACAGTGTGGATGCAAAATTAATTTAGATACACCATATTCAGAAGGGACTGTTCACCTTTAGCATGCTACAATGCTCTCTTGAGCCACCGTAACATACCAGGAACGTATTACAAAGAAGAGGAAAATGTAGAACTCTGAAGCAATATTTTGCGTAATTATGGAAGAATAATAAAATAATACACAAGGTTGACAAGTACTTCAGGGATCTTCCCAGGCTATCCTAGTTAACACAGAAAGGCTTTAACTGAACCAAAGCAGTAGGGGGCTTTTCTGGGTTCTGTGCCACAACCCCCACATCACCCCCCCCCACCAAATCCTGCTTGGGAAAACATGTAGCAAGAAGCAAAAAAAAACAAAACCAACCAACCAACCAAAAAAACCCATATTTTGCTGATTCACAGGCTCTCATACTAGTGTCAAAAATCTGACTGAAAGTGGGACAGAAAAGAACCTCCAAGCAGCCAAAACCACTGTAACTACTTAATGATTTTCCTTCTATGCCCATTCTCTGTCCACAGGGATTTGTCGCAGTTACTTCACCAACAGGTTTGATGGCTTGCCCAAAAACCTGTAACAAGCCAATGCTTGCCAGATGAAATTCTGCCAATTGGCACTACCTCATTCTGTCCAAAGCAAGAAATTCTTAGGGTGGGCAAGACCTAGGTTGATTGTCAAAAAATGAGCCTCTGGGACCCGATTTCACATGCACCAATACAATGGCAGAGCTATCTCACTGCAACTAAAAATCTAAAAAACCAAACAAAATCCCAAACACCCCAAAAAATGCTTACACTAAAAATCACAGAGAGCTCAATTAATACCAAGGAAACAGTAATCAAACCAAGGCATTCAAGTGCTTGTTGGAACAGGTGAAGTACAAAAAAAAAAACCCCAAGAACTTAAAAAAGGCCATCATGGTAGTAACAAACCAGAACTTGATTCTTAGAAATGCACGTGGGGAATTTCAACAAAAATCTACAGCAGTAGTTCCACAAACTCCTATGTGTTTCATTAACAAATACATCTTTTTTTTCAAGAACAAATTGAGGATAAACTTCAAAAATAATACATTTCACCAACCCAGAGAGCTGAAAAGAGCTGTTCTTAAAAGTTACTGGTTTGCATTTTGGGGCTCAGGGAGAGACTGACAATGAATGTGCCAAGATTCAAGATAGAAATCTGATGAAGCAAGCGTGAGTTCAAACCATAACACAGCTTGAAAATCACGAGCACTAAGAAGTAGGATTATAAACTTTACACAATGCAGCACACTTAGAATTTCTTAATATCATGTTTAAACTTGAAAAGGAGTAGTCATAGCTGGCTTTGTAAAGCTCATTCAGACAATCAGAAGAGAATCACTTGTCACAACACTGTGGTGGGATCACATTACACCATCTGGTCATCTCTAACCTACACAGGGTGTGACACAAATGGGAAACGCAGTATCTGGTAACACAGAAAACTTTTTTGCCCACAAGGTAGAGAGGATAGGGAAAGGCCATTTTTGGAGAGGCGTTTTCTACCTGTCTCCAATATTGCAGTTTCTTGGAAAAAAGTTCAAAAAAGGGAGTATTAACCAGAAATTGTCAAACATTCCTTCTCTGTATATTTCAAATACTACTAAAAGTTGAGACATGTATATGTTTCAACTTGTCAAACTGGAGGGTGGGTAGTTAGCATCTGCTTAAATAGCAATAGGATTGCTTCTACTAAAATTATATCCCAAAAGGAACTGTGAACCTGCTTAAAGCTTTTACATCACAGATGCCAAACAGATTGCTTTTATCCGGATAGACTCAAAGACACATCAGTCTATGTTAATTTAGGATAAACTCCAATGATGACACTGTAGGTTTACAAATATACTCCTGATAATGTCATAATACACATATTTGTTTTAATTCACGTAATCATCATGAAAGTCCATGCATTTTCTTCTCAGAGTTTTGATGCCTATTCTCTCTCTACAGTTGTTTTAATAACATGGACTACAATTAATACTAAAATATGCATATCAAATCTAGTGATAACTGTATAGTTGAAAGAATTACTTCCTCTAAAATTTAATATTGTAATTTTAATGATGGCCTTGCAATCAAAGCAGACCCCAGATTTTTCCTCCCACATTTAGAAGGTTGCGGCCATTTAGTTGTAATTCTATTAACTGCGAGATGGGGGTGGGGAAATCCACCACTTATCCATATTCTATGATGTTACTTAAAATTCACAAACTACCAGCTAAACTTCTCAGTATTGTCAAAAGTAACGTGAGAAGGCAAGTCAAACCATCCAGCCTGCAGACATCAAGTCTATGCTTTGTTCCGAGCATATCGTACTCAGAAAATCCTAACTACATTTCTCCATTCTGTTTCACAAAAAAAACCCAAAAAACACACACACAAAAATCCCCCTACCAGACAAAAAAGTTTTAAGGAAATAAATATTTATTTGATAAAATTCAGCGTTTGATGACAGTTTGTCATGGTCTTTACCTCAAATACTCAGGTTATAAGGAATCCAATCTAATCTACTACCTTAAGAGTCAACTCTACCTTTTTCATGCACAGATGACTGATTTTTCATTAATGTAATCATATTTCTGTTAATGTAATGAAACACATGGAAATGTTTTATTGTGTCCCGATCTGGCTCCCAAATTCCTACCCCATTTTGGACTAACACTATGAATCCTCAAATCAGCATTTTTCTATTACTAAATAAGAGCACTAATTTTGTTAATCTTCAAAACTATATTCCTCTGTTTACACTCACAAACCACTTACTACAGGCAGCTAGCATAGAACATTCTGCTACCGAACCTCCCCATATCACAGACAACCAAGAGGGAAAAAAAATCTCAGGAACTGTCTTCTGCAGTTCCTCCTCCTTTTCCTGAGATCAACTTCGGTAGCCAAACTTTATAGCTTGGCTGACTCTGTAGGCAGATGATTTTAAAAAGAAATGAGAAAAAGAACAAAAACCCAAACAAACAAAAATACAACAAAACTAAATAAACCACACCCTTAGTAGTTCCTGAAGTTGGTAATATTTACTGGTCAGAGACAAAACTAGTATTCCAGATCTCAAGAATGATGAAACTCAAAAGTTTCAGTAGCATATTACCTGTAAATTAAATCAGGCATAGTTTCTATTGATAATGACAGAAGCCTCACAGAACAGACTTGGTAATTACAAATAGGACTGCTGAAATATCAGCACACTTTCTGTGGAAAGAAGGAAAACTAACAAGACTGCAACAGTGTTCTTGAAGAAGCAATAAGCCAACATACCTGGGGCAAGACAGTATAATTGGATTTCCAAAAAGCTTTCCACAAGGTTTACTACCAAAAGCTCTTAAACTAAGATGTCAGAGGATTTATTAATAACCTATTATAGGCAGGGAAGGGCAAAGTGTAGGAATAAATTAAAGAAGGGTGAGAAGAGGGTATGAAAGTATACCATGTGAAAGTCCCAAACAGACAAAAATGTAGAGACCTAAAGGGGTCTGTGCAGGCATCTGTTGTTTGTTCAGTAAATTTAAAAAGGTGATGAGCAGGTAACTGAGAAAGCTCATGTACTATACAGACTTATTCAGAAAAACAAGCACCCAGATTGAATGACAAGAACTGCAGAAGGTTGTCCTCAGATAAAGCAGATGTATGATAAAAATCAGCAGCTGAAATTCCACATTCAAAAATGTAAACTAACACAATGAAAAAGACAACTCTGCTACATACCTAAACAAACAACCTCTAGTTAGGTATTATCATGCAGGAAGAGATCTCAGGGTCACTATGATTAGCCCTCTAGAAATAACAGCTCACAGGCAGTCCACAGAACATTGGGGCAGATGACAAAAAAACGGAGATCATCATAATATGTTTGTATTTAAGATTCCACAGCTTAAATATCACACAGAGATACAACCTTCCCTGTAAAAAAGAACAGGCCTGAAAACGGTACAAGAAGGTCAGCCAACATTTTAATACAAGAAACTAATAAGCTACAAATTTTCAGATGAAACAGCTAGAGAAATAGGAGAAATGTACAGAATAATTATTCATTGCTTCTTTTAACACAACAGTTACGCAGAATTAAGTGAAACATTCAGTGCAAAACCGGGAAAACAAGAGCATTTTTTTTCCATATAAAACAGTTAACTTGTGAACTCACATCACAGTGAAGTGCTGTGAATGCTAAATATATAAACTGGCTCAAATTCATTGAAAAACATCCATCAGCAGCTATTAAATTTAAAAAGATACAACCTCTGCTCAGAATACGTGGATAAAAACATTGCTGTACAACCAATCTATACTTATGATCTTTTCCTTAGCATCTGCTGCCAGCTCCTTCCAGAGACAAGATACTGACCCCAGTGAGCCTGGCATTACTCTCTCTTCTACCCTGCCCAGTCTAAATGGTAACTGATATTAGTTCCACAGCTTTTCCCCAGCAAAACACAGAAAGAACATCTTCCCCCCCGAATGCTTATAATCTGAAATCTCCATCAATGGTAACAAATAATTTATCTAACTGTCCTTTCTAAATTCGCTATTAAAATTTACCTAATACATTCACGTTTTACTTTGCATGCCTATTTCAAGTCATTGCCCTGAAATTCCTATCATACCTTTGCAGCACATGGAGCCCCGTGTAACTATTGCACCGACAGCACAGAAAGCAGCAGAGTGTTCTACATAGACATGGGATGCAGTAATACTACAAGCTGATCCTGCAGTACGATTTGATCTTCAAACTGAAGTGCTGTAAAGCAGGACAAAAATATTTTTAAATGAAACTAATTTTAAAAAGGCAAAATCCCTTTTGGAACATCACGTGAAGCTAACAGCTAAAGCCGATCAGTCACAAATTCACTGACTCAGTAGTAGAAAGCTTTACAGCTCTCACCTCTTCCAGCGTCCACCGCTTGAAGCTTTACGGAGACCAACAAAACGCCGGGCCTTCCAGCGGGAGGGGGCACAGCCGGCAGAGCCTCTACCTCGTCCCTACGGAGAGGAAGGAGCCCAAATCAAGACCCACAACATCGCGGCGACCAGCCCGGTTCCCTCCCCCGCCACTACGCAGCCCTCCTCGGGGCGAACCCATCCCGCGGAAAACCCAGTTCCCCTCAGCCGGGCTCCCACACCCGCGGCGGGTAGGCAGAGACCGGCAAAGCCTCGGTACTTCAGGGCTGCTGCGGCGCCCTCCGGATCCCTCACCGCCCCCACCCCAGCCCCTTCCCTCACCAACGGCCGCCGGGCGCCCGTTACCGGCCGCTCCTCGCCAACGGCTGACCGTTACACGCCACCCCCCGCCAACGGCCGCCCGCGCACGCCGCGCCTCACAGGAGGTGATGGAGGAGGAGGAGGAGGAGGAGGAGGAGGAGGAGGAGAGAGGCGGCTCCCGCAGCTGCCGACGCCACCGCTCCGGCCCTTTGCCGGGCCCCGCCGGGGTTAACCACCCCCGCCTTCCCCCGCACACCCCCGCCGCTGCCATAGGCCGAGCAGTTGCTAGGAGACCTTCAACAAGGGCCCGCACCGCCCCTGCGGGGCCGAAGGCCGGTGGCGGAGCAGGTGCCGCCACAGCGCGGGCCCGCGCTGTGGCGGCACCTGCTCCGCCACCGGCCCTCGGCCCCGCCGGTGAGGGACGGCAAGGCCCCGGGCAATCTAGCCATGGTTTGGAACCTGTTAGTAGGCCTTAAAGGCGGGGAGAGGCCTTCTTACCTAGAGCCCGGGCCAGACTTGAATTAAAATTCACATTTTTATACTTGCAAATATAAATCTGTCAGTAAGTATCGTTCCTGGCACTCACCGAGAGTTAAATTTTGGGCCCAGGCGTGACACCAAAAATGTGTCCCTTGAGGACCACCAGGACTGGCACCAGGACGTGCCTTGTTGCCCAGAGAGCATCGGTTGAATGGTCTAGCATTATTTCACTAAATATGTGAGGCTTTTAATAAAACTGCCCAATACAAGTCAGTAAAATTGATTGAGTAATCATAAGGGTTGATTACTTTCATTATTGGGGTTTGCAAGTCTGCAGCCATCTCTTCAGTCGCTCGTTGATTTTTCTTTATACCCACCACCTTCATAACCAAGTAAATCGAATTCTGCAATCCTGTGCGTTTACATGTCTGCAATATCTAATTCTCTGCCCTGTGCGTTACTGTAAGTTTGTTGACATATCAATCACATCTCTATTCTTATGTTTTGGTGCAGGAGAAAAGGTCAAGTTTTTATGTTGCCTTTCATAATTTGAAATTTTCATCCTAATTTCTTTCCAGCTTAGTAAACATTTTCCAATATTAGCAACCTTATTCTGCTTTTCTTTTTAAAGATGAGGTGACCAGAACAGGTTCTGCTAAGTAAAATAACATTTTTAATACAGTAAACATTTTAATTTCTAGCGACTAATGAGCCTTTAAAGAATATTCAGCTCCATTCTCTGCAAACTTACCTATCTTGGTCCAATATTCTCTTTATATTTAGCTTTGAGGAGAGTGTCATTCTAGAGGACCCAGTGCAAATAATCACAAATGTCTAAAAACAAGCAAAGTGAAGAGATGGAGGACTATTTTTGTCAATTTGTCAAAAGCTAGGGCATTGTAGTCCAGGTCAAGAGACAACAAAAAAACTACTGTCAGAAAAGAGGCAGTAGACAGCATGGCTGTTACACCTGGAAAGCCACCGTCACAGAGAAATAGCAGAAATTGGGATACAAAATATTTTGATAGATTGTATAGAATCATAAACTCAGTTATTCACCCAAGCTGGAAAATTTTGATAATTTTTCTGTATTTTCAGTGTAAGAAGGTGGTAACACAGGATACAGACCCTACACTAGCATTTTCATTGTCAGGGTCACCAAGCAGACAGAGCGATGCAGAGCATCTGCAGAGCAGAGAGATGTTCTGCTCCATGCAACAAGGGACACAAGCGCCATAGGAAATGAGTCCTGTAGGCTTTCCTGCCACATACCATAGCTGTGATAAATCTCCCTACATCTCTTCCATGCTGCTTGCTCTGCTTCCAGATTCTTTTTCGTTCAACATTTCTGGTTTTCCAAGGGACAGCTCGAGAATGGAAAAATGCCGAGTAAGGTCAAAATCAGCCTTTCAAAATTCACACCAAGATTAAACTCCCAGAAATGAACTATGCTTCTGTCATCAAGACCGGAAGTAAAGCTATTTCTCTCATTTACGGGCAGACCATAATTACTTCCCCAAGCAGATGAAAAAGACTTATATAGGGCTAGTAAACTGACCGGTTCTTGCTGTGTAGGAATCACACTTCAGCAGCTTGCAGAAATACTAGTTATTGTTTTGGCTTTTAGTACCTTTGCAATAACAGTAATAAATATTTTTAATAACAAACCGTTCTTTTTGGAGTTATTTTGGTCATAGGAAATCACTCCTCGCAGTGCAGAATAAATGTTTCCTTTCATGACTCAGGTTAATTGCAGAGACTTTGGAGCTTTATACTGTGGCTTTGCTGCAGGTGCACTCTTAGGAGGAAGCAGATTTACGCAGAGTATAATGTTAGTGGTGATGGCAAGTGGGACAACAGACTTTGTTCAGGGGAAGGATTAAGTTCCTGGTGCTTTAAAAGATTATACATGGGGTGGGTGGTGCTGAATTCCCTTTGTCCATTTGATCTTTGCAGCTGTTCCTGAAGTTGATGCTATTCAAAAGAGAATTCCCCAGGCACTTTGCTGTGCATTTTGGGTTGTGTTTGGTTTATGTTTTTTTCAAAGGGCTGGACAGGAATGGAGAAGTCTTTGTGAGATGCTTTCAGGTAAGAGGGTCAGACAAAATTTTACCTTATGAAAAACAGTAACCCAACACTGTTCTTCACTGATAATGCACCAGTTTGGAATAACATAGTCTTCATAAGCCACAGTGAGAATTAGAACCTTTCTGAAGTGGTTCATAACAAGGTGGCATATTGGTAGGATTTTGGTGCAGGGAAAAGATAGTGTCATTGCAGGTCTTGGTTCCTAAAAGATACAGTAGATGGTAACATCAAGTATTTCTTGTGTTCTCTTGAGAAACTTCATAAATATCCTGTAGGTATGTCAGGTCTTTGACTGTAACGTGAATTTTAAGCAAACAACTCCTTAAACAGATTTTTTCCTTCTTTACTTGGGTTTGTTTGAATCTAATTGGTGAAATTAGCTGGAGACTATTTTTCTTTATAATTCAGCAGTTTAGAAAAAAACCTGGTTTTATTTCATAAGTGCTCTTCTCTACATTACAGACCATTGTCCTTAAAATTAATCTTAGTCCCATTTCTTTATAAACATAGTTTATAGAATAAATTATTAGAGAAATGTTGAAGATCTATTTATAATTTCTTCTTTGTAACTTTGCTAAAAAGTGTGATTGAGAATTGTAATGGGAAAAATATTAAAGAACCAGAGGAAACTAGATGCTTTGGGAAATGAGAATATTCAAAATACCTCTAAAAACTTTAATTCAGACTGGATTAAACTGTAACATGGACAGGAGGGCAAACAATTCAGAAAGGGATGGACCGATCCAGAGTTTGTTTGCATTTCAATTCAAACTCATCTTCTTAAGTACATTCAAAAATGCTGTTTGCTGGAATGGTTTCTATAGCAGTGTCCTGCTTCATTACAAATCAGCAGGGCTGATGAACCGTGGACTAGCAAAAGCTCATTAAAATGTCTGATCCTGTTATGCAATAGGCCAGTGGCAGCCTGTGACTCCTTTATTGTCTCTTGATGTAAGAACTGCGTGTTGACAAAGCCCATCTCATAGGGCTTTCACGTCTCTTTGTGGAGATGCGTAAAAATAACCTCATAAGCCAGTCTGTGGGTTGTGCTGGATACTGGTAAGCGCTTTAAGGTCTGTTCTGCGTTCCAGCTCACACTTTAGAAGCTCCAGTGATGCAGTGATCTTAGCAGATACCTCTGGAGCCCATCAGAGGCTCCAAAAATGCAGAGGCTTACAGCAGGATTTAGGTGGACTTCACGTACTTAAGCCTACCTGTGTGATCCAGTCCTTCCTCTGTCCCCTCTCTGACATGAGAGTCGCTTGACTCAGTATCTAAAACACATTCTACTTTTGTCTGAAGGTTTCCTCTGCTCTTGCACTTGGACTGTGAGATTTCAAACAAATCCCTGTTAGATCACCAAAAAAAAGTAGAGCAAAAGATGCCTGTCTTTCCCCAGGGATCTGGCCAAGCCCACCAACAGTCACAAAAGTATCCCTGGGATGAGATGGTGTTGCTGCCTGCTCAGAGCATCTCCCACCCAACTCTTTGTGCCAAACCGGTGCCACAGAAAGCAAACTAAGCACCAGGGCTCCAGGGTGATGCAACACAAAAAGGATGCTGACTCCACAGCGAAGAAACTACACCCAAAACTGCTGAACAAGAGCGCCTCAGGGTGAGAGAGAAGATGCCAACTAAACCACAGCCTGTCACCATTTCACCACTCCTCCCCAAACTTCTCTACACTGTTACGCTTTTGCACGGGCCCACGTTTTTATTGCACCCTTGTGTGAGTCAGTTCTGCTCACTAATTCTATTTATTCATCTTTTTTGTTTGGACTAGTGTTAGAACAGGTTCAGCAAGTGAATTGCCTCAGAGAGGGTTCCACATTCGCTGGAGCCAGTACAAGGCAATCCAGGGGAGTGGAGAGGGACAACTCTCACTGGATTTTCCCCAAAGGAGGAGGATAAACCATCAGATGGCTAGAGCGCCTGCAGCAACTCATGATCACTTCTGAAGTCTTTTGGACTCTTCCTAGTTCAAGAGATTGCTTCCATGAGGTAAGGAGCAGCGCAGACAATGCCATTAAATTCAGCTGTGTGGAAGGGTTTCAGTGATGCACATACTTCATGAAAAATATTGATCTTAGTAGCTATAGCAACCATGAAACAGTTGTTCTGCTTCCTGCCCTGTCCGGTGCTACACATATGTCATCTTCGGGGAAATGTGCAATATTTTGCATGTCTTCATCAGTGTTCGTCTGAAGAAGTGTCACACAAGCTTGTTCCACATCTCACACTCCTGAAATGTCACTATAGGCAGGGCTAAATGTCACCAAAACTTGTGCATTTAACGGCTCTCCTTCATTCGGACAGCTGCTGAGGTAGTTGTACAAATATAATTACCAAACACTAAGGCACTCGAAAGTGTTTGAAGTTGTTGTAATGTGTTTGAAAAGGAGGAAGAGCAAAAAGTAGCATCAGGGGAACAAAGAGAAGCTCCCACAGCTTGTGAAAAGCAGCAAAATAGCATTTCAGGGGAAAGCAGTGAATAAGGAGGGTTAGTGCAGTGTCCACAGAAACAGTCTCTGGTTTATCTGACCTCTCCCCAGTCATAAAAACAAGAATTTTTTATTGTCATCAAATAAACATGTCCGTGTCCGTTGTTCAGCAGCCCAAAACAGAACCCCAGACTCTGAAGGGTTATCAGCCAAAAAGGAAGAGCAGCAGCGTTACAATTTTAAACATGTGGAAACTGAAGCACCAAAGTATTAAGTGTGTTCTCAGGGAAGTCTATGCCACATCCAAGGGCTGGAATTTATTTTCTTAGCTCCAATTTCAGATCATTAGGACATTAAATTTCAATAGAAATAAACCCCTGGCACTCTCACATAATTTTACCATTCATTTTGCACTCCTATGGAGCAACATGGGCCTTGGAGCTACCAAGAGTGACACTGCAAGTACAAATCTTCTCCTTCTATGAGAAAATTTACTGCAGCAGCATTTATTGACTGTAAGCAGAATTATACACACCAGAAGAGAAGAATTAAAGCTTCCATTCAGTGCCACTAGCAACCATGCAGTGAAATATTTAGGAAAATAAAATTTCTAGACTCGTATTTTATCACAGTACAGTCCTTTCAGTCTGAGGCACACAAAGTAACACTAAGTGTCAGAAAAGCAACATGATGTAATGATTTCAACCCTGTCCCTCTCAAGCTGGTCTGTGAGTAGCTTGCAGAGCAATTAAGCTACAGTTACCCAGGGTGAACACAGCTGATACTCTGGTTTTTAAGCATCCTCAGCTGCAACTAGTTTCAAAGGATGCCTCTCCCAGGAGAGGTGCTTCATGTCACGCCACTGGAGCGTAGTCTGAGCGAGGGTGAGTTTACTGCTTAAAGGCACTTAAATAGAAATCCTTTCTTGCTCATTTTAGGAGGAGCTCAGGAAAAGCATACGGCAACAATTGTGTACCTGACTCTGTGTCACCTCTCCGTTTGACAAGTGCTGATGCACGAGTGCCCATGTACAACTTAAATTCCACGTGCACAAGTATCTATTAGGAAAAAAACCCTAAATATCAAGACATTGACCGATTACCATCTGAAAGGAAACTATTTTGTAAATGTGCAATATTCAGGTTAATGTCTTAAAAATAAAATAAAGCACTTACTGCTTAAAATACATTTTAAGGGCATCTGTGGAAGCAAGCAGTATCTCTCAGCTCTGCCAAGACGTGCTGTCTCTGCAGAGAGCTGGCACACCTCCTGCATGCTGTGCCTGCAACAGAAAAGCAAAAGACAAAATGAAAAAAAAAAGAAGAAAATATCTTAAAATCTAAATGCTTAAAGATAATGAGAAAATCTTGGTAATGTGAGTCATTTTCTCCTTAGTTCTTAACCTGAAACCTGCACAAAGAAACTTCTCATTCACTTGCAGACACAGCTGAAACGTGACAGAGCTAGAATAATAGCTCTCTGTCCAGAACTGGAAAGACAACGATGAGTAACTTGCTCTTACTGGTCTCTAGGGTAATAGTTTAAGAAAGGTTTTTGTTATTTGAAGAAATAAAGTGAGCTGCTTTAAAAACAGATTGAGGCCAACAAATGGGTCTTTAAAAAGATCCTTAAGTGAAATAATTTTTGTAGAATTGTTGTCAGGGGTTGCATTCCAGAAAACATCCCACTCTGTACGCTTAGGTTATTTCTTTGAAACAACATTTAATATTCTGTTGTGCGGGCACAGTAACAACTGTGTTATGTACCTCTTCAGTCACTGTCTAGGCTGTGATATGTACTACTAGGACACTTAGATTATTATCGTTATCAGGTGCCTGTTATATGAAAACTAATATTCTACATTGTACACTTGGATTTACCAGAAGTCAAAGAGGGCCCTTTTGAAATGAAGCCAAAGAAATCTTTTTAAACAGCTGGGGTGGAGCATAAAAGGAACCCACAGTAGAAAAAAACAAAGGGGAGGAGGGGGAAGGGGAAGAGTGTTGGTGTTTTCAAATAAATAATATCAGAAACATGGTGGAAAAGGTTTCTTGTCCTATTGAAAAGACCTCAGCTGCTGAAAATTGCAAAAGAAAAAAATATGAGCCATGGTGAAGATTTGTTTTAGGTTCAATCATAAATGATATTGTCATTTTTGTCTCCATATCCACATAGATGACAGTCCCTTTTCCCTGGTGACTAAAGTACACTTGCTGCATTTTGAAAGGTGGTTACAAAATGAAGTTAGGATCCCTCAGCTAGAATAAAGCAATCGTGATTTTAATTTCAAACATCCAGTATTTTGTGTGTGTGTGTGTGTGTGTGTGTGTGAAATTGCCAATAGAAGAAGGAATATGTGTGTGTGTTCCGTAAGAAAAAGGTGTCTATGTTTCCCTTTTATTCTATATATGGGAAAGGGAAAAACTTATTTTCAGTGCTAAAGTTAGATGCCAGTATGTAACATAATTAGCTGATTTAGTGCAAAGTTTTAGAATAGAGGATTTAAGACATTACTACCTGCAGCTGTCATCTTCACCTCTTGCTAGAGGTGACTGCCTCTAGAATATCAACTAGAGGAGCTGAGAGAGGAACATCCTTCCTTCCCAACAGCACCATTAGGAGGGTTGTCTCCTGGAAAGGGATAAAACCAGAGTATGGATGCATGGAACAGACAGGGAGGGATGAAAGGTGTTGGTGTATGGAGAGTTTGCTCAGGGACATTCCTGAAGAAAAGCTGGAGCAGAGGGGCTCACAAGCAACATCGTTGCTCACGATTTCTATTACTGGAGCAGAGTTCGGTGCCAGCTCCAAAAGAGAATTTAATCATGGAAAGCACCGGCGTGAAACAGTACACAGATCCACGTGTGTGGAGGCTTTGGGGCACTGCTACACCCTGTGGCTCATCACGGAGGCAAAAGGGAAGCCCTTCCCTTTCAGGGGGAAAGGCTGCAGAGCTGTGGTGCAACCCTGGGGACACCGCACTGTGTCCTGAGAGCTGTGGGGTGTTCCTGTGGCCTTCGAGAGAAATACAGCAATCCACACCCCATGATTCTTCAGACAGAGACAAAATTGATCAGATTTCAAATACATTTTTACATTTTTTTATGTTAAAAGCAGTAAAAGCCTTTAAAAGCAAGATAACACAAAACCACTCATTTAGAGAAAAAAAAAATAATGCATTTTTTAAACATTGTTTTCTCCTGGTCTTAAGGTCTCTGACATGCAGCTCTGAGCTTTTTACTGGAAGAGGCTGTGAGCTCCAGTGCAGCCTCTGTCAGCTGGGGACCATGGTACCGTGGGGCAGAGGGAGCATGAGCCTCTCACTAGCACTTTGCCTGGCAGGTTCCCCAGTCTGGAGCTCTGATTAGTTGGGGGCCAATGTTGTTAGATCATTCATCTCTTCTTCTTTTCTTAAATAACGCCTAAATATTCTTCATGACCAGAATGTGGATTTGAAATTGTTTCTCTTGGGTCAAAAGATAGGGGTATCCTGCCAGGGCCTTTGAAGGGAGAGATTAGTGCAAGGATTCCTGTTGAGAAGGGGCCCTGAGCAAGGAGGAAAGTCGAATGTCTAAACACAGTCAAAACCATTAATAATTTCCAACCTAGCTGCTTATTTTCTGCAGAAAATTGTGCATACCAGTGCAATTTAAACTCCCCTCTTCAGGCGTAGTAAACCATCCAGAACACGAGAACGTAGCACTTCATTTCAGTGGAACAACAGTGGCATCCAGTGGTCAGTCCACAAAAACTCAAATGACTCCATCCACAGATTTTCACTTGGATACCATCGTCTGCTCAGGAACCTTGTATTCTGTCCTTGATTGTTTTTTTTTCAGAGGGGTGGTGGGAAATAAAACTTCTCCATTAAAAGCAGGTGTATTTGCACTTCAGTGGAAAGAGTAAAATACATTTTCTGATGCCCAATAATTAAAAAGCTAATTCTCTGAAGCCCTATTGAACTTGGCAAGCATTTGCAGGGAGGGCAGCGTTGGCCTTGGTGGAGACACATTTGATCTAAAGGCTCTGTTCTTGTGACAAATGAGGTCAAACAAACTGTAATACATCGTTGCAGCTACATTCTATTTTGTTCCTCTGATTGTCTAGAGGAAGATCCATGTGTGGCTTTATAAATCACCAGAAGTAATACTTTGGTTACTATAAAATATACTATAAAGAAACTTATTTTTGCCATGTCATTGCAATGAGTTGCATCATATGTCCTTACTGGCCATTATTTATATTGTGAAAATATCGCTGCATTTTGTAACTTTTAACATTTCTTCCTAGACTGAAAGTAAAATTTAAGAGGAGAATATAATTTGACGTGTTGGGTTTTAGAGTCTCACCTTTAAAATGTGAATGGAGAGCTTCCCTTCACACCAGGCTGATCATCTTAATGCTCATCACCCCTCCTCCTGCACTGAAAAGAAATGGGACATTTACTCCACCAAACCTCCAAGTAGCTAATTTAAAACCATCTTCTGCTATTCCATTTAGATTTCAGCTAAAGCAATGAAGCTAATCCTGACTTGGTAATGACAAAAGTGTCTGCTGCAATCTCATTTCTGTAGGAAAACAAAATGCTGTAAATGAGATGCTATGATACCTCAGGAAAAAAATGCAATAAAATCACTCTAAATCTTGTAACAAGCATAATATTTCTTTCCCTCAAATATACTCCTGACAACTTAAAAGTTTAAAGATTCATCCAGGATACTTGATTCTGAGTTATACATCTTCAGTCATTACATATTTGTGCATCAACCAAGGGGAAAACTAGATACTTATAATCCCGGATTCAGATCTCTGCAATGTAGATACTGATAAACTGTCTGTGTTTCTCACAAATAATTGTGAATGTTTTAAATAGTTTATCTTTACAATTTCCACCTTAACAACTAAATACCATTTTTACTTTCAAAGTAACATAATGAAATATATATCAAAACTTTCAATCTGCCTGTTTTGATAGCATATCTAGCCTAAATATAAGTTCTACGGGGTGTAGCCTGTTACAGGTTTATATATTGTCTTAATGACAACATTTGTGCTACTTGCCAAATACAGAAATACAATGAATTAAAATTCTATGTTGTGACATCTAACAGAGAGAAATTGAGTGACGTTTATTGAGAGGTTCAGAAAAGTTTACTACCCTTTTATTTAATTATATGTCTGTCGAGTGACAGAAAAAGCATCATATAAAGGAGATGGGGAGTCTTGTTCTGTTGTGGTGGTTAGTAGATGCTTTCTGCCTAAGAGAGGTTGTCTGTTGTATCAAATGTTTTTTGCATTTTATGTAGGCTTATGAAATTCCCAATCCTGATTTTATGAAAGTTCCTCCCCCGCTTCTTTTCCCCTCCCTCTCTTCAAGTGTGTAAGGTCCCAACTGAGTCCCTACTGAAGTAAATGTAAGGACTCCCACTGACTGCAGTGGGAATTGGATTAAATCTCTAAAACAACAATTACATGCCTAATTGCTTTTTACTGCTCACTTAAAAATGCATTCTTTGAAACACTACCAATATTTGTGAAGGCTGCGAGTTTAATGTGCCAAAACGTTTAGGGTATTTGGAGACCTATTTCCCACCTGTGCCTGGGGATTTAAATAAATGGTATAGAAGAGTGTTATTTACATTCTGCATTTGTAACAGAGGTGTTTATATTGCATCGTTATTCTTCATAGTGATTTTCCTCTAACTGCCAAAACTATTTGCTGCTTTGAAGTCAGTGGGAGATCTGCCATTGGCTTCATTTCCACTGAAACTGTGAGCTAATGTGAGGAAAAGGAAATGCAGGGTTCTGATCATTCTGAAAGAGACAAATCTTGTGAAATACTTTTCCTACATCTCTGTACTGACTGTTGCCTCTGGAGACCACCTTTACCCTGTCCACTCTAGTCCTCAATGTCTTCTGAGCATCCAAATATCATGCATTAATTTGTCAGTGGCTGTAAATAGTACCTAAATTGACTGTACTGATTTGACAGTGGCTTGGAGAATTTTAACCCTATTCTGCAAGCGGCAGTCTGAACAGGCTCAGCTCTCTGAATCACAACCCTGACTCTAAAATACAAGACCCATACAAACGTGAGTGTGAGAAGATTATGTAGAAATTAATTAACCATCAGAGTTACTTTACTTGGTCTCCGAGATTGAAGAAAAAAAAAATGCACTGAAGAAAAACAGTGCAATCCTCTTCCTATAAAATCTACTTGAAAGAAACAATATAATTAAAATAACCCTGAGTCTCATGAGCATGGCCTGGAGGAAGACTCCGAGATCTGAATCTGCCTGCATGCCTAATAGCTCTTACTACAGAAGCGTTTCGTTACCAGCATCCCCTCTGAATTTGCAAACTAAATCTCTGCCACAGAACTCCTTCTGCCTATAATGAACAAAATTTAGGCATCTTTTTAAACAAATATAGCAGAAACTCTTTGCATAGGCTTGGAAATAATTCTGAGTAATGCTTTAGACACCATAAGGAGGCAAGTCCTTAAATACATTGGGAAATGGGTTTAAAATGGTTACAAATTTTTCTCTTTAACATGACAGATGGTCAACAAAAGACATTCTGAAAGCAAATCATCTCAAAACCCATTTAACTACCCACAAAAAAAATTGATTGGTAAATAAAAATAGTCATTAGTATATAAATTAAGGTGGAGTGTACCTACATACTGTAAATTTCAGTGTAAGATGTTTTCAGATTCTCCAAGAGGGCCAGATTTTTCCCAGGAATTAAAAGCATACATCTCATTTTGCTATGATGTCTTGATATGCTCACTACTCAGATTGAAAGGCATTTCAAGATCATATCTTAATATGTTGCAGTAATAAAAACCCACAGTAGTTCCCAGTGTACAATACTGTTTCTGAAGAACTGATATTAGAGTAAAAAATTAGTCTTCTGCTAATTTGATAAAGTTAAATAATTTAAGAGCAACCTATTAAAATATCCCAAGGATAATACTGGCATATGAGCCAGTTTTCACTGGACTCTTGGTAAGTGCAGAAGGTTTTTCCACAAAACTATAGGCTGAGAAGATGGCTTCTAACTTATTTTCTTTGTTTGTGGCCCTGTGTTTCACCCTGTGATGACAGGCACAGTTTTTCTCTCAAAGCTTTAACTTTTTTACAGTTTAAATTCTCATGGTCAAGTTTATCTGCATAGCATAGTTTTCCTTGCCAGTATTGTCTGATTATTAAGATGTTACTATGATGCTAGAGGCAAATATTTTCAGTGCAACTACGAACCCTGTGAACCTAGGGCAAAGCTGGAGTGAACAGAGCAAAATGAAAAGATGTTAATGTGGGATTAATTATATTCAACTTTATCATATATTGTAATGGCAATGGATCAAGCAAACATTTATGTACTAATGGAAAGTCGTCGTGCAACAGGAGATCCATGATAAAAGAAATGGTCAGTTATGTCCACATGGCTGGTTTGTTAAAGCAAACAATTCTCCTTCTGAAATTCATTTTCTTGGTGATGTTCTTCCTGTTGTTGGGTCTGGATGGTATCTAACTCCTGCAATGTTGTTGTCAGTAAGTGCGATACAAATGAATGGATTATTTTGATCAGATAATTCAAATACAAACATGAACATAACACGCTATATAATAAAACCAACAAAGACTATGTTCCACAAGCCGAGACATTATTATTATTTCTACTACTACTACCTAATGTCACCCCAGCATTTTTTCAATATTAGGAGTGATAATTTTAGAGCCCATTACCCAGCTTTCAGTGAGCTCAGGTCCATTTCCATAGCAACGGGAGATGCAGCCATCTGCAAAGTTGTTCCTGTTGTGAGCATGGCTGACAGCAATCCAACAGCAGCAATCCACACGTTTTTAGGAACTAGTCTCCACTGCTAAATGAAGCAGAGAAATCTTATTAATGGGCTGTGGGCCTTTTTTTTGTGGTATGATTTCTCTTATTAAAGATTTCATAACATTAGTCTTTTTTAAGGAATGTTTATTGACTAGAAAATTCCAATACCTGCATTTTAATTATAGCAGTCAGAAACTTCATCTGATTTTTTTTTTTTTTTTCAATGAAGCACTTTCTCCCGTTTCTTTAGCTCTGACTTTCCTCCGGCCTTTGGCAAGGGGTGACAGCCCATGTAAAACTGTGCAGACACAATGCAAGGTGCAGTTGTTTGACCAGGTTTATACACTAGGATGTGGTTTGAATAGACTAAAGATGTGATGGGTCAGATGCTCTAAGGAAGAATTTGCTATGAAATTTTATAAAGCTTTCATGAGAAAAATGCTCAAACCTCTGAAAGATTTGTAGGTGTTTAACTAACGGAAGAGTCAGTGCAGCCCTCTGATGGTACACACACTGCAACCCTTGGAGGCATGGCCGCTGCAGGGGCACATCCTGTCCTTTCCCTGACACTGAACAGCTGCTGTGGCTTAGGGTCCTGCATACTAACCCAAGTGGAAACCCTTCAAGGCCTAGGTTAACACACCAGGCTTTAAAACGTGCTGGCCGGGGTGGAGCTGTACATCCCCTTCAGCCCCATCTCCTGCAGAGATGCCCATCCATGGCGTGGGGAAGGCACTCCCCTGGGGGCTGTGGTTTCACTGCTGGAGGAAAAACCCACCTCTCAGCTGCAGCCACGAGCCCTGATGGCTCTTCACCAACATGCTCTGGCACACTCGTACCTTCCCCAGCCGCTGTGGCACGGCAGTGATTGATGGGGCCGAGCATGCAACAAGCAATCAATGAGTTAGGCAGCTTCGTGCTCCTCATAGGATTTTCTGCTTGCAGAAGTGCCAGAAACACAGCACAGCCTGCCCCTACTTTCAGCATATTGAATTATAAGGAACTAACTAGAAAAGTACATGGGGAGGGTGGCATAATACTGTGCAGCATATGGATGTTCTGGTTTTCCATGCCCAAATTCTGTCTAGCATAAATAGGCTCATTTCCCACTGACATCAAGAGATGCTGTCTTATATTATTCCATACTGAAATCTATAAGTGGATCATGATCATCTCACACGTTATCAAACAAAAACTAGTTGTCCAAAGCCAGACAACATTCCCATAACAGCTCTAGCGTATGCCATCAATCTTCCCCTGAAAAGTGATTTTCCTCTCATTACACTGACTGTCCTCTGATTCAGCACAAGGTTATTAGTAGGACAATGCGGAGAATGTGCCTCTTCCAAATCCACACAGCAAGAAATAATTCAATCCTGGCTTGCAGCTTGGGCTCAATGATGCCAAATCTGCCCTGTGCCCTGACCAGCTCCTCTCCAGGTGAGAGAGAAGAAAACTGATTTTTAAGGGAGGCTGAAACTTGCCTCCTAAGGAAGTTGCTCCCAGGCACTCTGCTCTCCAAAAGCAGCCATGGTAAGATTCGGGTCATGGAACACACCCACCACCTCCAGCAAACAGCTCTGTGTGATGCCACTGACCCACAGCACATTTTGAGGATGGGAGCCATGCTGACCGCATTTGTGCAATGAGCAGTGCCTGAGTTTTTCATGTTGTGCCTCCACATAAGGCACCGTGGTTGCTTCTCTGGCATGGACAGTCTCCCTGGGATGCAAGGGCTGAGCCCGAGGTGTCAGGGAGACACAACAGCATTGGGGCCCCAGGATGCTCTGCCGCACAGCCCGGCTGCAGCACAGGGCCTCACAGCTCTGCTTGCAGAGTTGCTGCTCGCCACCAGACTGCAGTGCCACAAAAACACCCAGGTTTTTTCATTTATTTCTCCTTCTGCCACGCACTCAGGCAGTCATATTTTCAGCTGTTGGTGAAACGCCCTTTGGACTGATGCTTTTCAAGTGGCCTGCTGTGTCAAATCCCTAATTGCACTAATGGACCTAATGAACCGAGCCTCCCAGAGGGAAGCAGAGAAAGACACAGTAAGAGAGTCATTTAAAATTTAACTGAACAAAGTGCTTGGGAATACACTGCTGGGAACAGCTCTGCCTCAGAGGCAGCAGCGGTTGATAGGTCCTATTTACCCTCTGTCCATTTTAATCTCCAAGATTGCTTGTGTTCTCCTTGGTGGGCAAACCCAGACACACCTCACCCTGGGCAGTGGAGAGCAGCAAGAAAACAGCTCTGCACCACCAGAGCCAAGTGCTCACACTCTCCTGGGATGCAAAAGCATTTACTGCACCAGTGTTCTCTCTCTTTCCAGAATGTTTCTTGTGGCTTCATCTCTTCCATCCCACACCACCCCATCTATGAGGCTCTGGTGAAAGAGCAAAGTGCTCTGGAGCTCACCACTCCCAGTTTCTCTCTGAGGAGACAACCCTTAACAACTCTGCCTTCACTTTTTCTGCAGGATTTGCTACTGGCAGCTGGGAATCTCTGCAGATTTCCCAGCACAGCCTTGTGCTAGCAGCTATTTCAGCCCTGAAGAGGACAGGCTTGGGAGCTGTGTCACTTCTTCATGCCAAAAAACTAAACCAGACTTTTGTTTCTCATGTACCCAAGCCTGATGGTTATTAAACAGATGTCTACTATTTTAAATATCTGTTTTATGTATTATGCTGGTTTTTATAATGATTTCTCTTCCTGAAATGGGATTGTCTAGTGCACAGCTTGCTTTATGGTTCTAAGGTAATTTTTAATTGATGAGTGGCCTAGCACTCAATGAATGCTCAGAGCTATCTTTTAATAATACAAAAGGTTATTTCTTTATGTCCCCTACTGTAACTGCCTAGTGCTGATCTCCATAACGTTTTTTAATTTATTTTTTTTAAAATTGGGCAAAGTAAGAAGCCGGAGCCAGCTCCCAGAGACTTGTGCTTTCATTAAAACACTGTCAGTCATTGAGATTCAGTGACCAACCTGTGTCTCAGTAACAGAGTGGAAGGGGATGTAGGGTTTGTTGCACTGCAGTTGCCATATAATTATTTAAAAGACATTTCATCCCTCTAAAGCAAAGTTTAAAAGACAATAGAAAATCATCAGTCTTTCACATTTTTCTCCACTTACTCTTGCTCCTGTTTATAACTGCAAATATTTACATGTGAGCCAGGATAGTTTATCCCTCATGCCTTCTTAGCAGAAATGTAACATAACTTGCACATCCTTAGCCTCACTCACTTAGAGACCTCAGCTTGCTTCAGGGAACAGAGTTTAGCTGTTAACCCTTTCAAGAAGGAGAGGAATTGAAACTTTCTTACTTGCTGATAACACTGCTCAGGACTGGCAATGGAACCAGAAGAGCAGCGGTTGTGAAGGCTTGTGCTGTGGCTCTCGGTCTGTCTTCCTTTCACCAAATCCTGCAAAACAAGAAGGGTGAAAGTTTTACAGCCCCCAACTGGGTATCTTGGATAACACAGTTGAGGAAGAAACTTATTCTTGTCTATAAGACAAGAAGGAGCTGGAAGCTCCCACATGCACACTCTTCTCTTTTTAAAACACTCAGTAATGGTATTTATCCTTCCTAATCAGACAGGTCTAGTGTTCAACTCTATTCCTTCAGCTTTTGCTCATTGGTCATATTTTCTACAACTACCAGTTTCTACAACAAACTGTTGCTCTCCTCTGGACACCTCCCAGTTTGTCCAGAAAGTTCAACCCAGCCTCTCACTGTCAAGCAAAGTAAGATCCCTGACTCCCATTGCTGGTGCAATAGTCCCATCAATGTATCTCAGAACAAGACTTGCATTTCTCTTCTTTCCTTGCAACAGTTCAACACTGGTGTTTCATACCCAGATTGTAACCCAGTATTTTTCACTAGTTTGGTTTTGTGATAGCCCTTTCTATTTTTGCGCTTGATTCTTCTTCCAAATGCAAGGTTTTCCTCATCTTTTCATTGTTCTTATCTAGACCACATGCCCAAAGCTGTTAGGGTGGTTGAGCACAGACAGGAATCTGAGGCAGGGGAGGAGACGTGTGTGTTGGAGAGGGAAAGGACTGCATAAAAATTTGATGTCTGATGGAAAGAAATCAGGAAATGAAAAAGCAAGCCTATAGGAAAGATGAAAAACATGTCAGAGGAAAGAAAAGAAGAAAGAAGAAAATGAATTAAAGAAGAGATACAGAGAATGACACTGAAAATAATGTAGAAAAATTATGTAGTGATCTTTGAGAGAACAATGCAGGCAAGGGAAACGTGAAGTCTTACAGAACAAGAACTTTGTCCAATTTTAAGCTGTTAGCACTCAGCTCCAAACTGAATGAATGTTTATATGCTACTAGCATATAAACTGCTAGCTAAAACAGCTAGCTATAAAAACAGCTGCTAGCTAGGTATGACCTGCCCTGGGCAGTAGAATGAGTCCTGGGAATAAGATGTATTCAGTGCTTTTCAAACCTGTATAACAAAGCTGTGCAATCAGAGGCAAGGCGCATTTAGCAAACACTGGTGGCTTCATTCTCTCCTGTTTTATCTTCAGTCTTCTGCATAAAGGATTTGGACTTTGAGGTGGCACATCAACTGTACCAAAGCATCACTGGCAAGACTCACACACACCCTTAGCTCAAAACATACAGCAGCAATCCCAAAATCAACATTTTCACACTGACTATCAGTATCCTCAGGATCCTCTATTCAGTCTGAGCCCTCTGCAGTAACTCGTGGCAGCTACTGTTTCTTTTTCAAGGACATGCTCACTTGGAGGCACATGTGTTATCTCACAAGTGTTGGAGGAGAACGCAAAATCAAGTGAGGCAGTCCTCATAAGAGATATTCCTATGTAGGTTGCAATTTTCTAATTGAAAACCAGTCATTTTAACTTGCCCCTCTGCTAACACTATAAAAAACTCCCTGCCCCCAACCATTAGCTATTTTATTTTAGTTAAACATGCCTGTTATTTTCATATACAGAACTAAAGTCAATTTAGACAGGTGGGTTAGCCCATAAACCCCTCTAAAGTTCTGCCCCACAACCTGGGAAGTGACTCAAGGCACAGCACAGCAAAGAGCAGGCTGGGCAAGGCCCTTTTGAGCCAAGGTTTGATGTTCACCCTTCCTGCCTGTCACCATCTCCTTGAGGCAGGCACGCGTGGTGGCTGTGACTTACCCCTGCACCGCAGCTTTACATCCCCTCTGCTAATTTGGGTGGAGAAAGGAGCAGCAGGAGAAGAGGGACCCTTGGCATTCCTGCCATCCCTAGGAAGAGGGCTGGTGGGACAGAGCACGGCGAGGCCCTGGGGCGGCCCCGCGCTGGGGTGAAGGGTGCTGCTGGAGGAGGAGAGGTGCCCGCTCCCTGGATGCCAGCACCACTTTAACCATTGCCAGGGGGATGAAGGCAGCCCAAACCTGCAGCTGCCTGCCTTCACTGAGAACTTAAGCATTGTAAAATTGGGAGAATGAATGCCATGACCTGCAATTATTCATCTTTTGTGTTGTTAGCTACAGCTCCCCGCGCTGTGCCAAATCACATGGTTTCAGACCGGTTTGGTGGTTGGAGCCTTATCAACAGCCCCATCTTCCCACTCCTCTCCCTGCCTCCCCCTAAATCACCCCATCATCCCCCTGCCCTGCCCCTGGAGAGGGGCTTCATGGGGTCGAGCAGGATCAGCACTGCTTTGGAAAGTCCCTGAGGTGGCGAGGGAGCCCTCGGGGTGGCACACAGCCAGTGGGTGATGAACAATGATGCCATCGAGGTGTTGGCCTGTCCTAGCCAGCCCCAGGCAAGGAGGGGCCCTGGGAGCACCATGTACCATGCAGGGAACGTGCTGTGCCACCCCCTGCAGCACTGAACGGGGGAAAAAAAAACCCAACAAACCCAAACCACACCAAAAATGTGCCTTACCTGACAGCAGATCACAGTTGTTACCACCAGGAAGAGCCCAGGACCAGCACAACCTGCTCCCACCTCTGGTTTTAGCCCTAAAACATGCTTTTCTCCAGTGTATTGTTTATATGCCCTCAGCCTTGAGTTGGGAGGTGCCTGTGGAATGCCAGGAGAGGCACCAGTGCTGCTGACATGTCTGCCAGCTCTCGTGAGACCGGGAGCTGCCCTGGGGCACCACTCACCTCTGTGCCTCCACTGGGACAGACCCAACCCCGACAGCAGCTGGTGGCCACCACAGCATCGCCCATGTCCCCGCTGCTCTGTGCTCAGGAGAACTGCACTCTTCAGTGATTTTCCAGGCGGGTACTCAGCCCATGGGGACAGAGGTGTAAGAGCAGCCAGGACCAGGGATGGGGTGGCCGAGCACTCCTGTGGGCACGCAGCTTGTCTGCGTGCAGCACCCTGGGGCTGCAGCATTGCAGAACCTCTTTGGCTGTTTCCCTGTGATGGGCCAAGTCTGCGAGGCTCCCCAGGGGCATACAGTCCATTAGGCAATGCTTATTAATGGGACGCTTGACTTCGAGAAGTCTTCAGAACTACTCAATTAATATAAACAATGCTTCATTTAATTTGTTGTCCCAATTATCGCTCATATTTAAGTGCACTATTCACTACAGAATTGTAATTTTCATTCCTACATGATACGCAGGACTTAGTTCATGAGCGATGCTTATAACCTGACTTTTGACTTGTCGTGCAGTCACTGGTGTTACACAGAAGGTTGTTGGTGGGTTTGGCCCAAATGATACTTTTTTTAATCCTCTGTGAAGCAGCCTGGTCATAGGTGCTGTCTGCCACAGTGGTGGAAAATACACTCAGAACGCTGAGGCCAGATTTACACAGAGGATTATATATTTTTACATGGGTTATAAACAATAACATAGATTATTTTTTTTTTAAACCAGGAAAAAGCAAATAATCGTACTTAAAATTATAGATGTGTACAGCCTCCCTCCTATGCAGGAATAAAAAAAACCAGTGGTGCTATAAATAGTAACATTCCTTAAATCACATCCAAAGAAAGTTTTATTGTAACAAAGTTTGGCTTATCTTTAGTGGTATCATGTTTTACTACTTTTTGCAGAAGGCTAAATAAGACCTTTGACAGCTGCTACTGTCAGACAGTGGTATTTTTGCTGCTGGAACTATGGCATTTAACAGATGGAAAGGCAGATAATGTAATAATATAGCATTCGCAAGTAACATTTCAGAAGTGGTAGTCATGGTCTTTAAATAAAACTGGGTAAAGCAGAGCTAAGTCAATTTTGCTCCTGGATCAAAGGAAGCTCCAGTTGCTTCAACTTTGACAATGTCAAAAATGTTCCTTAAAAACTAAAGGAACAAAAATTTAAACCCCATAATTGGAAATCTGTGGTAGTGCCTGTTGGTTCTCCAGGAAGAGTGCTGGTGCAGAACCTGAGAAGACCCCACATGCAGGTCAGTGTTGGCCACTGCACACTGACGTACCCGGACTCCATAAGTGAGGCCACCCACCAGCTCTCCTTGTTGCATCCAAAATGTGGCAGAAATTGTAAGGAGCTTCCAGCTGCATTTGGTAGGTGGCAGGTCCCAGTCACTGCAGCATCTCGAGAAGCCCTCAGTCCTTATTATCACAGTGACGTCTCTCACTTTAATCTATGCATAAGAGACGCACACAAATCAAGTCAGCGGGACACAGCAGTGACAGCCCCTTACAGAGAATGCTTTTGGTTCACTGTTCATAAAGATAACACATCACAGGAGCATTGCTTGTCTCCCAGCCAAACGTGGAGACCAAATAAAACATTAGCAAAACCCCACTTTGCTGGGCTGGGCAAGGCACAGGTTGTGTCATCTTTGGTGTGTTGATACAAATACATGCTGGATCCAGCTTGCCTTTTGAAATGATAGCTCACTCAATTTTCATTGTGGGGACTAAATGAATCAACAACCCTTCAGGGCAGCTCCTGATGGAGCCTGTTTCTACCATTTGTATCAAATCAGTGGATACCAGCCCGCAGGAAATTATTGTAGCAAGTCAAAATATTCAGTGTGACCGCTGCAGGGAGGATGAACTGCTCATACAACTTCCAAGTGTTATCTCATCCCTGGCACCTCTTCTAATCAACGTTTGGCTTTACTCGCTGAAAGCTCTTTGCACTTCACCTCAGAAGCTGACACTGCTGCTGCAAAGGGTGAGAAGGGACAGAGGGCAATAGAAGTGAATTGTCATCCATCAGAGACTCCTATCTGGCAACCCTCAGCAAGTCATTTGGGCTTAAATCCCTTGAGATATCGAGGTGTCACCTTTACTATTTCTTGTATCTGGGCACTGAATGCCAGTACCTGGTCCTGCTGCCCTTGAACATGGCAGCTGAGGCTGTGAGGACCCACAGCACCACTGGGATGGCCCATTCAGACAAAAAGGGCTTACAACCCTTATCTGTTAGTTGATTAGCCCAACGAAGGGTCAATAGCATCAGTTTTAGTCCAGAGCAGTAGCCCTTTTCACTATGGATCTCTCCTGACCCTGTCTGCATGCCCTGAGGCTCCCTCATGTCAATCAATTTGTGATCTCTGGCTCATTCAAACCATTCCCACTGGACAAAATGGTCTCTTAGGCTTCACTCACAGAAGCAAATCCTCAAGCTGCTTTGCAAAACCTCTGAAACAGCCATCAGAAAGCAAACAGACCATGCACATGCTGAGCGAGCACGGGAGCCTCATTTTCCTTTATTTATAACCATGTGTTTACAGATGGACTCACAGCTCTTTGCAAGTCATCCTGCTACTTTTTGGAGGGCCACAAGCCATGTACTTCTGCAGAGAGAGGGAGTCAAGGCTTCACTTCACTCCAATAATTCCTTAACAATTTTGCTGGCTACAAAATGGGATAAAGATGGGAGATTCTATTATTTTCCTGGCACTGACTGGGTGGGAAGATGAGCAGAGGCACAGCAGTGGTGAGATACAAGGTGCTGGGGATTTGCTCTGAAGCAGCTTTGGGGATTGCCTTCATCCTCCCCTGTGGAGTTCTCACCTATGTAGAGCAAGCATAAAATTACATCCATGACTTACATACCTTGAACCAGAAAAGTTTTATCCTGGTTTCTGAATGGAATGAAGCATGGCAGCTGTATTGCTCTTCGCCTGACTAGTCTCTCGTAATTTCTGACACCATCGGTTGCTAAAGGTATTGCCTCACCAACAGGTTTTGAGGACACAGGCAGGACTGTGGTGCAATCTCAGCTGCTGCTAGGGAAAGGGGGTACCAGCACTTACAGAAACTCTCCAGGCAGAGCTCACACCATGTTCAGCAGAAGTTCCTCCATCCTCAGGCTTGGTTTCATTTCAGTGAGTCAGCAAAGTCCCATGAAAACAGAAATGCAGGCTGGAGTGTTGTTGGGGAAGGCACTCGGATCACTCTCCTGTTTGGATCCCCTTGTGCCGGGATGGAGGTGAATGCACAAGGCAGCTTTGCTACAGTTCAATGAGGTCATCAATCAGAAAACAGATCTTCTCAGCTCTGCTGTTCATAAAACTCACCGGTTAACACTCTAGGAGCCCCAACTCACATTTTAATCGCAAAAATCAGTCATAAGCTTAGGGTCAACTTTTCTTTTGCCAAAGTATTATTCCCCAATTTTTTTAACTAATATATGCAAACATAACTTTTTGTTGTTGATGTTATTGTTGGTATTCTGACCTTGCAAAAACACAAGACGAAAAATCTGTGTTCAACCATATTTATTTATTTTTGTGGCTCTCTGGTCCGTGAAATTGGTGGGTTGCTCTAGGACCCAATACCGCTGGAATTTATCTGTTTAGAGAGAAGTCTGGTTTAACCTATGCTTTGAAGAACAAAGCAGAACACACCAAGAAAATTATATGACCTGTGCAAAGATATTATAAAGAAGAAAATAGGACAAAACAACGAAGGTCAAATCTGGGACGTCATCCAACATTGTAAATTTGTGCTTATGGGCCTAAATGCTTCTTCCTCAAAACCAACAGTTGTGCCTGTGAGGGACCAGTGTGTGAAGGATGCCAGCCTGCTGCAGTTGCACCTCTTGGGAAAGGGGTCGTTTCCCATAGAGCAGCCACTTGCAGTCTAAAGAGCAACACTGAATGTCTTCCTCTCCCAAATACTGACACGCGGGACTCCTTTCACAGGAAAGGCTCTTCTGAAAGCAACGCAACTGTGCGGAAAGTTAAAGCTAAGCACATGGGTAAGCAATTGCAAGTTCACAGTCGACAGGCCCTGAATCCCTATAGGCACAAAATCTTATGTCTCTAATTAAATTAACTCATTTATACCTGTGGGAAAATCCCAGCCTGGTATCACAGAGTGCGCTGCACAAGCAAACGCACCGACATTCATAACAACTGATGCGTTAACTGGGATTTGAATAGAATTATTTAAGCATTAATAATATTTCCATCTCTGGAGGTCAAACCTCTTCACTCCCTTGCATTTTGACATCCATTAGTAACAGAACATATTCCTAATAGAAACCTAATTAAAGTCAACACACCAAGCATTTGTTTGCATGAGTATAAACGGAAGCTGGAGATAAAATTAAACCTACAGTATTAACATATGCAACAGAATCTTAACATCTGAGGTCAAGACAATAAATATACATTCTTAAATATTACACATACAAAATGCAATACTAGGTGAGATCAACAATGATGCTCCCAGGGCAGTATCCTCTCTCCTTCAATAGCAGCTTTGGGAGGAAAGCTAAAGAACCTCTCTAGGTGAGAAGCACATCCTCAGGAGATCACCTACTGAAACCCCAAGAAATTACTTGTGCTAAGAAACACGATTTCCTTATTTTCATATTTATCAAAGCAAGTCAGGTAAACTAAAGGTCAGGGAAAATAAGTATACTTGCTTACTCCTGGCCTACAGATATGCAGAATTTTTTTGTTGTGATTTTTTTTTATGGGAATTTTTTTGTTTGTTTGTTGGGTTTTTTATGGAACTTAAACCATATCTATGGTTTCAATGAAATTAAGATTTAAGTTAAAATACAGCTATAGGTGAGAAAAGATTAATAAGCAATTTGTGATTTTCTTATTGGGCTGTACATCAGAGTCCTAAGTGCACAATTGGGATACTGGCAAAGGCTCGTTCAGAAAAAAAAGAGCTGTTCGTAGCACAGTTATCTGTGGTAAACATAGCAGAGGTTAGTTTGAAAATTAATATGTTTCAACAGACACAGAAGATGCATAGATGCATATACAAGACAATTCAAAATAGCATACCTATAGGCTACAGAACAGGGCCTCTAAGTAGGTTGGAAAAAAACAGATGCTTCTCTGCTGCAGTGAAAAAATGCCCTCAATATTATAAAAAGATGTATAAAAGAAGCTCAGGGACCAATTATTACCTGAAAGATAACCAGAATGTTTTGAAGAATGGCTCAAAGCATAGAAGTGTCTGAATTCCTTATCTTCCAAAAGACCTTGGTGGGGGGAAGAAAGACTATCATGACCTAATTCCTTGTTTCCAGAGGGATTTTTGGCCTTTTCCCCCTGACAGAAGCCTGCTTAGTCACTGCAAAGTGTAGCATTCAAGGAGGACTGTATTTTACAAAGACCTCTAGAAAATAAATCATCTGTGTGACTCCATATAACAAACTGAGGAAATAATGCACTGCTAGATCATGACAAGTGGAAAATCTCTAGTTACTAGCAATGTATGTCATCCAGCGTTATTTTTGAGACCCTCTACAGGTTCACCATATGGTCTCACAAATGGCTGCACCAGTATAAGGAGGGAGTGGGTGCAAAGGAGAAAGTAGAATTGCTTCTTTTGAGTGATTTACAACATCGATTAAAATTATAGGCTAGGATATATAACAGTATTTCCTTGCTGCCTTCTTTTTAACATTTCCATATATTTACACTTTTTGACTCTAATCTTCCAGCAGCAGTTGCTTTAGACCAGACCAAAGGCTGACCCCGCACTGCATCTGCTAGGATAGTGGCCAGTAGTCAGAACTATGGGGAAAGAGCGTAAGAAATACGACAAGTTTAAAATGACCCTTCCTCCATCAGCTTCCAATAACCATTAGTTTAGAAATCTTCACACAAAGTTCACTAAAACCATAAAAGAACCACTGTTGAAGTATTGATCCCATAGTAACTGCTACTTGGAGGAGAGTTTTAAGTTAAAAAACCCCAAACTTATAAATAGATATATAAAATATAAATCTGAACAGAGAATGGCACCAGCATGTCACGCAGCTGCAGTAATTATTGCAGTTCACAACTACAGATGTATTTCACCAGTCTGCAGTAATTATTAAAAGACAAAAACAAACCCCAAACCCAAAAGATTCAAACACTGAGGGAAAAGTAGCCATGGTAAAGCCGCCCCCAAGCAGTGGAGAAGCCATGCCTCAGAGCCACTCAAGCTGTCCCAATTTGGCTGCTGTCCCAGAGGGACTCATCACCCACACCACCTAGGTCAAACTGACAGCACAGATAGTAGAGAAACTTCTCTCCCACGCACACAGTTATTAAACAATGATCAGCCTAGCTGCTTATCCAGAAAGATTCAAAAGATCTATCATGTAAAATAAAAGCCCATTGTTCCTGGCTTTTAATAATAATTCTCTGAAAAGCATCTCTAACGATCATGACGGCACAGGCTTTATGGGAGAGCTAACCACAGAGAACAGACCATACATCTTTGGCCTGGGAAAAGCTGTGGAGCGTTTCTTCCTGGACCCACCAATAAACTGGAAGAGCAACTTTGGTTTAGGAGATAAGCAGCTGGAGAGGGGAAAAGTAGGAGAATATCACAAAGGTTTTCAAACCTGTTAAGATAAAGATTGCAAATATCTACTTGCTATTTGCTGCAATACAGCATCTCTCAAGGGTCTCTCAGACACAGAGAGGCCTCCACCATCACTAGGAACACGCAAAACCTCACAACTATGCTTGCCTTCCTCTGCCTCCTAAGAATTAATGTCCTAGGGTTTCTGTGGGTGTTCAGCCCTAAAGCCTTCCCCAAAAGAATTAATTTCATCTTGCCCATCAGTACACTGGCATATATAAACAGAAGCAGACGCATGCAAAATCAACAGAAATCAGTATCTGTTACTCACAGATATTAGTAAAAAAGGGAACAGAAAAAGCCCATAAAACTTGCTTTCAACAACTGCCCTTTGCTCTTTTTCTTTGCTTTTTTTCCCTTTTCACTCAAGTACAAATAATGCTTTAATGTTTTCCTTGAGACAAACTATTCTGAGAAATGTTTATGTAGTTAAAAAGAAATTCCCTGCTTCGTGAGTAGCTGGATGATTAAACAGTCAGAATGCTGTAGCAGTCTGGAGGAAAGTTTGATGCAAGACCAGTTTCCTGTTCCAGTCCTGTCACACTGTAATTTATAATAGTAGACATGAGGTAGCATCTCGGAGGGAAGCATCATGCCAAAATAGAGGGCATGACACTGCAAACAGTACCATTCACGGAGTACCAGTTTGCAAGCTCTTGGGAACCAGTTTTTTTGTTGTGTTGCCCTTTTAAAATAAATAAATAAATAAATGAGATCATAGAATAAGAGTGCAGATCTCAAACCCTCCCACTTACTTGTAGCAGGGCGATCGATAATATCTCTCAGACCTTAATCCAGACACAAATCCAGTGTATGAGGTGCTCTACAAACAATGCAGTCCTTTACCTTTACAGGACTTACCTTTACTTTCTTACCTGCAAAAGCCATCCACATGTGGTCATTTTGCAGCCTGCATCCCAGGCTGTGCAGGAGAAACCTAGTGTTTTCTCCACTGCTGCAGATGTTCCAGATCTTCATCTAAGTTCTCTTCAGGGCCTAATTCAACCAAGTATTACACTGCCTAGTATTGCTAATAAACATAAAAATTTTATTCAGACACCTCCGCCCTCTTCCCTGTAGCAATATGAAACAAAGTTCTCCCATCTTCATTTTCATCTGCAGTTTGATCAGTTTTAGCTTGGATGGATCTGTGGAAATGAGTAAGAGTAACTGTAGCCATTTACTACTGACTGTAGTGCGGGGTAATGCTCAATCGCCATCCAAACAGGAAACAAAACACATATTTCATTTTTGAAGTAGCGTTTTATTTTCGGTTAGCTTTGCATATGGAGCTTCAGACTAGTTAACACAAACTGTGCACTGCAGGTAGGTAGCTGTAGGGACAGGAGCACTTGCATGCTATGCCTTTGCAATGCCACCAGCTCTAGAAAGCACCACTTTACACGCTTCTCAAAACACCAAACAAACAAAGTAGTATTTGCACAAGAACATTGCATTATAATGGCAAAAAAACATATGTAAACCTTTGCAGCATTACTCATAAATGCAGCATTTACCTTGCAATGTTAGGCCATATCCCTACAAGGTAACTCATGTTATATGAGAGCTCTCTGAACAAGGGCTTACTGTGTTCGTAAGCTAAGGTCTGCTATGAAACCCCCCAGTGCTGGTTCTGCTTGAATCAACACAGTCCAGATATCCACATGCAAGTTGCACCAAAGAAAGAAGTTGCCCAAACCACAGCTGATTTTTCAGCCTCATACAATGTCCTCTTGGTGTTGTTCTCTGACAATTTCAAGCAATCAAAACTTCCCCAAATGACCTCCGGTTATGGTCACCTGCTTTAATACCAGGGATCAGACTTTCTCTAGGACACAACACAGGTAACTCCTCTTGAAATTAAGATGTTGAAACCAGACAACAGGAGCGATTTGTTGTTGGGGTTTTTTTTTTAGAGAGCTGAGAAATCTGTTCCAATTTTTAATATAAGAGTTCAAATTTAAAAACATCACCCTAGAGCTTTAAATTGCTGGATCCTCCATTTGCACATACTCCATATGACAAAATTTCAGCTTTTTAGGCTATGGCTGGGTCAACACTAGACTTGATTGGTCACAATGCTGAAAGCCCTTCATTGCTTGCTATTTCATGGCCTCTTCATCAAGTACCTTCCAGTAAGATCTGCTTGCAAGTCAGAGGTTAAATGTGGTCTAGACAAAGTCAGACAATCAATGCCTGCTATAGTCTTGGAGGGGTTTACATTGATTTTAGACTTTTTTTCCTGCAAATTAATTTCTATTTTAAATAGCTTGATTGAACCCATATATATGTATCTTTAAACTTCCCTTAGAAGTTCTCCAAATCTAAAACAGAGTTTTGGAATTAATTTCTCTCAGTGGCATAGCAGTTAGAGAGGGGTGAGCACAACTGTTAGATGTTATCTGGAGAAGTAAGAAATAAGCACAAGGAACACAGCCACACTGCTCTTCTGTTAATCTCCCCTCAATGTCTGCCCACACAGCAGCGACAGGTCTCCACAGCATTTACTCCCTATGGAAGTAAGAATGGCTTTTGTGCTTTTTGTACTCTCAGATCCTGACAATCCATGGTCAGACACACTCATGCACACTGGTATCTGCTCTGGGCTCCCCATCACAGCCAGGTTTCTGGCACAGCTTTAATAAACCATCAAACTACCTATTTCGAAAGCAAGACCAGGAGGAAGAGAGAAAACAGGTCACAATTCTGTCCAAGCAAACCTATGATCCTCCTCAAGATGCACAAAAACAGTTCAAAGCATAAATACTCAGTGAATGCCAAGCCTGCATGGTAAGGGAGGTTTCTTCTCTCTGTAGGAGCTCAAGAAGGGTCTTACTACATTGCCTACATTTTCTTCCATGCACAAAACCTCTCTGAGATGTATTTATTCCATTCATATGAAAACACAATTTCATGTACTTAAAAGAAAAAAAAGGAGAAAGACGGCAGCACAGAAGGTTTTCTTCATTACAAAGTGTTTTTCCATCAGGCAATTATTTATAAGAACTTTTGTTAACACTGGAGTTTAGGCTCTGGAACAAAGTGGATATATTGTTTACTAGCTTTGCCAGTCAATCTTCTCATACAAAACCTCTCCCTTCCCCCTCTCCTTTTCCAGCCAAGTCAGTCCCTTGAATAGCTCAGGAGTTTCCTTTGTCACCAAGATCTCCTTTTCCACAAATTGTCCCTTGAATAATGCCATCTTCAATGTAGTTCCCTGAGGTATCTGTGCTCCTGCAGAGAACTGTGGAGGGGACCCGCGATGAGCGTCTGTCATGGCTCTTATCCTCAGAGGAGCAGCAAATCATCCTTTTCATGGTACTCCACATCTCATCATCTTTGTATGAATAAATTATTGGATTCATGACAGAGTTCAACAGGGCCAGGAGAAGAAACCACCTTTTAACATTCTGAATCCCACAGTAGGTGCAGTTCAGACCATCAAGCAGTAAGACAACCAGGCCAGGGGTCCAGCAGACAACAAAAGCACCTAGGAATAAAAGAGACAAAAAGACTTCAAACTGCTAGAGGCTTGGGTTTTTTTTTTTTTGGCATCTTACAAGATTACGGGGTTCATCAAAATCCTACACAAAAATGATAAAAGCAGGAGAGGACACATTCTAATGACAGTAGCAAAATTATATCTACTACAGCTTCTCTGCCAAGCCCTGAGCACGAAGCAGGGCAGCTCTCAGAAGTCTGCAGGGAGCAACAATCCAGCTGCTGACAGTATCAGCTCAAACATGAGTGGGGAAAGGTCATCACAACGGTGATTTATCCACGCTGATAAATAAACAAGAGCTCTGGAGCATTAACAAGCAGGCAACCGGAGCTTTGAACACAGACTTCCTTTCTTCATCTCTCTCTCTTGCATGCTGGAGGAGAAGATACCAGGTGGCCCACTTCCACAAGATGATCCAAAGGAAAAAATGTGTCTGCTGTCACACCACAGCTGACTCTGCAAAGCTATGGGCATACCGCCATGTTCATAGAACAAGAGTCACATACTTTAAACATGTCCTGGCTGGAAACCCCACGGCTAGCGTAGGATGCGCGCTGCTCCCTGTGACACACCAGCACTGCCGGCTCCCCCACCTCCCTCCTCTGCTCCCCCCTGGGCTGCGTGTGCTGGGTACTCAAGACCAAACAACTCGGATCCAGGGAACAAATGAAAAGAGAGAAAGAAACAAAGATGAGCTAGTGAGGGTGAACCGGAAATGTAGCAGTCAAGGAAAAGAACTAGGGCAAAGAACTGAAGCAAAGAACAGAATAAAAAGCAAAGAAAAAAAGACAAAAAGGATGGCGAAGTATGACAGCAGTGATGGGGGAGCAAGAAAACCCTGTAAGAGAGGCATTTCCCCCATTTCTCACAAAGATAGCAAGAAACCACAGGACAAGCCCAGGAGCAGCAGTTTTCTCCTCATGTTTCATCTGGGAGGCAGGAATGACAACAGCCCCTGTCAGGAAGAAGTGAAACACAAGATGATAATAAAAGCTGAAAGAGGCAAAGGAGGACAGCACATTCCTCTCCCACCAGCCCCTCAAAAAAAAAGAAAGGGGAGGTGGGGAGGGAACTAAGGAAGAAGATGTATTAGACAGAGTGAAGACAACCTGAAGAAAGCATCATCAAAATCACAGTGTAGAAGGAAGTTCAACATTCCGTTTGCATCTTTCTGTGTCATTTGCACATCCCCACAATAAAGGCAGGGCTGTGGCCAGGACTGGTGGGAAGGGGGAACATCATGGCTGAATGCAGCCCACGGCCAAAAGCTTGGGAGGGGCCCTGAACTGCCCCCTCTGCCTTCCAGCCTCCCCCCTCACCCCCACCCCGGCACCACAGCCTGCCATCCCTCGCCTTGAGCACAAGGAAGGAGTAGCCCCACGCATGATAATACTAACTTAGCACAAGCCACAATTGCTGTCTGACATACAGAAATAGAAAATTACAACTCTGCATAACAGTCACAGTTTGAGCAATGTACTGAGGAAATTCCAATCATTTATAAGGGCAGTTCCCCCTTTTTCAGGCTTGGAAAAAAAACACAATCAAACAAATAAGGATGATAGCAGCTACATGCTGAAAAGCTGCTCGGATGTTGGCTTCTGGTCAACGGTTTCGGTAGGGAAAGCAAATCCAGCCCATTTTTCCCAGAGCCACTGGTTTTCCCCACACCTGGGCTGTGCAAGCAAGCAGAGGGAGGGCAGCCTGGCTCACGGCAGGACCAGGCAGCACCGGATCCAGCACTCGGCAGCATCTCGGGCATCCCATCGGCTGCGCTGCGTACAAGGATGGGTTCAGTAGCACCAGATGCTTCTCCCCATCGAGGATTTTAATGGATGCTGTGCCTCTCTGATGGGTAGGTCATAACGGTATGTAAAACGAATTCCTGTGATTTAGTGAGCATTAGGATTGCTGAAAAATATATCCCAGATCATGGATCTTGATGTGAATCTATGCTACTGGAGCCCAGACAAAATTCACCCAACTGATTTACTATGTTCCAGGCAATATCGTACAGAACAGAAAAGCAAGAGGCCACCTAATACAGAAACGTTTTCTGCTCTGCTGTACCAAGATTTTTGTGATGCTAAGTACTAATTTCATGGTGTTAGTCTGGTTAACATCAGTAAAATTCCTCCATTGCCCACTGGCATCAGAAGCTGCAAGCTGCTACCACAACACTTGTTTTTCTCTGGTCAGTCTCTATACTACACACTGGTTTGGCTCCAGCATGCTGAGTAAGCAGTTGTGACACCAGCTCTCTCTTACAGCCTGCAGTGGGGAAAAAACACTGTACTGATTTATTGCCCTGGGGTTCACCAGCAAAGCCCATCCGTTTTAACAAGCACTGGAACCAGACCACCCAGACAACACCACTGTGTCTCACTGAGTGTCTCTGTAAGTATTTGGACAGAGAGCTTTTGTTAGCCACCAAGGGTCACTGGCACAGTCGCCAGCACACCAGCTCCATGCAGAAATTAAGACGGTAACAAAACCTCCTTAGAACAACCACTGAAAGCATTTTGACCACTTGTACCACAAAGAATGCAAGATCCAGCCCTGATTTCATTGAAGTCAGTAGAAGAGGACATGGATCCCAAAGCCACTTTTAACAAAAGACACAGAAATCTCTCCATCAAACAAAACCCAAAAGACTGCAGGCAGGATTATTCCATGAACTCCCAGGACATATCCCTATCTATCTATACAGGCAAAACCCCAAAAGGTTTCAGTGGTAGAAGTAAGGTAAGATAAAAGACATCTGCAGACATCTCTTTGCACATTTCCCCCGCCTCACAGCTGAAGACACGGACAGGGGTCAATGCAGTGACAGTGTCAGTGTTACTGGCTAATGCTTTCATGGGGCTGCAGCTTTGAGTCCATCAAAAATACATTTTGCTGTGTATGGAGACAACATGAGTGATTCACACCCTGCTCTTAGCACTGCAGAGATGAAAGTGAAGCACGGCTCAGACTTCCAGCTTTGCTCAGATCTTGTTATTTTTAACTACAGAGCTTTCAGAGGGAACCATGGTTAAGCATAAATATATACCTTTGTCTTGGCCCTTTGGTGATTTTCTTATTTGCAGACTTTTTATCCCATAGGCGCTCCTCTCCCTAACAAAGTGCCACACTCCAAAAAGAATTTAATTTCTGAGACTCTCTCAACTTCACAGAAATGACATGAAATACGGCTTGGCTGCCACATGGATCAGAAGAACAGCTCTGAGTCTTGCCACTGGAATATGGGAGATCAGGTGTCACAATGTCTCAAGGTTAATTTGCGGATTTTCCATTAGATTTAAACATGGGTTTTCTTGTAGATTACATAATCTCTGCTTGAAAAATGAATTCCTGTGTACCTAGAAGCACTACTGATACTTCGGCAGCATGATATCATAAAACTCTGCACCATCAAAGCTGTCCCCGAGCATGCTAATGCTGAGAATAAAGAAGAAAAAAAAAAGTGCAGTGCAGTTGCTTCCAGTTGCCTTTGCTGTACGTGCGCCTGAGTTAAAACAGCAAGTTACCAATTAAACTATAAATTCACCGAAACTGAAAATCATCCACCCCAAAGCTGCTATTTCAGCAGGAATCTCATTGCCAAGTTCAGATGAGCTACCATATACACACCACCTGGAAATCAAGTACCTGCACACCTGCAGCCACCCTTCTTCAAAGTCAGAGGCTTAGCTAGGGCTATGCCACAAGCTCAGCCTCAGAAGATCCGAGCCTCTTTTGCTAGGTTTCAACCAGATAACTCCCTAGGGTTTAGCGTGCCAAAGGGAAAGCCTTGCTCCTACCCTGTGATGGATCATTTTAGAGGTTATGGTGGGGAAAAAGGTAGATGACAAAGACCTGAGTCCCAGCCTCTGGAAAGGGCCATCCAAAACCAAAGGGTGGTGCAGAAAACCCACCTGTAGCTGTGATCACCCTGTATCCATGAAATCACACTGAAATCCAGATTCCCCCAACTCTTAACTGTAGGAGCACAGGAGAACACCACAAAGAGAGGACAGTAATGTTTTGCTGGAGGGGCAGCCAGCCACAGGCCAGCCTCCCCAAGACAGGAGGTAGAGGCAGGCAGGAGGAGCAGCACGCCATCAGCACACACAGCCTCCTTCCACATAGGACAAGGGCAGCAGGGTTTTGTCCTGAACCTCTCAAGAAACCAAGAGAGCATGTTAATGAGAACTCTGCTGCTTATCATGCTTCACCCAGCAATAGACCATCTTGGAATGGCTTTCAGTTAAGACCATATCAGGCATGTGTTCCAAAGCACTTTCAGGTGTTTGAGAAGAAACCATTAAAAATAACTGCCTTGGGCAAAATCCACATGCTACACATAGCTATAGGTTGTTGCATCACTGGACATAAGTAGATTTTTGAAGAATCACTTTGGTGACTTCTTTGGTACTTGGAAAACCCAGAAAACATGCTATTCATTTTCCAATACATTTTGTACAGCATGTTTGAATGACTTGTTCAGGAATGCACACTTCAAAATGTTTTTTAAAAAAATTTCTCATTTCTAGAAATAAATGTTTATAAAAAGCATTTCGGAGTGAAAGTCCGGGGAGTTGATGTGAAGGAACATGCCCGGATAGATTTCCTCTGACAGAAGAGTTAAGGGTAGATCTTGCATCAAACAACACATGAACTCATTCAACTTCTTTGAAAGAAAAGCTTCTGTTTTGGTTTTGTTTCTGACTGGCAAAGTAAATATACAAAATTATGATCTCTAAAGGAGCACTCAGGGTTTTTAAGTTAAATTTGCCAGGTCCAACACACAGTATCATTAAATGCTTTACCCGAATTATAGTTTAATCTGGTGGCCAAATAACCATGTTCTGCAAGAAAGAGAAAACTACCACTGATCTTTAAATCAAATCATATTCCTAAAGGCCCTCTCCCTAGTAAAAGAAAGAATAAGTTGAAAATGAAATTTAGAGTGGGATTTATCTACACATAGCAGCACAGCCAGAGTGAGCACTAAATACCTGTTAGAGTCTGAAGGACCACGAGGGACTAGCAAGCAGCAGCCACCATCACTGTCCTTCCACCTCCCTCATCAGGTGGCCGAGTGTCCTCTCCCCAGCACACAGACCACCTGTCTGCTCTGCCCTGCAAACAGGCATGGGTGGCACCGAGAGATAACGGTGTTATTCCAACACTCACTCACACCCTCCAACTTTGGCTTATACAAAGCTAAAATAATATTCAGTATATAAAGACATACAAGTTAAACGAGGCTCTGCGTATTTGTTTATTTGCACGTGATTTCCTAGAAAGCTGCCTGTGGTTCCACCTTGCATAGGGAATGCTCAGAGAAATAATTTTTAAAGTTGTTTTTCTTTTTGTCTCTTTCCACTGCAGCAATTAACTACAGCCCAAGCAATGCTTACACTTTAGGGCAGAATCATGTTTGGAGCAATTAAAAAATTTTTCTGCAGGGATTTTCTACTTCCAGGTGGCTGGTTTAGGTTTCACTGCACAAGAGCTTCAGGCGGAACAACAGACTGGATCTTGCCCCTGCAAGTCAAGAGGGAGACAGAAACAACCAACACATTATCTCTATAGGTGCCATAAAAGCCAGGGAGGGAAAAGAAAGGACAACTGGGGAGGGATTTAGAAGGCAAAGGCTCCGGCAGTGGGCAAGCCAGCTTCAGGAGACACCTGAAGATTGTACTGGCTCAAACCACCTGTTCACTTTCTTTTCCAAGGTCAGGCACTGTAAAGTTTAAGTGATCTTAGCTTCTAAAGCATTTTAAGGCATCATTTGATAGAGAGCACTGTTATTTTGGGGGATGAAAAAAACAGAAGAGGAAAGAGAACCAGATACCAGACTGTGCGAAGAGCATCCATTGGCCACAAAGGCAAGAACAAGTCCTCAGCCTGAACTTCCTACCCTGGCAAATCCTACCTCCATGAGAAGTGACACTTTTCTCCCAGAGCTCTCTAGTACTACCATTCTGCAGTACAACACAACTGTGTCCCAGGTATACACAGACACCAGGTTTCCCAAAAGCTCCAGCTTTCTTGTGCTGGCTCATACAACACGAGAAGAGTTGTCAGAGAGGTAGGGCCATTTTTGTGGGTTTAGAGTCCCTCACCACCTGGGCCCTGCTTCCCACGTGTCCCAGTTCCACCTGCAGAGAGCTGCATGAGCCATGTTCCCGTGATGTCTGGTTTCCACAAAACTTCTCGCTGAGATTCAAGTCTTCCTGGGAAAAACTGACTGCTACAGCTAGTATTTTGTGCCAATAATCAATCACTTCATTTGTGCATCTCTAATTTAACACGCAGCTACATCACAATTAGCTGATGAAGTGATCTGAACTGCCCAAAAAGCAACAGAGTTTCTAGGGCAGAATCCAGGTCAAATCTCATGTTATGATCTAGAGATCCAAGGCCATACTGTATCACCATCTCAAAGTATTTTTTAATATGCAGCTTTCACAGAAAGAAAGTGAATTCTCCTCTTGCAAAGCAAATCTCTGTCAAAGTCACAGACCCACCAGGCATCCAGGGAAACTGTGGTTCCAGGGGGAAGAAGCTAATTTGTTTAGGAAACAGCCAAGAGGAAGAAGCGCAAAGATAACTATCCACATCCAGCTATGGGATTCATGGCCTTGTGCAGGTATTAGAGAATGTTATTTTGAAAATATTCTGTGAGGTAGCTGTGAGTCTTCACAAGCCTTCCTCTAAGGTATTTTTGTATATCCCCCCCCAAACCCCCCATGATGAACTGTAGATAATTTGTTGTTTGTAGCAAGCTGCCTAACAAACAGAGACACTTTCCTTCTTCACATTGGCTGGTCTTCTCCTTCACATTTCTGCTTCACTTATTTCATTATCTAAAACAGACAGGAGATTAAATGATTCCAGCACTTTTAAGTTTGATGAGGGTCTTTTGTTTTGATTTGGGGGGGTGGCTTGCTTTTTTTGTTTCGTTTAAAAAAAACAACAAACCACAACAGCAACAAACCCCCCCCACACACAAACCTGATGGTTGGTACTGCTAGCCTTGCACACCGTGGTTTGTAGTCTCTTACCTAAGAGAGTCATAACAGTCTTCATAAGCTTCACAGGGGTTTTCCTACGGCTAATGGAGCCACTAGTGTGCGACGACAAGACATTAGTTTTCCTCTGGACATACATGTAGATTCTTATGTAAACCACCACCATAATGAAGAAGACAACAAGGTTTAAGACACTCCAGAACACCAGGTAGCTTCTGCTGTAAATAGGTGCCAGGGATGAGCAGGCAGTAATGTCACAGAGGCAGTTCCAACCCAGGGTAGGAACAGCACCCATGAAAATAGCAATGGCCCAAATTGATATAATTAAAAAGGTCACTCTCTTCTTCGTGAGATTACTGTGGATCTTCATTCGCATTATAGACATGTGCCGCTCAACAGCTATGACAAGGAGATTCACCAGGGAAGCTGTCAGGCTGGTGTCCAGAAGACCCTGACGCAAAAACCAGCGATTAACAGTTAATGTCTTTGATACTGGGCCAGTGTTGAACATCAAGAAGACATAGGCAATTCCAGCAAAAAAGTCTGCAGCAGCTAAATTGGCCAGGAGATAGTAAAAGGGAAAATGAAACCTCTTGTTCTTGACCACAGCTGCTATGACCAATGAGTTTGAAATGAAAATGAAGAGGCAGAAAAATGTCCCAAAACACAGAACAACAATTAGCTGTGGCCCTGTCCACTCATCTACTGTGTCAGTGTTTGTCTTGTTATAAAAGAAGTCCATGCGCTTATCATAGTAGCATTCATTCATCCTGGATTAAAGCCCCTGCATCCTAGGGAGAGTGGAAGGGGAAAAAAAAAAAAAAAGACAGATTACAAATCAACTATTGGTCCCTGCTTCAATCACCATACCCGATTTATTCTTTCTCTGGGGGAGGGAAGACAAGACAGGAACATGAGAGGGTATATATTTGGAGGCCTTAAGTAAAAATTCATATTGTGCAGAGTTAACATGGAAGGAGACATTCTGTCCACTGGAGGACTGCAGTGCAAGATGAATCAGAAATTTTCAAAAGACTTACCTGCTTACAAAACCCCAGTGCAGTCCCTTTGCACCACCAGTCATATCATACTGGCAAAAAAGTGGAAGCTAAGAGGTTAAAAGTGACTTTCTAGAGGTCATAAAGAAAATCTGAGCAACAGCCAAGCCATTCTTGCTGTGAAATCTCATGTTTGAACCACAGCCCCATCATTATTTCCATTTCTCAATGTATCCAGTCAGGACAGTGAAGCATAAATCATAACTCTTCCATTGTACTGACTAAGCAATAAAAGGCCAGTTACCGGAAAAATAGTTTTTGGTTTTTCAATTATATATTAATAAAGACAATAATATATGCATATAAGATGCTACAGGCATATCTATTCTGAACACATGCCTGTTATTTACTGCTACAGGATTTAAGTAAATGTGCTGAAAAGGGAAAAACTTATTCTATATTTTTGACTACTGTGGAGCCAAGGATTATTTTATTGGGCTGTCAACCCAGAGCCCTGTGAACACCCCACAGCCCAATTATCTTCAAAGATGAAACACGGTTCCCTACCCAACCACAGGACAAAGCAAGCACCAACGACAGCAGTAGTGCTGGGGTTTTTTTCCTTATACCCACTCAGCACTATTTTGGACACGGGGCTATTAAACATGATGGAAGGGGGAGTCTGTGTTCCAGATTACATCACACTTCAGCTACTCCAGTGAGGTCAATGGCAGCTGCCTTGGCAATTTTACTGCCTTTATTATGAACCTGAATTTAAACTGAACACGAGCTAATTTATTCAGGCAGCTCTGACAGCAATTACCAGACCCCGTGCAGGGTCTCACAGCCTAGTAGGAAGGGTTTGTGTCTTATCGTCATGAGTCCCCACATTTGCTGTCAGTATCTGAATGCGGGCTTTAACAATGACTTCATTAATAGATACTGCATAGCAAAACCTAGGAACCCAACTGTGGCACAAGATCCTAATCACATTAGATATTATGCAGAGAGGCAAACCTGTGCTGGACGCTAAGGGCACTGAGACAGAAGTATTGGGATACAAAGCTACAGGAGAGGCAGACGCTTCTTTTATAAAATGATATATTACTTAAAGCATCAAATTCAAGTACAGAGTCAGAACTACGAACAATTACTTAAGGACAAGAAGTGGAAGGAAACAAGTAAATCATACCTTGTGCTGAAATACTACAGAGCATCCCTTCATCTAAAACTAAAAATGCCTTAGCAATTCAGATCCACCGAAAGGAGTCAACCGGAATTCAACGCCTACCACTCCCTGTTCAGGGCAATATGATAGTGTTGGGCAGTCAGTACATTCCCCATTCTCACCTGGAAACTGCTCAAAAGTCAAATTAAGTCTCTCAGTGACCAGAAGTCCCTGAGAAGCTGCAAATAACAGCTACTGAAGCAGCTGAGTAGTGGGAACCCTGCCAGACAAGATGGCTCTGCTCTTACCGACCAAGGCAGTAAAGGACTTGCTGAGCTTGACAGGAAGCTTTTACAGACGAGCCCAAATGCCTGCAAATAGAAGTAGCATTTTGGGCAGGAACGGCAGAAAAAGAAAAAAATCTGTGAAAATTATAGGGATTTTTTTCTGAACATGTTGTATCTTACTATATAATCATCTCAACAGATTAATCCCTTTCACTTGCAGTGACAGGAGAGTAAAGAGATCTGCAGATACTTTTGGCAGCTCATCCAGAGAGCAAGCTTAAAGAAATCTACAACTATGAACTTATTCTAAATACTTCAGCTTATTAAGATCCCATCCCCATTTGAAACAGTACCCGGGAGAAAAAAAAAAATTAAAAAAAAATCACACATCCATAATTCTCCACCGAAATAATCACACTACAAACACTCACTGTCACACAGCAGAGCTCAAACGACAAACAATTTTGGAAGAGATGTCTTGAGGTCTTGAGGTAAGGCAGGCTGGAGCAGAGAAGCATCCAGCTGAGGTCTTGGAGTCACAGGGCAGACTCTGGAGTCCAAATGGAAGCTGCATCAAAGCTGTAGCTGAACTGGAGCTAGTTTGCATCCCAGTCCTTCAGAGCAGAGCTGTAGCACTTGGCTGTCTGTACCAGCCTGTGTGTAGAAAACTCTTGCCATGTGGTGTTCCTTCCAGACAGTGGTTTGTTTCACACCTTCATTTTAGCTGAAGTCCTCTCAGCAGAACTAGCCTGGCCTCAGGGGAGCTGTGCATCTGTGACAGAGCTCTGCAGCTGTATCCTCAGTGGTCCTGGTCCACTCCATATCAGGCAGAAGAGACGTGTGATAGGATATCCCATATTTCCTGGCATGTCACAGTTTAACACACTGCAGGACTTTATTCTCCAGGTCTTCTCTTCTGCAGTCAAATTAGATACGTTTATCTTAATCACGGCAGGTTTAAACTTAAAAAGGAAAAAAAAAAAACACCACCCTTAAATATTACATATTTCAGATTTGGTTTTGAAGTACACAAACTTGAAGACTCAGGCAAAAAAAGTTTTAAAAATAATAGAAACTGAAACAGTAGAAAAACAGCTAAACTGGCTGGCCCAGCCTTATAAAGACTCCGCTACTCTATGAAAAACTGCTTTCTTTTGCTTTGAAAGTGGCTCTACAAGCTTGATACTTCTCATTTTTTATGGGAAAGACAACAAACAATCTCCACTCACCTCTTCACTTGGTATTTTATAGCCCTCCATGTAGACTTCCAAAAGCTTGATGGCAGTAACCACATATTGCATATTCTACAGACTCATTGGGCTATTAGCTTGCCAAAGTCACTCACAAGCAAATGGATCAAAACTTTGCAAGTGCCAAAAGCATACTCTTGTCAAAAAGGTCCTTTTCCTTATTTCAATCTACTTAATTATTTCAACCAATAGTGGCTGCAAAGATCAGAAACTGATGGACTGTGAAGTGTGTTTTGCTCTACCACTCTGAGTAAACATGAGCTTTGAGTGGGAGAAATCATCTGTTCCAAAAATCTCAAAGGATTCAGTTCAGTTAAACTGCTTTCAAATGCAAAAGCACACATTAAGAATTCTTCTCAACCAAGTACATCTTGAGCTCTGTTTGTCTTAAAGACAGCTTGCATATTTGAATTGATTTTAAATTCCTCTGTGTAAGCGCAGCTTGTATCAAGTCAGATGTTCTTCACCATTTAAAAATAAGTCAAGAATTTGCATGAATATATAGGATTATATTAAACCAGCTACCCAAATAAAGTTAGTGAAATAAAACATCTCCTAGATAATGTTTTAGACAGAAGTCTCAACTAGTTACAATCTAAGATACTTTAATAGTTGTTATTCAATTAAAATCTAGTTTGCTTCCCGAAAGGTACTAAAAATCTGTATATTTATAATGAAATTTAATATCAGTTATTTAAATCAAGAATTTTTCTGATTCAAACTGTTATTAAAGTCACCTTTTAAGTCTCTTTGATTCAAAATTAAATTTGGCCTGTAAATCAGCTCTCAGTTACTCATTATTAAGGCAGACATTTCTGAAAGAAAACTCAAATAGCATTTTAATGAGAAAGTCATTACAAAATTTAGCTTGCAAGCCATAATGTGATTTGTGGCACACCCCACTGCTATTCTGCCTCTTTCCTGCCCATTAAAAACCAAGTTGTTTCAATACATTGGCCACAACCTTATTTGAGGGGTTGGCGTCGGGTGGGGGGGAGTTTGATGGCTTTTGCCCTGCTGCTGTGTGAATGCAACAGGGAGGGAGCCCTCGAGCTCGGGCTGGCACCGTGAGCTACTGCGAGAGTGTTCAAGCTGAGTTGGGAACTGGATGGAAGGACCCATAGAGAAGGACTGAACCTGTAGGAGGACTGGAGAAAAGCCCTATGGCAGGACTCAAAGTTCACCTGGGGGGGAGGCGAGGGAAGTTTGCCCGGGCAGAACCTGGTTTACTGCTGGTTTCCCTGAGCTGGCACAGGGGTTTCACAGAATCATGTTTCTGTGCCGAAACGCAGGGCAGCTCAGCATCCAAACAGATACAGCCTGGAACAGAAGGAGAGAAGGCGGAGGCAGTACAGCCCGGTCGGGTCGGTGGGACAGCACGGAGGACAGCCTGCAGCAGGGGCACACCGCCAGCCTGTGCCGGAGCACTTCACCTCCCTGCTGCCCCTCATCCATTAGCAAAGACCAGGTATTAAATACAGATCTCTGTCAGATATTTGGAGGCTCGTTACAAAAGTCGCTCTTCAGAAAGCAGAGTTTATCACACCGACTGATCGCAGGCACTGGTGGCAGAGCAAGGAGGCAAGTTGCCTCAAATACTCTCTTTGCCTTCAAACTGTTACTAAGCAGCAGCAATTGCCTACCTATCTGCACATTTTGGCTTCTTAAACTTATCCTACAAGCGGACAATGGCCCTCGATAGAGGACTGCGAAAGGAGCACCTGGAGGCTCGCAGACCACGCAGCCCTGGGCAAGGGCAGAGCTCTATCCTGGACCCTGTGCCAGAAGCAGATGTGAACACCCTCCAGCCCTTCCTCTTCTTCTGGTTAAACTGCTGATACTTTTATTTTTGCTAGTTAGTTAAAAAAAAAAATAAAAAAAAAAAAAAAAATCTCTTTCTCACCCCACTTGCTGAGGTAGGCACAGGCAGCAGAAGCTATACATACAAGGCATACAAGGCACAGGCTCCAAGCTATACATACAAGTATTACCAATTCAGAAAGGGAATGGATTCCTCGTTGCCCTCCACACCCTGCGTCCATGAATGGCCACGGAGGAGAACACAGCCACATGATTGCACAGTAACCCAAGAAACCCATTCAGGTTACCTCATCTTAGAAAGAAATACCAGTGCAGAAAAGGGTGTGTAACACAGCAGAGGCCAAAAATGTTAATATGTAACTGTAAGAAGGAGTCTGTGAGGCAAGTGCACTGCTTCGCCTTTAACTGTCTTCAGCAGTTGATTGATATTATAACAAAAAGCAATTTAGAGAAAGAGACTGAAAGAAAGTGCATAAGGAACACAAAGCTATTCCCAAATATCTCAAATCTAAACTAAAACTTTTTTATCTGGCACCATTAGAGGACACAGTGGAAGCCAACACTTGTTTAACAGGTTTTAGAGAGACAAATTATCTTAGAAGTAACTGTTTCACATTTTGTTTATTAAGGAAAAATCTGTGGGCTCTCCCTGTACTTGGAACAGCATGCTACACAGCCCACTTTAAATAACTGAGAAAATACTTTTTTAAAAGCCATTTTAAAATTCAGCTCTACAAATTCGAAAAAAAATTTATTAGTAAAAATCTGTAACTCTCAAAAGAGTAAGTTTTTAATCCAGAGAACTTTATTGGCTAGGGAATCTACTTCCGGCTGTGTTTGGCTACATTTTTTAATTTGTAGTTTAAGTATTCCCAATTTCAGATAATTGGCTGAACTCAAATCAAGCACGCACAAGCAGCATTATCCCATTAGGTTGGTCTTCAACCCTTTTTAGAATAAGGAGAGCAGAGTGCTACATCAATTTCCACTCCAAGCCTGCTTCATCTCCACAATGCTAACTTGATGGAAGGTACAGCAAGGCTCGGAATTCCACCATGGTTCTGGTCACTTCCAGTAACAGTCCATTTCAATGGCATAATAATTTGGATTGAATTGTGGGGTGTGTGTGTGTGAAGGGAATCAAGATGATTCTATGTGCATGTTATGCTTCAGAAGCATAAATCATTTGTCCTTGAAATACCTTTGACAATTGTTACAAATTGGTGGTGGAAACATCTATTGTTTATCATGTAGCCTTGGTATTGTATGTAAAAAAAAAAAAAAAATGTAAAACCTCAAGACTAAATATTTAAGTTGCAGCAAAAGGAAGTAGTACCGCCAGCCATGGACCACAGTGCTCTGTACACGGACTGATAAGAGGCTTAAAAGTCACTGTCAGGGCACAGAAGTGTCACCTTGTGCATGTACGCTCAGGCTGGCATGGGCAGCTGAGCTGGGAAGCACAGAGATACAGGGGCACCTACAGGTCAGGCTTCAGCTCCTCAAACCCTTTGGTATAAAGCTGCTCTGCTACACTAAATTCCTTTTTAAAGCTCTGATCCGCTACAAAAAGTTGTTAGGGACGGATACTAAGTAACTTACTAGTTACCACAAGTTTAAACTTCAGACTTCGGTAATTTAAGACTTTCTGAAATTATGGTTTACTAAATCTATATATGGAGTTCAAACTAAAAACTTCACTGCAAAGCTTTCATTTAGTTTCCTTTAAGTGTGGTTCTGGAAGGAGCTGGCAGGTCATCCTATAATGCGGAAACAGACACAGCATTTAAAGTCTTTAAAAGCCATTCAAACAGCCAGTACATTGTGAAACATGCCTAGAAGAAAATACCTGTTCTGCTTATAAACTAAGTTTTCCATTTCTGCAGAAATTCCAGGTCTGCTCATCGATTACTATCAGCTCCATTTCACAGTTCAACAAGTCAGCCTTCTTTCACAAAACCTACAGAATGTGAATACAGTCTAATTTCAGCACAGTCACAACTAAGTGAACTTTAACTGTTTATTTTCAACACAGCTAGTCAGGTCCTGAATCGTGCCACTGCTCTTTAAAACCAGTCACTTGACTCTATCTGATCTGTTAATAGACTCAGAGCCATGGTTTGCAATCAAACATTTCCATGGAACTGGTAGAAATGGTGGGCTCCAAGAAATATTTGCTAGAGACATGGAAGTGGAGCTAATACCTTAGAAGCAGAAGCCAGGTATGTAAATCTTTAATACTCAAGATTAATATATTCTCTACAATGTCAAACTTTATGCTTCAGAGATTCTATTTTATTGTCTGATAGTATAAAGATTGTGATAGAGGATGTTCCAACGTGGTTAACAGTAGTAGTAGCACAGGAGGATATGGATACAGTCAACAAAATTTGTCTGGAACTATCAGCTGGCATTCTGCAAAAAGCTAAATACATCTTTCAGCTTTACTTGCTGATAAGAGCTGCTGCACCTACACTGACTGTGAAAATTAGTTAGGTTTTGTTTTGGGCTTTGTTTGTTTTTTTTTTTTTTGTTGAGGTTGTTTTAGATTCACTTCATTTTCAATACACAGATAATCTTAGTGAGATCAAACTTTTCATCATATAGCTGGATTTGACTTGTGCTTCCTGATAGACCTTTTAGAAGACGGTAAGAACATACAAGAAACCACACACTCTGCACAGCTGAAAGAACAAAGCTACAGCAACGCACCTTACCAATCTGTAACAAGAAATGTCTTTTTCTAGATTTGTATTACAGAAGGAAGAACAGATCAACCTACATGACCTCTGAAAACATAAAGGTATAAAAGCGCATTATATTTTTTTTCCTTAAGGGAAGAAAAATAAACTAATCAAAAAATATAATGCAAAACAATATCATAGGATTTTTTCAGCATAGCAAATAAATTAAGATGATGCCTTATAAAAAAAACTTCATAAAAGAATCTGTGCCCCCCACCCCACCATGTGCTACAAACTTTTCACCAGTGCCTCAGCAGGGCATGATACGTGCCCAAATCTCCAGAGATGTGCAAACCGAGTTTCAAAGGCACAGGAATTCCTATGTGTGCAGGTAGGAAGCAGCTGTGCTTTCAGAGATGCATTATCTGTTCCTATAGACAGAGCCGCGCAGGTGTCTCGGCTGCAGCACCTCCATAACCGGGGCTGTGCCTCCGGGGGGGCATCCCCCAAGGAGCCCCAGCGTCACCCCACTTTCTGCTCACCGGCAGGAGCTGGCGAGGGGGCTCCGGCGTCCGTGACACGGGTTTAACAAAACTGCCGAAAGTTTTGTTCTGCCGGACGGCTGAGAAAAAAAGAGTTAATAAATCACGCGAGTTCCTTCGAGTCCGCGGTAAAGCCGTTCCCGTCGCTGGGCCCTTCCCGAGCCGCCGCCGGCCGCCCCACAGCCCCGGCCTCGCTGGGGGTGCCCGGGGAGGGGGGGCTCTGCCCCGTCCCCCCGACAACCCACTCACTCACCGGCAGCCTCCGGAGCTCCGCGCCGCCGCCGCGCAGAGCGGGCCCGCCCGCCCCGTCGCTCCCCGCCCCGCGGTAACCCGCCCGGCCCCGCCGCCGCCCGGCCCCCGGCCCCGCAGCCTACGCTGCAGACACCAGAAGAGATTTTTTTTTTTTTTCCCATGCGTTTTGTTTTTTTCTCCCACGTGCAAAATTTTGGCTCTTCCGAGATGTGGGGAGAGACGAGGCTCACAAGCAGGACCTTGGAGCAACCCAGAGTGGCAGCAGTCTAAAGGGACGTGCTGCCTGAAGAGCCCATCAGAAGGGATGATGATCATCACCTGTATTTTGGGAAGCAAAAGCCAAACTCAAATTAAACATCAACAACTTCTGTGAGCAGATCAGGCCAGCAGAGCATCCCTTACACTTCTTTACAGCATTACATGTAGTTATTCTTTTACACATGGTGTAGAAAACGAACAAGAACCACCTCACACCCAACATGGTGACAGAGAAACCTTGAGGCTCATGCCAGCTCCAAAGGGTAGGACCAAGACCCCACAGCTTTGTTATGAAGGACAAGCCACACCCAAATGGAGAAGGTGGTACGAGATCACATTTATCTGAGGACCACGATCAGCTGGATCTGTCCCCTTACTCCATCCCTGAATCGTTTGCTGAGACCAGGTATGTCCAAGGCATACAGAGCTACTTGTGGGTCAGCCCGGAGCTGGAGAGCTGACAAAAGAAAATCTCATCAGAAAGTTTCTATTCTGCTTCTCAGAAATCCTAGTAATAACTACAGCATAAAACCTAGCCAGTGTTAAAGACCAGGTGGACCCATGCACATGAACATTATATACAAAATGTGAAACGGCCTCCACTCCAGCAGCTTTTTTCTGTTTTATCCATCAATGGAAGGCCCCAAAGTAAGAGCACAAAGTCTTACCCACCCTTTCCCCCTCAATTGAAAGATTACCTTGAAGATGGCTGAGGAAGCATTCCTCTTGTTCTTCCTGCCTGTTTCTTTCTAATGCAACCTTCTCAATGCCTTCTGTTCATTTCTCTCCTCCTTTATAAACAATTACCAAAAGCTTCTTATTCCCAGGGAACAAAACCAGCCAAAAATAACAGCTAATTTTCAGAACACTTTGCAAAAGCTTATGCTCCAGCTCTGCTTCCATTACTGCGCATCACCTCCTCAGCAGTTGGAGTGGGACCACCTATCAGCCAGCAACTGTATTCAAATCTGTATTAATGCACAGAATTAAGAGTCAACATATGCCAGTTTTCCTGTTAAGTCTAACCTCCATGGAATAGAAAGCCAATGAGAAGCTCCAGCAACTGGCTCATCTTTTTTTTTTTCCAAGAGAAAAAAGACACCAAACAGATGGTGAAGACACAAATTGGTTTCTACAATACATTAGTGACCTGCTCTAACATGACAGGGATGAAGCAGTAGTCTAGCTAATAAGCAGCTCATATGATTAAAAAAAAATAAAATAAAAAAATCAATACTGGACAAGCTTTATGATTCCATTATAGAAATTAAGTCTCAAAATGAGTAAGAATTATAAGTATTTTCTACATTCCTTTTCTCGATAATACTTTCCCTTGTACCCTGAGGATTTTCTGACAAGCAAATGTTTATCTGAACAATGGCTTTGGCAGGTCACACTCCATATCCTACTAAATTGGAAAGAGGCAGTTTGAGTCAGAGCTCAGGGGCTCCTGCACCGTGACTTACAGTGCCCAGGGTACAGGATGTACCTCACCTGCTGTAGGAAAGAGAGGCACTAGGCTTCAGAAGGTGATGAGCCTGTCACACTGTTCATAAAACAGAAGGTACTTCCACAACATACTATCCTAATTCAGGCAACACTGAAAAAACAAACAAACAAAAACCCTAAAGAAAAAAAAAAACACAAGCCCAAGGAGCTGTCCTGCTTCAGCCTGGTGTTCACAGCCATTTGCAGTAACATCTCACAATCATAAGAGGTGCAGAGCTGGTACACACACACAAGAGCCCTTGGGAGCACCTACTGCCCAACATTATTTGTATGCCACAACAGGACAACACATACTGGAACACATTTTATGTCTAGTTGTCCACCAACATAATATTAATTATCTGCTTTGTGTTGGTTCAAGTCTTTAGCCTAAAACTTTCATAAATACTGGCAGAAGGTAGATCAGTAAGGAAGACACAATTCATTTTCAGATGTGCTGGATTTTGGTCCTGTTTACTAGGGAACTTTTTGAGAGAGAGACATTCCAGAGAGCTACCAGTAAAATAGCAGCAAATAAAGAAAACACCAGCGTCTTACACAAGAAGTCAAGATACATACAGCCCATTGTACGGGCTCAGAAACTCTGCTAGCAATCAGTTAATGCTGATCACTTCTGCAGTCTGCAGAAGAGCACTTGGATTATCCAGGGCCCCAAAGCAGATGCTAAAATAATAACATTGATCCCAGCAAGTTCTATGCAAGAAAAATTGACTCTTCTGTCCTGACTGGAAGACAACAATCTGCTCTTCTAGATCACACAATTAGCACTTGTGTGATAAAAGACAGTTACAGGAAAATCTTTGCTAACAGTATGAAGTCTCAGTTATTGACAGCAATTTAATTTTCATGCACAAGCCGTAGTGACAGCTGAGGCCACAGCAAGGCATTGCTCAATGGATGGAGAGGAGATTCTCTGTCCCAAAGACATTTCTGCAAGATAAATGTTAAAGTTTGCAGAGCCTTCATGCATGAAAATCATCTCTCCTAGATATTTAGTTGCAGCCTAAGGAAAACAAAATGGTATTATTTTCCAATGAAGGAAGGCAGGGGAAGAGGCAAGATATGAACCCCAGCACAGTTTTCCATTCCTCAGTCACCACTACTCTTACCTGATGGCCAGAAACGCTGCTGGAGAAGTTCAGTTATTAACCTCTCTTCTTGAGACATCCCAGAGGAGAGGCAGACAATGAAGACAGATCTATTAAAAAAAAAATATATATATTTTTCAGTCTACCAAAAAAAGGTGTGAATCGAGCACTGTTTTTTCCCACACATCCACTCTCCGATTTTCCAGAAGGGGGAGGGGAGAAATCCGGTCAATTTTTCTGCTGTCCTTTGGGAAAGCATTTACTCACATTTAATTCATGAATCAATTATTTTCTCTCTTGCCCTTCATATTAAGTGCAGGCCAGTGTACACTACGACCAACCGTTCCACCTCTACACCTCGGAGGTGATTACTGGTGTGAATGCTACAGCTGCAGGGGATTCTTCTAACACCTGCCCACTGCAGGTCTCATGGGAGCGCTACTGAAGGTGTCAGTGAGATGGTACCATGAACCTCCAGTATCTTTGTTCAAGGACAGCAAATCAGACTTTTCATATCTAGGGCAGCAGGTAAACATGTAGTCCCATTAGCAATGACACACACTTTGGACACCACTGTTAGCAATCCCTTCTTTTATTGAGTTTTTGTTCTCCTGACTGCATGGCAGCATCTGAGCATGAATTTTCCAAGTTCTAATTAGTTTCTGACCACTGTTTTCCTATATTATGGCTATCTGCTACCAAAGGCTCCTGGTCTCTTCTGATACTTTTCCTTTGTGCCAGATTTCAAGGGGATGTAAGGCAGTATTTTGAGGAGGCTTCTCTAAGAACAGCTTACAATAAGTCAAGATCTTGTTCAACTTTTACCAGCACCCTTTCATTCTTACCCCAAACTAAGCTGCCACCCACCTTACTCATACAAGATACCATTTCAAATTGCCTTTTCCATTTGAAACAAGTCAGAACTACATAGAGTCCATCATTAATAGTTAGGATACATATCAAGACCAAGTCCTAGCCACGGCCCTCTGAAGTGAACATCATCTGCTACAGACAATTTGCTTTTAGGGAGCAGATAGACCCATTTGGATGAAGTTTCTAATATGACACTTCACCCACCCCAGTGCAGTCAGTACCACTGAAAGTCTCCAGAAGCACCTGGTAACACCTGTGCAGTACTACATTGGAAGTGCTTTACATCTACAGAAAGTGCCCTGCTCTCATTGAAAAAATAAAAAAAAAAAAATAAAGGTCAAAGGGAAGAAAAGTCCAGCACTTTGGGATAGACACCTGTAAGGACACCTAGACAATCACCTGAACAAACCAATTGTCAGGCTCAGTTGCTACACTTTTTCTTCCAATTAACACATGTCTGAAATAGAAGTAATTAGGCAAGTCAACTCCATGGTATTGATTTTTGACTGAATTTGTCCTCCAGGTTGTGGCAACACAATGGTGCAATACAAAAAAAAAAAAACAAAAAGCAGTAATCTTTTCATCTTCCTTCACACGATGCATGCCATAGAAGACTCCCACCATGAAAAAAAAAAAAAGAAAAAAATGAAGAGTATTACCTATAGCTAAAGTACTAAGAACTGAGACTGAGTTTAATTTGGGCATAGCACACATCAAACACAGTGGGTATAATAGAAAAGACTCACTGCCAAAAAAAAAGGATAACAAACTGCTTTTGTTTTTAGTAAAGCTGTTAAAGAAAAGACTGATCTATAGCTGGCCTGTGTTAAGATGATATACAACAGGGAGAACAGCAATTATTTTGCACTTTTGTACAGCTTTGTAGTTTTACATAAATTTATTTCAGGAAATTAATTGTGACAAGTAGAAATTACAGGCTGAATGCATCACTTAAGTGAAAAGCTCCTCCCTTCTCCTTGACTTTTATTTAATACTTTTAACATGGAAGACTTCTTTTTTTAAAAAAAATTGTTTCCATGGAATTCTTTTTCTTATTTACAGCAACAGTTGGTTCAGGGCCACTTTCTTTCCTCTTAGAGGTGAACAGCAAACAGAAGTCCCATGGACACTGCTCAAGGATCAGCCTTTTTTAATGTGACAGAGCATGGGGCAAGAATACAGAGTACTTCACAGCTCTCCTCCAGATGTCACTTCTGGGCTCCCCTCCTGGTCAGCCATCTGATGTCACATCAGCAGCTTTTCTTTCCCCAACACCTTAATAGGTAGGATTAGTCTGTTCACAACAAGGCAGGTCCAGATAGTGAGTTTCATTGCAATTTGGAGAATTTTTTATCTCCATACAGCTATGCTTTCTTTGCATATTAGTGGTGAATTTCAATATGTCATCATCAATTAATAAGTATCAAGTTGTCATCACTCTCTTGTCTGCAAAAGAGGAAAAAATAAATTGCAATTTTTATCAGTAAGAAATGCAATAAGAAGCATTTTATACAAACCAAGCTGAGCTTTGAACCTTCTGCTCTGTGCTCTATTTTAGCATACAGCTCCCAGCACCCTCACTGGGACAAGCAAGAAGAAAATGTGATAGTAGCAAAAGCTCTAGATTTGCACTCTACCTACCTGGCTTCTGCTCACAATGCACTCTGCAGTGCATTACAGTAAAGCATATTCATTAAGGCCAAACAGACAAGGGTCTCTTGCCCTGCACAATGACATGGATGTGAAACCTGAAGCTGTACCTGGCTAGAGTTCTCCTGCACTAGTCCAGTGACCACAGCAACCACTAGGATACCTGCCCATCATCAACATCATCTCACTTGCTCCTTTTTGCCTACAAGGTTTCCCTCTGCGAGAGTACACCAAAAATACAATGCTGCATTTCACAAAAGCCTCAGTATGTAAGCAGACAAGTCCTAAAATAGGATTTGTTATACCAGTGTAACATTGGTACAGCTGAACATAACATTCAGCTCTATTCCTTCTACCACAGCCTGACTTCTTGCACAGTCCATGACCATTCTGTGGACAAGCATGAATTCTCCTAGACTGTCTAGGCACAGTGACAGGACCCCTCCTCTCTCAATTAGGGATTCAGAACTATGCTAGGTTTCCTCAGAAACAGTATTCAAAGAATAGGCTTCCAGACCAGCAAGCACCAGGTGAGATGTTCGTACCTTGCCAACACCAGCTTAAAAAGAACCACTGCTGGGATCTCCAAGGGCTTGAGTTTGCTGGCAACTAGACCTTAAAAGTGTGTTTCTGATATTCTGAGAGTTGACACTGTCTATCAGACTAACCAGTCTACCTCACACACAGAGCATAGCTTTGGATTCAGTTCTGGTCCCTGGCTGAAACATGTTCTCTTGCTACTATTTCCAGCCTAGTGAAAAAGCTATTTAGAAAGAGAAGACCTGCAAAACCCTAAGCAGCACAAACTTTGACTCTTTGAGAGTTCCACATTATACTCCCATCAACTTCCAACAGTTTCTGCATGGCAGGTGTCATATCAGCAAAATACTTAATACATTTAAGCTCAGAATTGCTGCTCCTGCACCATCAGCAGGCTAAAGATCTAACACCAAGTAGAATACTTGGTGATCTAACACAAAAGGAATAACACAGCCTGGATCCTGGATGCTCCAGCATTTTTGAAACAGCACTTTGCAGCAAAAACCTGACTGGTGTACTTCTGAGAAAAGCATTCATTAAAAACACCCTACCAACCTCCTACAGCAGCAGATGAATGGCATGGAAGTCTGTTCTTTTCTGTAACCAACACTGCCAGGGTCTTTTAGAAATTCATGTAGATCTGTTACTGGAAACCCACTTTGTTGGTATTTCTGAAAAAGAAAGAATTTTATTTGCAACACATGAGAAGCTGCAGGGCACAAAACGTTCTAAGATTTCTTACAGAGTGTGATAGCCAAAACCGGACTATTTGGTTCATTTGTTCAGTATATTGCAGTAGGAAGGAAAAAAAAAAAACCAAACCAGCATACTGTCCTCTTAACCGCCACATAGCTGGTGGAACACAGCAAGATAGGAGTGGCAAAACTAGTGCTGTTTACAGATTCTCTTACATTTTGTTTGATGTCCATAAGACCAAGCATGTAATCTCAAATCATACTGGCATTTATTCTCCCTTGTTCACATTAGCTGCTGTGTTGATGGAGTGCTGGGGCTCCTTTTCCCTAGGAACCCCAATGCTGAATTTGAAGGGGCCTAATGTGGCTATTCAGCATTGCCATGCTGAGGAAGCGTTCTGCAGAACACCAGTTCAGCACGCTGAGACAGATCCCCATTGATCCACGTGAAGCACTCGGAGAGAAGAGTAACAGTAAAACACTATTTCACAGGTCAGACCATCAATACACTCAGAAGCACAGACAGTCAAGTTGTATTTTGAGAGGCTTAGAAAGTGGAGCTCTTGCTCAGTCTGAAAGCCGTGGTTCATGCCAGACTAGCCATGCTCTGTGGGCTTGTTTATCTGACACCAGGACAAGAAAGGGATAAGAACTAAAGAGTATGATCCACGTTGTCTTTCCACTGGTTACAGCAGCTACCAGTAGCACGAAGCGGGGATAGCACTGGAGGACAAGAACTTTGTTACACTTTCAGCCAGTTTATACCGGACACAGATGGCACAATTTTAACTTGAACAAGGAGTGGGTCTTTTGGAACATGTTTCCTTTCAACCACACATTTCCAAGCAGCACATTAAGCAAGCCTGGACACCTATATGAGTTTAAAAAGTTACCTGCTACTTTGCCACATTCCTGCCAAGGGGATATTCTCTGGGATGCCAGCAAAGCCTTCCTGACCTCAGCTTCTGGTGTCATGAGAAGAAGCATTCACTCCAAACAAGATTTATCCAGCTCTATGTTAACTACACTTAAAAATTTACACTTTTCATTCATCCTTCAATTACCTTCCACTTACGTTTCCATTAGCCCTTATGTTGTCAAAGCCAGGTTAAGCAGCAGAAAGTGCAAGACAGGAACATAGGATGTTTTTCCAAACCAATTATTGCTTAGTCACTTGGATGACTACTCAGTCATCCTCCCAATTTCGCCACAGACTAAGTGAAAAGATTATTATAGCCTCAGCAGTCATCATAATTAATGATAGATAGTACGGTGTTGAGTGATTAACAAGAATGAATACAAAACTGATTAGAATTGTAATAGAAAACTGTTTTACCTTTATGGTGTCATAGGAATCAGTAATGAGCGCAATAAAAAGGCTGAGGATCATGTATATAAACAGACTGATGAAGGAGTACAGATACAGCCGACTAAACACCCACACCAGTGTGCTCTTCTGCTGGATTTGGGCAAATGTTGCAAACATATCATCACCGTTGACCAAAGAAAACAGACACTCTGCCACCGTGTTCAGATCTTCAAACTAGATAATAATAAATACAAGTTATTAATAGAATATGAATCATCCAGATTACAGGGAAAGTTGAAAATGGTATTAAAAAGCAACAGTAGAGTTTTATATTTCAGTTTTACAAATAGCAGGATAAAAAGAGCCAACACAGGCAATCAAATGCTACCTGCTCTCTTTCCTATGCTCTCAGGCCAAAACATACATTTCAGTAACAGAACCATGTAGAAATATAATCTTGGCTAAGGATTATACATTGACATCAGAAAAAAAGAAGATTTATTATCAAAAATAAACTTGTGGTGCTCAATAGCAAAAGCAGCCAATAACTGACCACCACAGGAAGTTTAAGTTACTGAATTTTAAGCTATTTTAGACTTGCAGGAAAATGTCATTCTATTTGCCAAAGCACGTAGATAAAGTGATTTCACAGAATCTATACAGTAAATCAGTGGCAGTATGCTGGGAACACAATCTACATCCTCTGGTTTCACAGCTCTGCAGCATTACTGGAGTATGGGTAATTAATCAATATTGTATTAAGAAGTTAGAGACAGCATATAGCCTTCAGAGCTCAAATAGCTTAAGTTAGATTTGTCTTGTGATAACAACATCTATTCGTCATTCAGAAAACTGAGCTGTAGGTACAAAAACAAAATCATGGTTTCATTTCAAGGACATTTTCCTCAAATTCCTAACTCCATTTCCCCAAAACAGAACGTGTCCTTAGGCTAAATTCCATTCAACAGCCAAGCAACACACTTCCCCGCCTCCATCTGCCCCTCCAAATAACTGGATTTGTTAACTACCCCTTACTAGACAACATGAATTAAGGCACGGTATTTTAATGTAGCTATTATCAATGAAGCAACAAGATCTGTGCTCACTGGTATTGCCGTCCTATATTGAAAACAAGATGTCAAGAGGCATATGCTGGTAAGGAGAACATACTGTTGCACAGGAACAGCAGGTCTGGTCTTACCTATGGCTCGTAATTATTATTTTCACTTATTTTTAAAGCCCGAGATCCCAGCCCCGAGCTCCGCCAGCTCTGCGCGGTGCCACACTGCCTTCCAGTGGGGTGCTGGGGAACAGCCAGAGACAGAACCACCCCCCCACAACTACGGTTGCTTCCCTTGACATCGATCTGTGATATTTAGCAAGAGGTAGCATTTTCATAGATACGCATATTATTGACTACACTTCCTTTTTTCTCAGATAATTTACTTGCTGGTGCAGGGAAGTTACAGCAGTATTTATGCTGTGCTTCTTATAAACAATTAAGTCTCTAGTATGACTACGGATCCCACAGCATCCAGCAGCCCACAGAGAAATGTATTGTCATCAACTTAAAATGTATGCAGACTGAATACCTACATTTCTCAAATGAGAGAATTACATTACGTTAGAGGAATCTGAGCTCTGGGGGTGCAAGAAGCTGAAGCAAGCACTACAGCATATGTCTCTTTTACTCTACATATACTGTGTGTAACCAGGAAAGGAGAATGAAATGCAGATGTTTGTTACTGATTAATGGATATCTAGAATTTATCACAACAGGAATCTGCCTTTTTTCAAACTGTTACATATTGCATCTGACAAGAAAAAAAAAAAACAAACAAGCTTTGCAGTTGTTTTCGCTTGCATTTTGGAATATGCAAACCCCTACTGCTGTACCCAGGTTTCAGACAAGACAACATACCAGGCACACACTTCAATATCAACCTTAAAATAATAAAAAACCAACCCACAAATAAAACAAAAAGTTCCCTACAGAGGAGTAAAGTAAACAGGAGAAGCATTTCCCCACCCATTTATGAGTCAAGATTTAGGAGCTAAAGTTACATGGCACAGGAGAGATTTGGAAAAACAAAGTTGTAGTCAAGGAGATTCACAGAAATGGTAATGGTGATGGTGAACTAGTGCCTCTAACCCCAATGAACTGGGATTGCCAGAAGAGGGAGAAAGATAATAGACCAATTTACCTCTAGTCCCCAGGCAGACATCGCCTGGGTAAACCATCCACTCATCACAAACCCAGCCTTGTGTTTGAGATTACACTGAGTTCAGCTTGAATACAGTTATTTTGCTAATAGGAGCAGGCAGCAGGAGGTACATGTGGAAGGAGAAACTGTTCTTCACATTACAGCTTTCAAGCAAAAAACATGAACATAAGACCTATTTTTGTTGTTATAACTAGGAACTACATACACACAGATATTCACACATCATCATATCAGAAAACAAGTACGTACCTTTTCATGATAAGGTCCCAGGACAATCCAACCACAGAAAGTATAGCCAAGATAAATCATCCCAGCACAACAACAAAACCGTAGCACTTTGGGCAGTGATGCCTGCATAGTTAAAATGAGCACCTACGTGTCAAGGTGGAAAAAAGAAAAAGGGGAAAAAGCCACAAGTTAGAAAGACCCAAGTATGAGTGACAAATGTATGGTTTAATTGTTGAATATTTGATTCCTGCCTTACATTGTAGTTTTGAAAATATCCCAGGTATCTGATGACTCCAACCCAGACAAATAACGTTGATGTTCCAAGCAAAATGCTGCAGACATCGTAACTTGTGAGGTTCTGAGGGATCCAAACAGAGCAGGTGGTCAAGTTACAAAGTGGTAGGCATGTCAGCTTGACAGCTATTCAAGTTCAAGCAGTTCAAACAAACAAAGCAGAGCGGTCCAATACTGAAAGGATGTTGCTACATCACAAAAATCAGACCAAAGTGAATTGCAGTTATTTAGTGAGATCACCCAATTGCAATACTGCTGCAAGTGAAAGCACATCTATGTTGACATCACTGCAGTTTTGCATGAAGAACTAAAGCCTTTACCTCAGTTATAACAGAGTTTTAAAGTTACATTGAAAATCTCCAAGTTTTTGTTTAAAAAGAGGTTAATATATGCTTAAGATTTCCTACCCTCATCCCCCCCATCTTGCCATATAGCTGGAGGTTCAAGTGCTTCCTCTGAAGGCCACTCTGGGCATCTGCCCTTTGAGCCTTAGTACACACTAAGCAGGAGCAGCACACTACCTACCCCCTTTTTCCCAGAATACAAAGTTTTGTGAACATATGATTTGTTGACACACAGCTCTACTGAAGAAAAAAAAAAAAAAAACAAAACCCAAACCAAACAAACCAAAAAAACCCCCCAAGAGCTGCCAGGTGGACAAAAGTCATTGATTTCAGCAAGCCCAGACTGGGAGGTCAAGGACTAGCAAGTGACACTAGTCACTGTGCCGTGCCTGTAGTTTGGACAGGCCAGCAAAGCAAGCTGTAGCAACCATGTTTTACTCCCAGAAGTCATTCAGACCCCTATTTTATCCAAGGGGATGATTCTTGCTTTCCCTGTACACGGTGTACTACTACTACTACTACCACCTACAGAAATTACACACCCTAAGTTGGGTTTTTTTGGTAGGAATTGTCTGCCCACAGGTCCTTAGCTGACTTAGCACTATAGAAATAAGATGTTTAAATAGCTTACATGATCTTAATGAAAGACTTTGGGGGAAACAGACTGAAACCAGTTATCAGTCTGGCTCTAGAAAAAGAAGAAATTTGCTAGAGAAATACTCTAGCAAAAGTAAACATGACTAGCAACTATAACAGCTCACGTTTGTCCTGAAGTGACATGTCGTTGTAACAACACTAGTCTTATTTGAAGTATTAAACTCTCACCTTGGCTTTTATTTCCATTTTTAGGATTGATCCAATGATTGTCATCACATCGCTGATAATTACCAGGACATACCATCCATTTATGAACTCCAGGCGGTCAGCATGACAGACACGACGCTTGTATTTCTCCAAGAAGAAATTCACAAATCTCTGTTGACAAGCATTTATCTATTTAGTTATACGTCACCTTAGATGACAAATATGTGCAGATGCCCCAGCAGAATAGCAATGCTCAAGTTTTACATACCCTCTTTTCCTTAGTATTGACTGGAATAATAGCTTAAAACTCATTCTTAGCAGCAACAGAAATAAATAGGAAAAAAACTAAGATTGGTTTAGGCCAGTGAGAATCAGCTTTCATACAGAACAGCTGACTTCATAACCAATCTCACCAGCCTAACCACGGCTTGTTATTCTCTTTTTAGATCCCTTCACAAAAGTTTCTATCCACCTCTGACACAGCAGGACCACTCAACTAAAGGAGTGAAAAAGAGAATTAATAACTCAAATACAACTATAAGGCAAGAGCTCTCATTGCCAACGGAGCCAACAATATCGCTTCCCATACCCAACACTGCCCATCTGCTTTCACTTGCTCTTTTTGTTCATAAATAAATGCTGATGTCCCTATTCCTGACAGCAGTTTGACAAGACCTTTGCTAAATGTTGGCCTCTTCAACCGTGTCTTCTTTACAAGCTATAAAAGGGATATATTAAACAATCTAAACAATTTGTGCTTTCTTATCACACCTATCCTAAACTCTTTTTCCAACTCCCATAAACCACATTCTTGCAAAGTTTGCGCCAATCAATGGTTATAAGCTGGCACATCTTGGGGCCCAGCTTGTCTTCCTGTATCAGTATTTCGACGAGGAGAGCCAAGTGTGGTTACAAGAGTCTCTGCAAGCAGCTTGAGGTGAAGTCAGACAGGGCTGGTCTCCTGCACAGGAGAGCAAGCAGGGACAAAGGTGACAGCAGAGGGTGATCAGGGATTGGGGAGTGAGAAGGAAAGAACCGAAAAAGGGCATTTCCTGCCCCAGAAAGACCAAAAAACCCAGAGTTAGACTATATGCTATGCTTTATGTTTTCCCCAGTTAGAGCTGCCTTGGAGGGATGTTCATCCAAGACCTCTATGGGAATTCTACTCTGAAGCTAGGGAAGGAAGAACTCATGTTTTGAAGGTGCAGGATGTGTTGGCTGTTAGCAGCACAAGGACTCAGAGGTTTTTTTGTGTAAAATTATGAACAGAATTAAGTCCTGTGAAAAAAAAAAATCTCCTCCTTTTGCCCTCAAGAGACACAACAAAATACTTTTTATTACAGCACTACACAAGTACAAGTGAAAGCCCATTCAGATGTCATCAGACATCTACACATCCTTTCTAGGGACACAGTAAGAGAGCGACACCCTGCAAAGGGTACACCACCCAGGATTTCAAACTGTATCACTTGACAAGACTAGCAGCAAACAAGGGAGACAAAGTAAGCACTGAGATTATGAGCTCTGTACTTACTTTTTGTAGTCTCAAGGCAAGAACAATGGATCGGGTGCAGAGGATGAGAGAAGCAACGCAACTTAAGATGACAAATCCATCAAAGACTAGAATGTACTGTGTGTTCTTCTGGAGAACTAAAAAGGGGAAGTACAGTTAGTCTTTTCACATGCCTCTGAACACAAACTGATATGTATTGAACTGTCATGTATTTTGCATTTAAACATTCACACCTCATAAATAAATAGATGTGTTACAAGAAATAATCTTTCTGCAGTTATGTCTTGAGCCCAGCTCACTAGAGAATTACATCAAGACAACTATGGAGTTTGGGCCACAAGAGTGAAAAGCACATCCAAGTTATTCAAAATAAAAACAAAAATGGTTATATTAATACAAGCATCCCCTATTTGCACTAAAAGTTCATCTGTCCATATGCACTCCACAAGTATTACAACTACACAGGGTAAAAGAAATGAAGACTTTGGCCCACATCGAAATTATTAAATTAAAACCAAACAAGAAATCCCACATCATTTCTCATTCCATGACCTGCAATCAGAAACTCGTTTGACTTTCTGTAGTCTACTTTTTTCCGCGACAGGTTTATAAGCTATCATGTGACCCCACATCAGGTGTTTTCCTTGGCCTGCTCATATCAATTGATGAACAGGATGGGGAAAGTCTTACTAGACAGACTGTTACAAAGCAGGGGAAGTGACAGGAGGAGACGTGTAACACTGCTATCATGCAAATAAATATGCACCATACTTACCAGAGCCAAATATGTGCCAGTCTTTACATTCTTGTATATCCGTGTCACTATCAAAATAGATTTTGATTTTTCCACTGTGGGCTCTGTTATTGAAAGTTATCTGGAAACATAAGAGTGTATCAGAAACAAGACTAACAAAATTTCATTTCATAAAAAAATCTTGGTAGGTGCTTTGACATAATATGCATTAATCTTTGTTGGTCAGGTAAGCTTAAGAAAGCTGTTACCGCAAGTGTTGATGTAGACATAAATTGAGAACATGTCATGCATATCATAAAAAGCAGTCTTCCAAGAAACCAAACTTCAAGTTTAACCTTTAGAAGAATAACAATTACTTATCCACTTCTCAGGTTATGAAGTTACCAGCGGGAACATGATACAAAAAATATTGTTCCATGACAATACCATTTCAGCAACGTTTGGGAAGGAGAAGTAAGGGCCATGATGTGCTCAATTGCTTTTCCCTTGTGGTTTAAATATATGGATGATGACAACCCCTTAGCTTAAGCTCTTATTATATACAAGCCCCATATTCACTTACAGTATTTTGAAATGCATAGCAGTCAGGCAATTCACGAGCATGGATTGTCTGTAGAGCAATGCCTTTCAGCTTGAAGGAGATTTCAACCTGTATAAGCCTGTGTGTTTTAAAAAGTATATAAATATATAAATACACACAATACACAAATACACAGAGCAAAAAAACTGCACAACTCAGAACCCACCATATTCATATGGAAGGACAAGTTAAAAATTAAAAAAAAAAAAAAAGAAATCCCCATCACTGCTTTACCTGTAAAATTCAAGATTGAAAAAAGAGGAGTTCAGCTTCAGTTCAGCCTTCTTACCAGATAGCTCCTGTGGCTTAAAAAAGATACATTCTGGGAGGAGAAGAGGAAAAGCTGTCATCTTAAAAACTGCACATAGAAAACAGCATAAAACTGAGATAATCAGGTTGAATGACACATCCTAATCAGGCAAAATGTTAATTTTGAGCAAACCTATCCATAGATAGATCCAGCTAGTGGGATGAGAAGGAAGTTCATGTAGCAAATCCTGAGAGGCTGGCAGCAAGGCCTCAGCACTGAGAGGTGGTAAGGACTCCCAGACACTGAAGGTGCAGACAGACCAGCATCCAGAATTCTGTATTTGAGCCTTCTGTATGGGGCAAGAAGCATTAAAAAAACTCCAAAACCAAAACAAAAAACTAACACAAACCCCACCTATAACCCACTGATGACAGCAGTTGAAAAGAGCTTGTTATAGTCTACTCAGTTGTCATTTCTAACAGTTACTACAAACTAAGAGGGAAATAGGCAAATAAACATTTGCCTTTTAAATTTAATTAACGTTCCTATGATTGCCACACAAAAAGCTATTGGTTTTAAACTTCACTGATTTAGCATTAGAATGTAATTTCTCCACAGCGAGACATTTTTAATACATTAGTACCTTACCTGTTTCAGTAGAAACATCAATGTTCAGTGTATCATTGGAAGGAAGCATCGTGCCTTTCTTGTACTGTTGTTTACAGATTTTTAAACCTGACCCTTCATGTTCATAACCAAGTGTCCCCAGGGATATGTTCTTTAATTGCTTGTACTGGTTTAAAAACAAAACAGAAGCAGAATTACACAGATGGTAGTCTTTTTTCCATCAGATAATAACTTGCAATCTCAAAGTCAAGTGTATCAATATAGCTTTTTACATTAAGAAAAAAAGAAACCAAAAATATTTACTTTAACATAAAGTCTGTAAATTGAAAATGCATCTCTCATTAGAAGCTAAGAGAACTTGAAACTTGATTATTTTATTTACAATCCAAGGCAGTTCTTATCAAATCCACCCCAAGAGCAAAACCAAAGCTGCTCCCTGTGTGACTATAGAAGAGGGAAGCCACGCATTTGCTCTATAACCAGCAACCAAGGAACATACACAGGACTTGGGCAGCCTCCAAAAATAATTTAACCTGCCTGCTTTACACAAGCACAGAAGCAACTGAAAACATGCCTGTGAGGAAGATACTTTCTTTTTCCACTCACTCTAAATACAGCACAGGTCACTCTCTTCATTCGTAAGGTATGCTTGAAAACAAGGAAGTGGGAGGGAATAAAGCTGAGACAAGCTAAGTATTGCCCATGCAGCCCTGAGCACCACCAAAGAACTCCATCCAAGGCCAATCCTCTCCTGACTTGCCTTCCACACATCCTCTGGGTCTGCTGGAAGCAAGATATATCCTCTGATCCCCTCAGAACCTCACCTTCAGTCCTGCGCAAGCAAGGCAAACCCCAGGACACAACTCTCCTTGTGTTCTTGGCTCCTCAACAGCTGAGGAGATCGATGACTAATCATGAAGGCAGCTGCCTGCCAGCTCAGCTTAGCACCAGCTAACAGACTCCAGGCAAAGCCAGGTAGATCCATGGCCCTTTGAGAATGACAGCATAAACATCTAGTAATTCATTAGCTTTTACCATTACCTCACCTAGAGAAAGAGCTTGGGCTGCGTACAGCACCCGTCTGCTCTGAAGGAAGCACTTAGCTTCCCAGGAGGCCTGAAGCAAATAAACATGGGAAGTCAGACAAGGCTTCCTATTCCTTACAAAAAAAACCTGTTCAGATGTCTTTGATAGACATTAGACCTGTTTCCCCTTACACATGGGTTTTGTTCTTATTCTCATTCAGCGCCACTCTATTTCCTCCTTCCTTTGGGCATTATGGCCACTAGCTCATCTTGTACAGCACAAAATCCTAGCAGTCACCTACAACCACATGCTCCATAGCCAAATGGAACTTCATCAGAAACTACCATATTTCCATCCTAAGCTCTGTCTTGCAGTTGTGCTTCAAGTCCTCGCAACTGAGCTTGCAAGAAGTTTAGACAGCCAGCGAGAAAAGCACGGCCTCTACACCTTTACAGAACATTATCTTAACTTACAATAAACTAAGGAAGCCAAGTCTGACTCAGGCAGGTCAAGTGAGTGGAAACAATAATTAGTCACAACTCCCCATCTCTCTGATGACATCTCCAGATCATTGTATCTAACAGCCGACCATCCACGTGTGCTTTCAGGCTCTGCCCTCCTGACAGCGTAACATGTGGTTCTGGGTTACTCACTTGCCACTTTCAAACAACACCAGGAAACAGTAAAATTCCCACTTATACATATCCAAGCAGCCTCAGACAGAGCAGCCAGGAGATCATCCTCATTTTACAGACTCTACCACGAGGTAGGGTAACACCACCACATGGCTTCTTTGTAAGATAAACTTCCAAATTGGACCCATGAGAGAAGTAAGGAAAAGCTGAGTGCTCTTTCAAGTGGAAGAGTATTTTTAGGGTTTTTTGTTGGTGGTTTGTTGGGTTTGGAACAACCACAAAGTGGTGAAAATATCCCAGTGGTACATTACACAAAGCATAAAAATCAGTTTTTACAACTCCAGTTTTGTTGTGTGCTATTACCAGCTTCTGTGATATCATACCCTTCCACTTGCTCCACTCCTGCAGCTCTCTGCACCACCACATATTTAAAATTAAAACACAAAACAAAACACCAAAACCTATGTCTTCTAGCTGCCCATCTCAAAATAAAAAAAGCTTTGCTTTTAGCTTAGGAGTCACTTGGCTTGGCTCTTCCTAGAAGGCACCCTTTAAAAACCAAACCAACAACTCAAAAAACCAATACCAGTCATAATGTTCACCTGGAAGCACACGTTTTGCAGTCTTACATGTGATAAAAGAGCCTCAGGAACTCCATAAGACACTGAAGAACCCAGACTACACAAATTTAATCTCCTTAAAGGGTATGTCTACATTTATACAACATAGACATCTTTTGAAGAGACCTTTTTCTGATGCCCGTATCACACATTGGCTCATTCTTGAGGCTATAAAGCTATTATTTCTCTATTGTCTTCTATCTGGACTTCACCTTGGCCTTAGTGCCTACAAAAGAAGGAAAGTGAGACAAAGCAAGCGAGGAAAGAAAAAGCAGCACAATTTATAGCAGAAACGGGAACAGAGTTCTCAATGTTCCTCAGAACATTGAGAGTTCAAAGGAAGACTGAGAAAACTATTCAACACTCATTTAACGTACCAGGAGGCAGACTCTTTGCCTTGTTTGGCACAGCAGAGACAACACATTTGATCTGTTGATGGCTCTGCTGTAGCTTAGAGGAGATGGCCGAGGAACAGCAAACCTGCACGTGAGGGCAAGTTTAAGGAGGTATAGCCTTCCCACACTGTGACCCCCAGGCACCTGCTGGGCATAACTGATGGCAGGCAACACTGCTCTACACCAAGAGGTGGAACCCGCGTCCCAAGGTCAGGGAAAGCAAAAGGTGGTTTAAAGCCACTTCCCATTCATCCCATCAGTACCATTTTTGGGCTTATCATCATCCCCAAACACAAGAGACATTTCATTTGCCAAACACACACACTCTTTCATCTCATGATTTCTGAATGTATTAATACTAAATACAAAAATATTCACCGAATTTTCATCCTTGATTCATTCATTTTCCTCCCACGATTGTAAAGGGACTGTTCTTTAAAACGCCATCCCTCACCAGAGTGAGCGCCCCTACATTCCTGGAAGTACCGTATTCCCCATTTTGAGGCCTCCAGCACTCACTACAAAGCTGCAATTCAGCATAGCTGTAGGCACAAATTTTTTGAATACCACATAGGTATATCCAGGCCCATAGCCCTTTAAAGTAAGACTTAAAGCTTCCAGTTCATGCAAGATGACCGATTTTTCAAACTTTCTAGATTTCAGTACTACACAGTCACTGAGTAAAATTTTGGTTTAGATTCATCTCTAAAAGACAAAAATGCAGACAACTACACACAAAATTCAGAACACACCACCTAAGCTGATTCACTGAAATATCAGAAGTGAAATCCAAGAATAGAGACAGAAAACCAAAACCTTAGCAGAATTTTATAGCAATAGCTTCAGCTTTAACAGTGTTCATTATAAACAAGCACTTACCTGATTAATAACATAAAAAATGCTATCATAAGCATCCTGTTGTGTATATATACTGCAGCTGTAGTCATCTTCATCAACTCCAGAATAGCCTTTCAGGAATAGGTGTTTAAAAGCAATAGTGTTTTCTTCTTTGAATGAAACCACCAACTGATTACTCAAACCAAAAAAGATAAGCTGACAAGAGAAAAAAAAAAAACAAAAACCAACAAATTCAAAGTTCAAACAATTGTCAAGTTGCAGCTTTTGGAAACAGCTTTGAATTATAATAAACATAAACCAGAAAGGTGTCTGTTGCTGTAACCCTGCTACAATAGGAGCAAATAATCTGTTAACTAATGCAATAAGGCTATTCTAGTTAAGGTTATCATATTCAGGGTAAGAGAAATAGAAATAAGTGTCTTCTACTGATTCTAAAACTTAGACTACAGCAACTAAACAGATAGCTAGATCACAGCCAAGTTTCATGCATTCTGGACTAACAGCTCTAACTGGAATTTGTGAAAACTTTCATTAAGTATGTAAATGGCAGAAGAGCTCACCTAACACCACAGCCTGCTACCATAAAGATGTCCTGCTTTGCTATGGAACAAATTCCAGCAGCTTCTTCCTACCTCTGGCATGGCACAGGATCAGAACAAACCTCTGTGGGACCCCACAGCAACAAAAGGTATCACCTGCCTGACCCAGGTGCTGCTTAAGGAGGCTATAATAAGAAGCAGCAGCAGCATCTTCCCTTAGGATTTGTGCTGCCCTACCATATGGATGCTTCCATTTCCACTGCCTCCATGGAGTCTAGAAGATTAAATCAATCAGCAAGAGCTTCTTCACAAACATAGTAGCAGGAGGATGCCCCAGGCCCCAAATAGCTAATTCTTTATCCTAGTTTTAAATTGCTTACTAACAGCAAATGTGAAACTGTCTCATAACTGCATGGAGTTTCCAAGCCCCCCAAGAAACTGGTAGAAACAGGGAAGAAGCAAAAATGAGAAACTGCAAGCAAAAGAACTGCAAAATTAAAACTCCCCAAAGCAAACAGGCAGGCTCCACTAACAATGGAACCTGGAAAGCACACCTATTTCCACCACCACCCCCTTCACTGGAATGTTTCATCTTTTGTCCTAGACTGTAATTGTTCAGATCTGGGCCAGGCTGACAGAATACATGCAGCAGGGTTATTTCATGCAGGGCTGTTTGGTTGTACAGCAAAGTCACAGCCAGGACAGAGAAATGAGATGTCAGCTCTGCCTGGAATATACAGTCTTCAGATTAAGAACTCAACCTTCATTTTTAGTCAAGTTTTAAATAATCTGTTTTCATTTGATTGCAACAAAAATAATCACTAACCAAGTGCTACAAATAAATGCGTAGCACTCTAGTTAGTATCTCTAAAATGTCAGGGATCTTCCTCTCTGCAATACAGAGAAATGAGACACACTCAGCAGGTTTCCTTGGGGGACTCCCTAGGGGATTTCAGCACAGCATTGGAGTAAAACTTTATTTGCCACACAGAGACAGAAGCCTCTTCTGCTTTTCAGCCAGACACAGATAGCCCAGCTGCTGCAGCAGGCCAAAGAAGCTGCAACAAGTGTCGCAGCTAAGAGGCTGGCAGCAAGGCAGAAGCAGCTAGAAGGCAGCTTAACTTATTCCTAGATTGTCCTCCAAGGGTCTTGCCCTCACTCTGAAATACAGAGGTGCTTCTTGAACTTGCCTATTTACTACTAGCTCATGTTTGAGACCTTCCTGCAGAGCAGCAACACATTTTCTTTCAAAAACTCTATTTTCCTTTTCTTGGCAACTACCTGACTGGCATTTGAGCAAGACCCAGGGCTGACAATAAACATCTTAATCAGCAACTCAGAAAAATCTTGTGGCCTTTGAAAGCCAAGCAGCAGAGTACCCCTTCTGCTCACAGAGACTAGTGAGAGACTGGCAGAGCAGAGAAATTACACGCTCAGTGATTCCCCTAAGAATTTAAACCAGTAAGTTAGAGTAGACTGAAAGCACTGAACCTTTTCAGAGCCATGTGAAGTTGTATTTTGTCTCATTACTCACACACAAAGGTTAACTGCCCTGTGTTCAAAGAGAGGGCAATAACCCATGTCTGAGTTGCAGCTGCCAGTGAAGAAAGATGGGGCAACCATTTCCTCTTAGCTTACACCAAGCTCACGCTGCCCTCCACTCCTTAACACACTCCCTGTTCTCAGCAGCTCTGTCCCTCTGGGTCACAGTGGTGCCAGCCCTAGTGCAAAAAGCTTATTTGAGCTAGTCTTGCCTAGACAAGACTAACCATTACATCCTGCTCCCGCCCGCAGACAGAGCCCATCAGGACTCCAGCACAGCAGCAGCAGAGCCCAGACCAGAGCTCACTGTGTCCTGCCAACGGGGAGATGAAGAGCCAGAGCAGTCAACAAAACACAGGGTCACGTAAGCTGGGGCTATGCTTCATTCTAGCGGGCAAGTCAAACACAAACCTGAAATCCTGCAACTCAACATTTTTTTAGGAATTGCATATTTAGCTGTTCTTGCAAAGCATCAGATGTCAGGATCCTGCATTTCAAAGGTCCAGAAAAGTAATTTCTACTTATACACGTGCCCCATTTTTCTTCCCTGAACCTCCAGTCACCATTTCTTAGCAGACTGTAAAATAATCAACTACACTGTCATACCAGTGCAGTTTCAAAATACCCTCTTCTTTCCCTCTACCCAGGTAGGTACCCAACTATTTGAAATGCCTCATTTGGTGACAGAAGCAAGGGGCACACCTGATTCCTATAGCACAGTCATTTCCATCATCACAGAAACTGTGGCAGTTTCACATCAAATATGTACATTTCAAGTTACCAATTAGATTTCAAGAATAATCACTTTTGAATGAAAGAGTCCAGTGAAACTCTAATCTGTGAAGCAGAAGATAGAGCAGCACTCTGACAGCAAGCCTGAGGACAATGTCAGATTTAGTAGGAAGAATAATTTGCTCTGAAGTGTTATCTTAAAAAACAGCAAAATACCTGGTCAAATACTGCCCCCAAATCTCCAGGAGGCTTTTATAATTCAGTTTATATTATTCTTCCCCACAACACATCTTTCATAGTATTTTTTCCTTCTTGCTGGACTGAAGCAGGCAGTCCAAGTCAGTAACAAACATCCAGGGATGGCAAAGGCCCAGAACCACTGACCTGCTTCTCCTGCACGTTATTGCTACCCTTTCAAAGAGTGAACACAGAGGAAGGATTACCTGTGTAGTAACCATAAGTATCTTCAAAATCTGCAAAGCCAGTTTCCACGGTATTTGACGTCTTGCTCTGTATTTTTCACATGGGTTCATGAAGTAAAACTTCAAATCCTCTTTCAGAGCCGCCTCTTTTAGATCTAAATCCGACTGAGCCATCATGTTTCTGCCATAAACAATATGTTAATTAGAAACCAACAGAACACATCAGCAGACAATTTCCTCATAGTGCAGTTTCACCTCTAATCACCACATGACATAAAAGGTCTGTAACAGTTGTCTGTTTTACAGCAAAATACAAGAAATATTTCCCTATAATCACATAATTAAAAACCATTCAATCACACTAGATCATCAAAACACAACATTTACACAACTATTTCTCAGGAAATAGGCATTAAGTAAGAGGACCTGTAATACTAACAGCAAGTCTACATTTGTCTTGTTCTTAAAACTAAGTATTCGAAATAAAGAGAGGGCACTGTTAACACATTTCTCCAAATATCCCACATTCTACCACCAGAAAAAGGTGTCTTAAAGACCAAACAACCAGAGCAGGCTTCACAGCATGCCTCTGTTATGAACACGCAGCTTTAAGGGCAGAACTTCTAGGCATTTATTTATTTAAATATCCAGGCATGTAAAAATCAGAGGAACAAGCACAGAGGACTGTTGTTGTAGCTGTCTTAAATCACTCTAAGTTTCTCCCTCTCAACTGAACGGAACACTGAAAACTTTCCCCTTCTCCTAATCTTTTTAACCCTGTTTTTCCAGTACTGTAATTATCAGAACTTTTCTACTCCATACAAAGATCAGAAGCAAACTTGCAATTTTTTTCCTTCCTCTGTGTGTTAAGATAGAGGGATCATATATGAAACTGGCTACATAAGCTGATTATCAGTCCCATTCACCATCCAGAAACTTACTCCCTCCGTTCTGAATTTTATGAAGGATAACAAAGTTCTCAGATGCATTCTTTCTTCTTTTGTCCTCACCTGTCTGATGTATGCAGGTATTTAAGCCCAAACTGTAGACTGCAAAGCACATATGACTTGCTAGAACCAGCTATCTCACAAGAAGAGAAATGAGAGTCAGAAAACACAGTAAAGTAGACAAGGTAGTGTTTCCCCATAAGAGGAAGTGAAAAAAACAAAACATTTATTTTAACATTAGAAGCTCAAAGGTTATCTTTATTACACTGCCTTAAATCAATCATTTGTGAAGGTGATAAGAGGTAGGCTGATTTTGGTTTTGAGAGAGCAAAAAACACAAAAAAATTTTTAAGAAAAAGAAACTGTGGAGTACATTCCTATTTAAAATTATAATAAAAACATACTGAACTAGTTTTAATAATGTTTAAGATATAAAAATTTTGACAATTTTAAGCAGATCTGACAGAAAATCGTATGATATTTATACTGTGAGTATTGTCTAAGGGAACAGATTCATACATACTTCAATCCCGCACTGACACCCAAAGACCAGCTTCTCTCGAATGGGCAGCAGCAGTTGTGTGGGTACACACTGAAGAAGACCTAACTCCAAGTAAAAGTCACAGGAGTAGGTGGGAAAGAAAGAGGAAACAGATCAGGTTTAAGCTGGATCTGGACAAAATTTAAAGAGTGAAGGTATGACAGAAGAACCACTCCAAGACTTTGGCAAAATCTTTCTCTAAGCTGCCAGTAAAAGCATGTGAGATGTGACAGATCTTAAAAATAAAATAAAATAAAAACTAAACAGCAAACTTTATAATCCATACTATCTCCTTTGATATTCAAGTACATAGTATAGAAGACATGGTAATTTTTCAAGCCCTTACAGTTATTCCAAAAACTAAACGTTGACTAATAATAGTACTTTCACTTTTACAGAACCCTCACTTAACTCCACTGACTAGGGATTATTTTCACTGATGCCTTTATCTTCTTTTATTAATTAGTTGTCAAAATTGTCAGCAGAAAATTCAACCACGGAAAGCAACATACTTTTTCAGCTTTAGAGGAAGAAATGAAATTCAAACCCATATCACTGTTGGGCTTTTTCTTCCACATTTCAAACAAACCATCTAGTTGTACCACTTATTATCCTAATAATCCAAGCAAAACACCTAGCTCAAGACAGAGTAATGGAACAATTCCGTTCAGAGACAGCAGTGTAATTAACATCACTTAATAGGTTTCCATAGCATGTTTTGTAAAGCACTAATACAAGCAAGTTTTTGTGAATGAAGACTAACATTACTACACATGCTTAAATGCATTCTAAGCGTCATTAAATGCTGTGCATCACAAGTAATAACTGTTACTAATTCAATTCTAAAAGCTGCATTACTACAGCCACCATTGCAATGCTGTATCTGATAGGACAATACATTCTTTAGATCATGTTTTTTGGTGAAACACTTTAAAGCTCAATATTCTAGCCAAGAAACAGGTTTCAACAGCAGCGACTACCATTTACAACTACCTAGTTATGAAATACGGTTTTAATATGTAGCTCTTCACCAACCAGAAAAAGCACCATTGAATCAAGTGGCTAAAAAGCTATAGAGCACAGATTCCCTTAAAAAAAAAGTAATTCAGTACAGGAGCAACATTAACAGTGTCCACCTGAACTCTCTATCAGGAACATTTATCTAGAGCTCTACGTCTTGAGGTATTAACGAGAGGGATGCGGTGCTGGCGGGGAAACGACTGGGTTGAGGTCTACACACCCCCAGCTTCGCCTTCTAAGTTCACAACTCGCCCAGAGGAGGGCATCGCCCGGGAAAGGGAACGCTGAGAAACCGAGGCGGGGGAAAGAAAGAATTCGTTTTTCAGACCTGCCACATTACCGCTCGCTAAGCTGCTGCGGGAGGAGCAGGACGGACCCCGGGAGAGGCGGCGGACGGGACCTACCTTAGGCAGCGAGCTTCAACTCCCGGTTCGGGGCCACTCCGTTCGCTAACCCGCCGCCCGAGCCCTGCGGGGCGCGATAGCCGGGGCGCTCCCCTCCGGCGGGGACCCGCCGCCCCCCCGATGCCGCTGCAGGGGGCACGCCCGTTATCGCGGCCACACAGGGGTCGCCGTGCCCCCTCCGGGGGCGCTTGGCTCCCTCCCGCAGCCGTTGGCGGCGGAGCACCCTTATCCCCTCCACTCCCGGTCGCCGCGACCGGCCCCGTCCCGTCCCGCTCACCCGCTGGCGGCGGCCCGTCCGCCGGGCAGGTACTTGAGGGAGATCTCCATGGGGAGAACCCACGGGGGCTCGGCCGCTGCCCGGGAAGGGAGGCGCGGGGCTCCGGCAGCCCCCGGCGGCGGTGGGGCAGTGGGTGGGTGGGTGGGAGGGAGCCGCCGCGACGACCCGAGTGTCCCGGGGCGCGCAGCCCCGCGTCCCGTCCCGCCCCGCCGGCCGCGCCGCCTTTATGGGGGCCCGGGCGGAGGAGGGCGCCCGCCGGCCACGTGCCCCGCGGCCCCGGCGGCGGGAGATGATGGAGATGGAGCTGCGGCGGCTCCGCCGGTCTCCCTCCCAGCCCAGCGCTCCCGCTGGGCCAAGTCTCGCCGGGAGGCTGCCACTGAGGGCAAGGAGGCGGCGCGCAGGGGAGGCTGCCGGGAGGGAGCAGGTACCGCACAGCCGGCGGGCTTGCAGCCGGAAAGGTGCTTCGCTCCTCGGAGGACGCGGGTCCATAGGCTTCCCGCAAGCCCAGGCGTCCGAGGCAGAATGCAGACTTGGAAGAGGCTTCGTTGCAGCCTCTTCGGGCTCCCTACCTGCCCGCACCGAGGGGATGGGCAGGGTAGGGCTCTTGCGTAACGCTCTCAGGCGGTGCTTGTTTGGTTACAGTCACGCTGTTTGAGGGAAAAGAGGAAACAAAAGTCCAGAGAAGCATCTATGTGCAGTTACTCAAAATTAGCTGCAAGCGCATTGTGCCAGCTCATGCACGAAAGATTTCCTAAGGCTTTTGCTAAAGCATCTGGTATTAGCTACAGCCTCAGACAGGAAGATGCTCCCTACAGATGCAATCACAGGTTTGGTCTTTTGCAGCAGCATCTGGTTTTCCCCCCCATATGGCAGAGAGAAATTATGCCTTTACGTATTTTTGTATTGGGAAGGTATTATCATAGAGTTGGAAAGGACCTTAAAGATGATCAAGCTCCAACCTCCTTGCCATGGGCAGGGCCTCCTCCCACTAGAGCAGGTTGCTCAAAGCCCCATCCAGCCTGGCCTTGAACTCTTCCAGGGATGGGGCATCCACAGCTTCTCCAGGCAACTGTGCCAGTGCCCCACCACCTAGTGTATCTGGGTTTGATTCCTCCCTCTTTTGCATGCACACTGTTTACCTTCCCTCGAGAATATGCTTCTATCTAACATAGAAACTAGTACTTAGAAACAAGTATGGCCCCCACCTCTCTCTTCCCCTTGGTGTAGCTTCATTCTGTTAAGAGATCAGAGCTCTGCTGAAAACAAGAAGTTCCCACCACCTGGGCATATGTGAAACCTTGGCACCAAAATGAGCCTTGGTATGGAAACAGCTGTTAGATAAGTTTAGCACCCTGCAACTTACTTTCATGAGGAAATACTGACTGTAACTCTTTCCAGACCCCAGTGAAAGTCAGAACAAAGGAACTCCCTTGGACCTCCACACCTTACTGAACAGCACTGAAAACCATAGTTTCCTTAGGATGGCATTTTTTTTTAGCATAATGAGTTTATCTGATGGTTTATCTGCTCCTTTGCTCTCCCCACATGCATTTTACATTTCTATCTATGCTTGCTTGATTATATCAACATAAAGATAACAGTGGCTCCAGGACGCGGCTTTACACACGTTACTAGCATTGCTAACATTGAGTTTGCTGATACTGTTGGAAGTCTTGAGGGCTTGTTTTTTTTTTTTTAGAGTTAGATCATTGTCGCGCTTCTTGGCTCTGCAAGGCTGTAACCAGCACATCATGTATTAACATGAAATAAGATTAAAAAGCCCCACTGCACATGAAACAGCAGCAGCCACAGATCTCATGACAGAGGTACACTTTGTCTCAAATGCAGCCAGTAGTCTAGAAAACATGGAATGGACCGGCTTCTTCTCAGGTGAGCCAAACAGGCAGATGGAGATCCTGAACACCAAAGATCCAGCAGGTCAGAAATCTGGACAGCAAGCACTCGGATTGCCAGCAGCACGACCAAGGAGACCAATACACATTAGAGTGTCTGGTTTTCTTAAAAAAACAAAATATAGATAGATATCAGATATGTAATACAAGCAGCATTTATTTTTCCAGTAAGACTAGACATTTCCAGCAGGGGTAAGCCTACTGAAAAAAAAAGTACCTTTCAGAGTACTGTTCTTCTTTTCCCTATTTAACAGCCTGCACCCATGGCCAGAGACATGCAATTGCTGCTCTGCTAATTTCATAAGCAGTTGTCCCTTCTTTTCCTCCCACACCATCCTAGTCTTTGCTTTACACATCCTTCTACTTTTAGATAGCACTCCCCTCTGGCTTCACACTGTGACCCTGGCCATTACTGTTGTTTGAAGGCAAGTTGCCTTTCATCAGCTCTTTCCTCCCCAAACCACACAACTGCTAGCAATGCTAAATTAAAAGCTGTGTAATCTCCAGCAAAAGTAACAGAGCATGGTTTTCCACTAAGTTTCATCTCAGTTGATCGACTCTTTAGCTGTAGCACAAGCATTTAAGCATTATGGAAAGACTCTAACAGGGATTTCACTGCAAAACAAGCTACACAGAGAAGTTTGCCCTTCAGTTGAAGGTTTCTCCTATTAGGAATTGAAAGAATCTATATACAGTATCTTTTCCTGCTTTGGGGTCACGCACTGTAGCTTTCTATGTCTTATGCTCCTACTGCAAGCTTCTGTTAACAGGATTACTCCTTCCTTCTATAAAACTTTGTAACAATTTGATATTTTAGAGCTCTGTTAAATTTTGTTGAAATTTGTTGCCAATTTCATAAGTTAACTGTGATGAAGCATATGTTGTGCTTTTTTTTCCTAAATGAAACCAGACTACTACTTGCCTTATAAATGTATTGGCAAACGCAGTATTCTATAGCTGTTTTGTGTAGCTGCACAAACTATTTTATACAAGTTATGTGCACATTGTATATTGGGTTTTGAAGAACTATAGGGAGTTTAATGTGTCAACTGAAAATGTGGTCACTTAATATCTGCTGCTCAAGGAAAGATTGCCTTGAATCTCCTTGAAAAGCTTCCAAAGTCTTCAGTCTTAGGTGACTATTGGAAGATGAGGACCTCAATACAGGAAACTTTCAAATGCTGTGAATAATCTGTTCTGCCTACACCTTGCATTTGGTTTGCCTTTGCTGAATTTGAACATCATGTAACATACAGGAGCATTTTTAGCATAAGGTTTAATACTTGCTTATTTGTTTCTATGGCAAATTCTGAAATGCTGTTAAACAAGATCAGCTGGGAACAGGTCCTCACCAGGGTCCACAGGAACTACCTTGATTACAGGAAATGCAAGTTCACACACTTGACACACTGTTTCATGACAGAAATTGCATGTTGCTATTAAAAAAACCCCACTTCTATATTATCCTGGCAATATATTTACTCTTAAGACGAATAGTGACACACCCAATATTTACTGCAGCTGGAAGTGTTTATTGTAGCTCATTTACAATGTGTAAACATTCAGACAGAACATGTTTAGTGTTCTCCACCTTTATGCACAGCATTATACATTGTCACATACAGCTACAGGAATATTGCTCACAAATGCAAGTTATCTAAAATATGCTTCCCTTTGGTTATCTGTTCTGCTCCCAGAGTCAATAGACTATAGAAAATAAGGCATCTATTACATGGTATCACAAACATCAAAGTATATAAACTAAGTTGCCAAAACTGAAGTGTTACAAGATCTAACGTTTCAGACAGCCACTGACAGTACCCGATTATTAGCTTGGTAAGAAACGTACAGTTTCTAAAGCATGGAACTCTCAGAGACATATCTTCGGTGTATTTAACTTCATTTAGACTTTAGGTTTACAGACTTGTGTACCAGAGGATGATTTCAAATAAAAAAAAATATTTTGAAAGTGCTTTTGTCTGACTTTTCCTTTAAAAACATACAGTCAGCACACTGTATCTGATCCTACCCAACGCTGGATAGAGGAGAACATCTACATTTCTCCACTCAACTCACCCCTCAAACTTCCATTCTGGCCAAGCGTATCCCTGGCCTCTCTGAGAAGAGACTGCCACTTACATCAAGTGGTACTTATGTTAATAAAAATATTTAGTTTATGCTCTCAGCCATATTTGAATGGCTTGTGCAGCAATTCACTGTAATGTCTCCAGAACCAAATTACAGCAAATTTCAAAGTTTTAGTTTATTTTTACTACGAGTGCAGATAAACAAAAAATGCTGAGGGCTCTAGAGCGAGTTTTCATTCATTCAGTGACAGGTCAGCCACAGCTAGATAACAGCTGCAGTACTGAGGGCTAGGTTGATGCTCGAAGTTGCAGTTGTCCAGCACTATTTCTAGTTGAAAGTTACTGAATTTCTAGTCTACTTGCATAATCTAGCCAAGTCTCTGAACACAGACAGTTTTTTAATGCCCTTTGCATTCTAGCACAATTGAACTGAGGAAACAAATAGAACAAAGCTAATTAAAAACCAAACCCCTTGAACTAACAGTGAGAGTGCCTAATCAGAAAGACTGTAAATTTATCAGAAGTTTCTGCCACAGGCTTACAATGTTTTTTGAGAAAAGCAAATTCAGGCTTTAGGTATGATGTTTTCCACCAGCTCCACTCTCCTGTTCTTGCAATGTGTGTTGCTTCAAAGCCTCCATGATACACTCCTGCAATCCATTAAATATGTTCACTACAACCTGTACAGGAGAAGGAGAAAAAGTTGTCAGGTGCAAGCATCAAAATCATACTTTCATTGTACAAGGAGCCTTAAAAATGCATCTGAACTATTTAATTACTAATTTGACATACACTGATAAGAAACTGCTATGAACCACCATAGAACATTTTGAACATGTGAAAGAATTAAGAGAAGCCCTGTGTGTCATGTAGGACTGTATGATTATTTAAGAAGAGGAAGCCATAGAACCGATAGCACAACATCCTGCTTGAGATACTTAATTATTCCTACAGATGATTTGTTTCAAAGTAAAACTAGAAGGCCATAGTACAAGCAATGTCTTGCATTTACAGGCAACTGCAAAGTCAACCCCTGTTCTACCTTCTAGAAAGACAAGGCATTAAATGCCTACAGCTCCATTCAAGTCCAGGTTGCTGCTGGCTGACCAGTAATCCCAAGGAACAAGTTGCTTGAGAGTAACCAAGTTTTCCTTTTCAAATTGTCTTCTGAAGTCCTGATCCCACTTCACAGTCAGTCAGAAAAGTATTACATTCCCACCCTGTCCCACCTCGCTTTGGGTTTCTTGACTGGTTAAACTGAGAATTGTGTGCAGAAAAGGAAATATTAACATTTCTGTGCCCTTTACCCAGCAGCAAGGTGCTCTGCTTCATCCCACTCTTCCGTCTCCAGTAAGGCACTGGGTCAGAAGCAGCTCTCTGCTCTGCACTGCTCATGGTGGGCTCTGTTCTCTCCCTGCTCCGAAACATATCCCCATCTGCTTCCCTTCATAAACATATTCTATCTGGCATTTAACGGTGTGGCACACCAGAAAAGCCCTATATCAAGGAGCTGCAAACGTCTTTGATCTTTTTAATCAAGCTGCAAATATTTTAAGGCTCCTGCACCAAGGGACCCTTCAGCAAGCAAGACTCAAGAGTTGCTGCCAGCCAGGTTAAATATAAACCACGTATCCTGCAATCAGTATTCCTGAAGAAACAAAACCTAAAGTAACTGGAGCATTAAGCTCTCCCCAGTGGAAGTTAGGCAATGCTTCTTCAAGTGTTGTGATAATATCTTAAACTGAATGCTGTCTTAAAACCTTGGCAAGCCGATTTTCTCCCTGAAGTTCAAGCCTGCTACCATTTAAGTTGGGACACCTTATTGCAGAAGGTATCATTAGAAAATAGGTAAGAAGACACTGAATGAGTTCTGTAAGTCCTGCCTGTGTAAGTACAGGAAATGTTACTCTTTGCACATTAGGCATAACGGTTACCAAGTTACTGCATATATTATTTAACTTTCTGTGCTATTTTTCATGTGCTAAATGGCTCTTAAATTTAAAGTTCCCTCACCTCCCCTAAGGAATGCAGACATTTTGCTAAAGTGCTCCGTTTTATAGCACTAGAAATAGTTTGGGATTATTGTGGGGTGGAGGTGAGTGGGTTTATAATTTTAAAATAGGTACATACCATTACAGCAACAGAAGAGAGATGCAGAACTCTCCTCTTCTAACCTGTACCTGCCAGAGTTTGGTGAGTCTTTGCACTGTGATATAAATCTGTGAAGTTCTGTCTCTGGAAAGCCATCTTGCTGGTAATGCTAAAAATTGATATTTAGTTAAACCTCTAACAAGGCTAAAGCATATCATAACCCAAATCCTCCCCAGACCACTTCTCAGACACCGTTCATCTGAAATTAGAAGATTCATAGAACCAAATATAAAATTGCTGCTTTTTAGTAGATATTTAACTTCCATTGAAGCAGGAAATCAGATAGGCTTGTAAGAAAACTGAAGTAGGAGGGAGTAAAAACCTCTCATCATCACTCTGCACCCTCAAAAGTAGTGAAAGTATTTATTCTTTAAATTGGTATGTACTGCAAGTCAAAATACTAAGGGAGATGAGAGTCATGATAGCACTGATCTTGCACCAAGTGAAGAGTCCATGCTTACCTTGACAGTTTCATACGTATCAGTAATGAGTGCAATGAAGAGACTCAGCACCATGTAGATGAACAGACTGATGAAGGAGTAGAGATAGATCCTACTGAATAACCAAACCAAGTAACTTTTCTGCTGCATTTTTGCAAAAGTGGCAAACATGTCATCTCCATTGATCAGTGAAAACAGGCATTCAGAAACCACGTTCAGAGAGCGAAACTAGAGAGGAGGGAAGAAGACAAGGACATCCATCGATGCTTTTTTTGGATCCAAAGACTGTACATAACACAAAGAAGATACACAGCTGACGACTGGCTGCCTCGGATCTCTTTGTATATGCCCAGGGTAGGACAAGGTGCAAACAGTAAAACTTTTGAGGAATGAGCAAAGTTGGTTACCTCCAGTAATTCAGATAAGCCAATTTCACTTTTTAAAGGGATAAGGATAAAGTCTTGAAAGCTGTAGTCTGATATTGGTGTTCTGCAAGATGAAAATTATTTCCCAAAATACCAGCATGTGATGGGGAGTCACGGCAGCTTCCACTTCTGACTCAGAGCTTTCATAACTTGAGGAAAGTCTGATTGAGTCATGAAAGCCAGACTCCTCAAACAGAGCAGCATCATGTTGAAGATGCACTATTTTTATATTAAGGGAAGCCTTGACATGGAAACTTAGAAGACAAAAGTAGTAATATCTCATTTGTTTGGAATCCTTTCAGTTATGCAAGCTGTCTTTTTCCATGTTAAGTGTATTACCTTCACATGGTATGGTCCCAGTACAATCCATCCACAGAAACAATAGCCCAGGTAGATCATAGCAGCACAACAGCAGAACCTCATTACATTGGGTAATGCTGCTCGCAGTGTTAGGATGAGAAGCTGCACAAAGCAATGCAAACAGTTAGAATACGACCAGGCATTTCTTCCAGTCCCCTAATAGCAACAAACAGAATAAATACCAACAGCACGAAGATCCCAGGAGTTCCTTACATTATACTTCTGAAAGAAACCTAGGTAGCGAATGACTCCAAGCCACACAAGCATAGTGGATGTTCCTAGGAGTATGCTACAGACATCATAACTTGTCAGGCTCTAAAAAAGAGATGAAAAAAAGAAAGAAAAAAAATCAAGTATTATAACAACTGTCAGGTTCTAAATTGCAGCTCTCATTACTACAAATATCTGCTAAGAAACATCATGTTCCTTGGCAATCTCTCCCATTAAAAAGTAGTTTGGGGAAACATGCATTAGAGAGCAGAAATCCTACCAAAGAGCAAGGGCACTTTCAAGCATAATTCATTTCACTTGTCTTTACTGTGTGTAAAGTAGATTGTATCAAGACAAGCTTCATTTGCAGGGCCAAGGGGGCAGCTGCACTGCAAGTGCAGAGAGAGACACCCCCTCTGTACCTGGCTGCCCATGACCTGCAGAGTGGCACTGCATTTTTATGCTGCTTCCAGACCTGCAGCAACTGCTTCTGGAATCTGCATCGACAGATTCCCCAGAGCAGCTTGGCAAAGTCTCCACTGCATCCCAATGGACTCTGCAGACGTGACTTTAGAACCACAGAGCAAAGAAGATTCTGACAGCACACAGGCAAAGCAGTTTTTCAAAAATAGCATGACTCGTCATGCAGAGCTCAGAGAAATACTAAGGAGGAGCATATTAGGTAGCCAGGAACTGTGAGGTGTAGAAAGTTATCAAGGAGAAGACTAATTAACTTCTAATTAATTCTAACTAGAACTTCATTTATATTTTATGACACCTCACTGTTGTTTTTTTTCCACCCATACATACTGGCCTGTTTTAATCCAAGTTAGCATGTACCCTGTTCCCTGAACTTCAGCTCTACTCTGAAATGGATCATGACACCTTACTTGAATAAGCAGTTTTCACTGTTTTCTGGTCTTATTCCTCTAAGAGTTGGGTAATCTTTTATACTAGCATAATTCATTTACAGCTAGATACCAAAAAATAATTAGGCTACTTTAATGTGAACTCATTATTCACCTATTAACTTTCACACAGTGACATGGAAAAAAGATCTTGCTATTATCATAAAATGGCTAGAGTTGTAAGGAACCTTAAAGATCACCTAGTTCCAACCCCCCTGCCATGGGCAGGGAACACCTCCCACTAGAGCAGGTTGCTCAAAGCCCCATCCAGCCTGGCCTTTATGGTCCACAAGGCTTGGAAAATGCAGTGAAATTTAGCTGTATGGAAGAGTTTTAGTTAAATACTCTTAGAAATGGAATATATATAAAGAGGTCTATTTTTATATATAAAATATTGGAATCACAAATGCAAGATCTTACTCCAATCTGTTCTCACCTTTGCTTCCCCCAAAACAGGACAGAGTTGTCTCTTATCTTAGCCAACTTCCTTATAGTTTCTTTCTACTCCTGAGTTTATAGTTCCTAAGCTAAGATAGGGCAATTTGTACAGGGTGTTTATGATAGTCAAGCTGTCACCAGATGGATTTCAGACCCATCCTTTCATCGCTATTGTCCAAAGTCTGTTGTGTTGCAATGTCACGCTTCAAAGTCTGCTACTGACTTGGTGAAGAACAAAATTATCTGAATATTAGAGTACCTCAGGACAGTATATTGTAATAATTTTTCTTCCCTAATTCTGCCTGCACATACTATGTTTTTAAAAGTTGGGGTTTTTTCTATATCAAGTTTCTTTTAGAAATTGAAGGCCTAGAACCTGGCTGTGGGTGACTTATGTACATGCTGGAAACCAGAGCTGGGAAAGCAGCAAAGTGATGTCTAAGGAGAGAGTCTCTGTGCTGGTTAAACACTTGTTAAATGGGCAACACAAAGTTAAATGCTAAATTTTAAAAACTCCATCAAATAAACAAATATAAGTGGTCCTAAATGGGGAATAGAGGAAGTCAACAGTCTTAAACTTTCAGAGATTAAGTCTTTGAAGTCTAATACTTCAAAGGAGCAAAGATAATTTAAATTACAATATCCAGCAGTATGTGGAGCTTTTAAATCTCGCAAATGGAAGCAACACATCTCAGTTGCAATTCCAGAGGAGAAGACAGAGTTTGAAAATTTCATGCCACTCAGAATCAAATATAGCCAGCCTAAAGTCCTTGGAGAGATTTAAAGCCAGCTGAGTCAGAAACAATCATTTTTGCATTCACCTGACATTCACCTACAAAGCTTACCTTGGCTTGTATCTCCATCTTTAGAGTTGATCCAACAATAGTTAAGACATCACTAACCATAATCAGGATGTACCATCCATTGACAAATTCCATTTGATCACTGAAAGATACTTCTTTCTTGTAATAATACAGGAAAAAGCTTACAAATTCCTAGGGGAAAGGAGCAAATAAAAAAGTTAATCAGACTTACACGGGACACAAAGACTTTTCAAGGAAAGAGTTATACCCACCCTTTGGAGACGAATTCCTTTAACCACTGATCGTGTGCAAAGGATCAATGAGGCCAGACAAGTCAATATAACAAAAGCATCAAAGATCATCATGTAATGAGTGTTCTTCTGTACTGCAAGAACAAAAATACATGTTTGTAATCAGATGCATTTCATCTTATTGACCATCTTGAGTATTGAAGTAAGAATCAAGTTTGATGTTAACTATGTTTATATAACTGAATTAAGAAAAATCTTAGCATTTTCCCACAAAAATTTATCTGACATATTTTCATGAGAGACACAAGTGCATCTGCACTACAGATACCATTTCAGTTAATTTAGAAAGGTTGATACCACCATATCAAAAATATACCAGAGCATGCCTGATTCTTACAGCCCCATAGAATTAGGGGTGGCAGTTGTCTAGTTTACAAGGCCTTTGCAGTGACAGAACTTGTCAAAAAAAAAAAAAAAAAAAGAGACATTCCAGGAACTTTACATGTATGTATTTTCTCTTACAGATCAGTATTTGACCATCAGATAGGTTTTCTGTCCTAGAGCATTGCAGATAATTTGCACTACTGCTCCGCTAGCCAAGACCAACATTGAGCTAGACAGGAGTTCTCCAATTTTTACATTACTAAAATTCACCATTTTGATCAACTAAAATCAAATTTTGCACCAAACCTATCACTGGACCTCCTTTTGTTCTTTATACTTGTCATAGAGCTGAAACTAGATGAGATAGTGCAAGGATTAGATTTTTAATGCTAAAAGAGTGATTGTTTGAGAGAAAAAAATGAAATAAATGAATGCTAAATTTGCAAGAAGACGCAAGAATTCTCTAAAATGGCATATGGAAGTTCTAGTTGACTTCACAAACTGCACTACTTGGAAAACGCCCACCTACTTCTTGCTTATACCGAAGCCACTAACACACGTGCTGTCACCATTTCAGTTGGTTTTGCAGATGTGGATCATTACAGAAGCCTGGTATCAAAACCTTCTCGTACTGCTGCACCAGCAATCTGTTAGAGGTAGCGTGCCATCTGGTGTGCACTTACAACACAGCAGCTAGCAAAGCTAGTTGATAAAGTGCGTTTAGTGGAATATGCATTTTCATAAGTGGTGCATTTTGTATTCTGCAATGCATTTCATTAAATTCCCAAAATTAATTCCAATTTGGATGTTAAAAACAAAACAAAACAAACAAATCAAAAGTGACCTCAGAATGTTTTAACCAGACTCAATAGCTCCCAACAAAGGGTGCTCTTGTGAGTCACTATTTAAAATAGATTATTTAACCATTCTGTGCATCTCAGTTACGCCCAAATACATGCCAAACATTTAAGTGGCAGTAAGTGTTTGTAGCCATTTCACTCCAGCAAGCCTTAGCAACAGTGCTTCCTTATCTTTCCTGGTGCTAAGTCCTGAAATAAGAGTGAATCAGTTTCAACTTTCCACCACTATCATGTGTCCTTTTGTTGCTTGGTACTAGAAAAAGAGTTCACAGCCCTCCCTTAAGCAACGAGCAGCATGAGTTCAGTAGCCAAAGCTAGAAAGATGCAAAGTGAGGTGTGGAAAAGTTTTGGTTTGACAGTATCAATGGTGCAAGGTTTGAAAACTGCTCAGGAAAGGAGCAGTGTGGCTGGTTTCCCAGGATTTCAGATCAAAGGTTGAAGAACAACAACTCCTTAGAAAACCCAGGATTTAGAACACACCCACTAGAGAATGTATATCAACAGTGCCTCATCTTTTAATAAAGAAAAACATTGCACTACTGTGGCAGAAGTGTAGCATGAAAATTTGAACACGTTTATGTCACTTACTTGATCCAGAAACATGCCAGTCTTTACATTCCCTGATTGAGATGTCGTTGTCTAGACTTATTTTAATTCTTCCACTATGTGCTTTATTATCAAATACTATCTGCATTAACCAAAAAAAAAAAAAAAAAAAAGCATGCTTAAACCACTACATATGTAGCACAACATTGCTAAGCTTGCATAACGATTCAGAATAATTACCCTACTGGAGAAGTTAAAAAATTTGTTTAAGCTTAAGGTAATTCCAGTTTATGCAAATAAATGCTGTCAAAGTAAAAGACAAATCTAGTGAACCACGTACTTGCCTCTACTAGCTGGAATTCTTTTAAACTACAGCCTCATTCCTCTATGATCTGAAAACAACCTTTCCTAGAACCGGCTCTCTAAAAAGAAGTTTATGCTTTAAGTAAGTTATACTTAGATGGATTAGAGCACAAAAAGCCATAAACTAAGCAAGAACTTCAGGAACACATCATGAGCACTCAAAGCTTAACCTCCCACAGTTACAACTGGCGTTTATTTACAGACATGACAGAGTAATCCAGTCACCACTGGGGACCAGTCAACGGTGCCCAACACTCTTCAGAAAACATCTGCCCTGACTGTGCATGGTAAACTAGCAAGAATGATTCCTTGTTTCGAGCAGAAAGACACGTGGCACGTTTCCACGTACCGTCAGAGTGAAATCATAACAGTCAGGAAGCTCATGGTGACGAACAGTCTGGAGGTTGATTGCCTTCAGATTGAACATGAGCTGCACTGTCACCAGTCTGCAAAAGAGCTTTGTCTTAGTTTTTCACAGGGAACATGCCCAAAATACCCCAATACAGAAGATGCCGACTCCTCCTCACCTGTGGAAATCCAGAGTCAGATTCAAATTGTGCTTTCCCACCGTTGTGTTGTCTAACCACATCATGGGCTCAATGTACAAGCAGTCTGCAATGGATAAGCACTCACTCAAAACAACATCTCATGGGTTATCATGCCCTTTAACAGTAATCTGCCTTTCCCACTCCTGAGGCTGGAAAGAGCCGTTGGCTACACCAGTTGAGATAGCACGCCTAAGTGAGGAGTCATTTGGGAAGTCAGCTGACAAATACATTGGCTTCTCTGAAGCAGCCAAGTTATTCATCATGAATTCATAGGGAAGGCTCCTGAAATTAGCTCGAAATTACCTGTGTTAGGCGGTCATCAGTGCTAAGGGCTTATCACTTGTTTTGTGGCAGTAGACACAAAGGACTGTTATCTTGGAGGCGAGAGCTAGAGGCTAGTTACACAGTAGTTTTCTTGCCAGTTTTGGCTGGTGGTAGGCCCAGTATAGGTCATTTGATAGGACTATACAATACTGGATGTTAATAAGAATCCATCATAAATGATGAATTAATGATGAACTGATACAATAGATTGGCTTCATTACCAGTGACAATCTCTGGGTCTATATCAAAGGTGTCATTTCCAGGACAGATGGTTCCTCGCCTATAGAACTGCTGACACACGGCCAGAGCTGTCTCTTCTGCTCCTCTCTTCTCATAAGCATGGTTTCCAACAGAAATGTTGGGCAGTTGCAAGTACTAAAGTTTAGAACAAACAGACAAACGAACTTAGATAGCACCAAGACGGTTAGTCTCTGAGAAAAAACACCACAAACCTTAAGCGTTTGGATCTATAACCCATCTTTTTTTTTTTTATTTAAGTGGTCAACTAAAGAACTTGGAAACCTACAGCACACAACAGCTAACTCGTCAAATACGTTAAGGTATTTCATATAAAATAAGTGCAGGATTTGGATCTAACTATCTTTTTACTTATTTTTTTTTCCTTTTTACAATCCTTACTAGAAAGCCTAATTTCTTATTTGCAAAGCACTCTGGCTCAAATCCAAGGCCTGCATTTTAGTGCAGAATTAGTATACTGATTAGCTTTAAGGATGTTGCCACAAGTACAATGCTCTGGCAATGACAGAAAACCTGAACAAGTCAATGGTCTAGTCTTAAGCTACTGGCACGGAAATTCGATTTCAGATACCATTGGGGAAGGCAGAAGAAGAAAAGGTACACAGGTAAAAAGCATTGTGTATTGTGTACATTGCAGTGACAATCCTTACCTGGTTTATTGCAAAGAATATCTGGTCATAGACATCTGTTTGTGTGTATACAGCATAGGTGTCATCCATTCTGTCCATGTACCCTTTCAAGAAGAGATGTTTGAATGCAACGGTGTTCTCCTCTTTGAAGGCAACCACCATTTGATTGCTCAATCCAAAAACCACCAGCTGAAAAAGACATTGATATTTCCTGTTCAAAAACAAAGTTGGCTTCTGGATTAACATGTGAATCCTGACCTGGTAGATACGGCACCTCCAAGGTGCTCCATTTCACAGCTGGTCAAAAGAAAGTTTAACTCCAGGAAACAATGGGATTCAAGAATGTTCCTTTAACATGTCTACCAGGATCTTGGCCAAGGACTCATATTTTTACAGAGAAAAGGATACCATCTCAAATTCAAGTGACCCATATACTGTTATGCGTGCTTTGTTAGTTCACCCTGACATGAATATGACTTGTCTTGGGGAATATTGGTGTACCTCAGCCAAAAAGGCAGGACAGGACTTAACCAGACCCCACTTTGAAGTCCTTAGTCCAGTGCAGAAAAGGCAAATTGAGAACGACTCAGGAAACAAACATCTCTCCCATCCCTGTGCTTGTAACAGGATAACCTCTGAAGCTGTTAAAAAAAATATATTGCAATTCTTCATGAAAAGTTAGCATAAAACCCTGCTCATTACTACCCAGACTGGAAAAGGTTTCTAGAAGAATGTGATATACTGTTTGTAGGAGCTTGCAATTCTCTTTAGCGATTACTGTTTCAAATCTAGTGGTGTCGGGAGTATTGTGAAGGAACTATCAGAGATAAGTCTGAATCAGCAGTCTACAGATTAGTTTTATGGCCATGATCCAGACTGTATATGTAGGTTTTGATAAGGGCAACTCAGTTACAGAGATACCCAAAATGCTCTGTGGGCAAGCTCAGCGTGCTAGGCACACAGGAATACAGCAGCAAATCAACACTGCTAAGATTTAATTACCTACTGGCAGTTTTTCTCTGAAAAGGCTAAATCAGCATTGGTTTCTTTCTTACTCAGGTTCTTCCACCATCAAATTTTATTTTTAATTGCAAAATGGGACATAAGACATTCAGAAGACGAGGATACATTTCAAACTAAAATGGGGGGACTAAGGGACAAAAGGGGACAAAAACATACTGTCGGATATATTGCAAAAGAATTATTATTCCTGCAGTTTGTCACATTGTTCATGAAACCATGGAAAACTTTCTCTGTACTTGTATTGTTATAGCACCAACACCACCATAAACGTAAATCATGTGTGGGCAACCCTGAAGGATCATCATCTGAGGTGTTAGAAAGATTTTATGAAAGACCTTCTTCCTCCTTCCTTAACCAGAGAGCTTTGAGACAAACAGTTGCTTTTCAGGCACAAGACAAATGTGTTTTACGGAAGCTTTGGTGCAAGGCTGGGCAAGAGGCAGAGTGGAGCAAACCTGGTTTTTTTTTCAATGCAAGAGTTTGTATCCCATATGCAAGGCATAAGCAAACATCATAAAAAAGCTACCAATTTCAATTCTTATCTCTGTGATATTGAAACAAAAGAGACTCTTCCTTCCCTTCAACACAAACACACTCAGAGTGAAGGAGATATTACGGGGGGCAGATGTGTAAGGATGCCATCCTTTGGGGGGGGAAGGGAAACCAAACCAAACCAAAACAGTGAAGAAAAAGTAAAGTAGAGCCCTTAAACATGGTTCATTTCATCTCTGCTCTTAGGAAAGCTATCAGTCAATAGTTTTAAGAGGAAATTATGCCTTTGAGATTCAAGCTACATATATGTAACTAAGACAGTTTTGCAGTCTATCCTCTCCCTGTCTGTGCAGCACAAGAAGAACAGTGTTTGTCACCTGCACTGCTTATTTGAATTCCCATGGGCTAAGAAGAATCCCTGTTTCCCTAATTACTCACCTGAATAGTAACCATTGCTATTTTGAGTAGCTGAATCCCAAGTTTCCAAGGTTTCCTGCCCCGGGCCCAGAACTTCTCACATGGGTTCATGAAGAAGAATTTTAACTTCCTTCTAAGCTGGTCTTCCAAAAGCCCCTCCTGTGATACTGACAGGTGCCTTTTGTAGCTGCAAAGATTTTCTTCATCATGAGCACTGCAGCTGCTCACGGCCACTTCAGTATTTTCCATTTCTGAAATGAAAAGAACTCCATGTCAGCTGGAAAACATGCAAGCATGAATACAGCAGCAGCAGATCAGTCTGCACTGCCAACCTGGACTCCAAAGATGTTTATTTCCTGTGAAAGGCACTTGTACGTGACACTGAATTTAAGACCTTCCTTGTAATGTTGCAGAACATGTTCTGCAGAACGCAAAGAAAAGTTTGGGCAAGCTGTTAAATTCGCAGGTAGGCTGTCAGGACAGTTATTTCATAGTAGGATACGAATTATGGAGATACTTGTTGAAAATTTCTTGCTCTCTCGCTTGCCAACATCATCATGTATGCAGGACACCCTGACTCATTTCCTCCTGTGTCCAGAAGAGTATCAAAAGCCTCTCATGAGCGTTCACTCTTTTGGAAAACTTATCTAGTTCTGTAGCCAGTATTTTCCCCTTCTGTCAGCCTGTTGTCCAGTCCTTAACAGAAATGGAATTTTGAAGACAGACAGCATTTTTCTCAGACATTAGTATTGGCATCATTCTCTCTTGGAAACGGTCCCAGCACGCCAAATGGCAATTCAGGTACATTACCTGAGTGCATTAACTTGTCATTTAGCAAGATAATATCTATTTCTTCAGCTATAAAAGACTGAATGCAAAACAATGATGATCATGAACCAGACAAAAAGACCAAAAGGTAATTGTATTCAAGAATCGTGATTAACTGAAAAGGCTCACACTTTAGATGAGTATGAAGGGAAAGATTAGAAGAGAACCTTATAAACTTACTCTCTATAGTATTCAACATATTTAGATGTTAATCTGTTACTAACTTTACTGACTTCCAAACGTTTTATAAACGCTATCTAAAGTATTTAAGAGGTAGCCAGGAATATTTATTTCAGATAAAAGATTGTTGACATGAAGAATAGAGGAGATTGCGAACAAATTTAAAGACAAAGTTTCATATTAGACATGTTATTTTTAATTTACAGAAGAAAAATTTCTTATATAACTTAAACAAAAAAAAAATCAAAAAAATTAATTGTTTTAAAAATGAATAGATCACTTCCACTCTCCTCCAGCTGCCATTACACACACCAGAACACAAGTCTGTTTTCAGATACCGTGCAAGACCTTCAATTTCCCCATCTTTCAGAGAGGGCAAGAAAAGTTTTGAATCAGCAGTTTAACACTAAGAATAGGCCCATAAATATGCTTAAAAAAAAAAAAGGCTCCTGTTTTATCTGGGCTCCGTTGTCCTATGGGATACTGTATGCTACAGCTTCCACTCATCTTTCTCACAGCCGATCAATCATTTCTAAGTTAAGCCCTACTCTGATACTGCAATATTCCTGGCAATGTTTGTGCTTGGTTTTAAAAAACAAAAAAATAACACCAAAACACCCACAAAAAAACCCGAAACAAACAAAAAACTCACGGCATCGGCTTGAGAAGGTGTTCCAGCCGACCATCCCAGGCAGGCAGCAGGTTCCCATCAGCCTGCGCAGAGGCAGCGGGAGCTCCGCAGCTGCGGGTCTCACCGCAGGCAGCGCCTGCCGCAGCCCGTCCCCTCGGTCCCCGCGGTGCCCGCCCGCTGCAGTCTCTCTCCGGGACGTTTCGAGCGGTCAACAAACGCGCGTAAGGCTCGCTCGGGTGGCGGAAGGGGCGGCCGCCGGGCTCTCCTCCCACTCCCCTCCGCAGGCACCGGCGATTCCCCCGGGAGACGCCGCCGGGCTCGCCCGCACCCCCGGCGGAGCGCGGCAGCCCCCTGAGGGCCGGGCGCTGATTTACCCCAAATCCCAAAGCTGGAGGCCGGCAGCGCACAGCCCCGCACCCCTCCCTCCCCCCAGCACCCTTGCTGCTTTTAAAGCAAAGGCTTCAGCGTACCTACCGGCGGGGATACGGTGCCACCGCCGAGGTCCTGCCGTTCCCTGCCCGGGCCGGCAGCGGGGCCGGGGGCTTCTGGCGCGGCGGGGGCGGCCCTGGGAGCCCGCAGCCACCGGTGGCGGGAGCAGAGTTTTGGGGACTGGGGAGGCTCCCGGGGGCTGTGCGGGGCCGGGCACGCAGGCACACGCCGCCTCTGTCACCTCCTGCTTCGCATCTCCCTCCTGCCGGGCGTGACCCACGGCTCCCCACGCTATAGGTGCGTTCTATAGCGCGGCAATGCCATCTCCGGATTCGTTAGCTTAGGCTTCTGCATCAGGAGGAAAAAAAAAGGAAAAGTGACGCTTATGTTATAATTAGTTGTGTCCCGTCTCTAAGAAAAAAAAAAAAAAGCCTCTCTGGGCACAGAATTGTAGTTAGGACGGGCAGCCAGCCGTGCAGAGAACTAAGTGGAAGGACCAACGTGCTTAGGTCATTCCACTTACATGAAACTAAGCTATTAAAGTTATTAACTGGACTTCAATGAAACGGTCTCCTCTCCTGGAGGAGAGGAAACTGTCTCCTCTCCCGGGTCTGGAGATGGTGTCACCGCACTGCGGAAATGGTCCCTTCGGTGTCACTGCCTGACGGGAGGTAGGGCCCGGGATATGGTAACTGCATCCAGTCACCACCTGCCTAATTCGTGCTGCAAGTACCTATTGAGCTCTAGCATTAAAAGAGAAGGTAAAATAAAAGGTAAAAAAAAAAAAATGGGGAAAATAAAGGGACAAGGCAGACCCAAGGAGAGTAGCAGACATTTTAAGACAGGAAACTTCTGGCTGCAGAAAGAGAAATGGAAGAGAGCTTCCTTCTTGCCTGCCGTGATGAGAGTAGATGGTCCTTGGAGTGCCACCAAGGGCCAGCACTGGGTGCTCCTCAGACGGAGCGAAAGATGCTCCAGGGCTCCCCTGTTTTACATTGCAGCAGAGCAAAATACAGCATTTTTCTGCGTAAGAGATATGAAAGATGTGGAACACAAATGTTCACGTCACCAAATCCCACCGAATTACCTCAACCTCCTTCCCAGCTGGAGTCGCCCCCTTGGCAGCTGATGGTGAGGAGATGCTGGGGCGGGACACCCGTGCCTGCAGAGAGAGCTGCCACAGACGGCCGCCTACAGATCCCATGATGCTCTGCTCCCCTGTACGCCGGGCAGCCGCGAACCGTCCGCGCACGGCATGCTGGGACATGTATTTTTCATCTGACAGCGCAACCCTCCAATAGCGGCTTCCCCTCGCGGAGGCGGGTTTGAAACGTCGAACGCTGATTGCCTGTCGGAACCGCCAATCCTGGCCCTCCCCGTTGCCCTGACAACCGCGCAGCGCCAGGGACGCGGTGGGGCCTGCTCCGCGCAGGTAGGGGCGGAGGGGACGCAGCGACGCGGCCCCGCTGCGCTGGTAGAAACGGGTGAATAATTAGACTTGACAGCGCGGGCAGCAGCGGCCAGGGGATGCCCGTTTGGCCGGGTCGAGGCTACGGCGCGGAGCCCGCGGCCTGCTCCGTGCGACCGAGGCCGCCCCTCTCACCGCGTACCCGCGGCGCTCCTCCTCTGCGCGCTGGTCTGTGGGAGGGGAAGGACCCGGCGGGCCCTCCAAAGGCTGGGGGGGCGCTGGTGACCAGCAAGGGGGGCTGCAAACTCTCCTCTCGATGTGGAGCGACGCCCTCTCACCCCCACCAGCCTTACCCCTCCGCTGTGCTTCCACAGCTAGTCCGCAGTCCTCTCCTCCCCCCAGTCCCCGTCCCAGGGCGTGACTTTGTTCCAGCAACCTGCTTTTCACATTTAAAAGATGAGATTATGATTTTTTTTCTTATCTTTGCTTAAAAAAAAAAAGTCTTATCTACTGTCAATCTTTATAACATTTCTGTTTCAAAAGTCATAACAAGGCAACATATAGTACTGTTTGCTTCTCAACAGGATCATGTTATGACAACTTCAATATCATACTTATTAACTATTGAAGCAACAACCAAATTGTTCATAAATTTTAATACTGTAGACCAGCAGTTCTGTCTGGGCCAGTAAGGACCTGGGCAAGATTATAATAAAGCGTAGCTGCACTCTTTCCACCTTTAAAGTTACAGCTTTATTTCTATAACCAGAGGTATTATAATTATTTTTAGTAGCCCGCAATTTTTTGCCTGTCAGCTTGCCCTGTTCCTCCTTGAAAATGTGCACTTCTGTCAGCCATCCTGTCCCCAGGCAGTATGCTCCCTAATTCAACTACCTATTGTGTAATGAAATACTTTCATACTTGTTTTGTTTGTCTCCAGTCCGTCCCTTGGTAAGCTCATGTGATAGCAGCTACATCTTGTATTATGAAAGACCATGAATAATCATTCCCTGGTCTCTTTCTCCATGCTTCTCATGATTTTAATGGCTTCTATCATACCCTCTTCATTCCAGGCTAAAAAGAATCCTAGCTTATTCCTAGTACAAAACATGTTCCATATCGTCAATCATCCATGTTATACCTTTACCTTTTCAATTCTATTCTATTTCTTTTTGAATGGAGAAACAGAACACAGTATTATCCAATATTTTAATGGCATTTTCAGTTTTGTTCTCTATGCGTTTCTTACTAATTCTTACACTAATTTTACACATGTGTTATTTATCATCCCAGAACAAGTAACTGCCTCTACAAATAACAAAATCTACAACTAGTTCAGGTAAGGCTAATTTAATGAAAAGTTGTATGCGTGAAATCAGGTACATTAAAATATTCATATGCTGAAATTATTTGGCATTTCCTAAAACTTCAGCTTTATTTTCTACAACTTATACACTGAAGTTGTGCCCAAATATGCACAAGCATTATCAAGAATGCAAACTTCAGGTGTTTGTATTAATTGCTCTTTTTGTAGAGCAAAGTAGAATAAATTTAATTAAAGGGAACAATGTTTATGAATTTCTGGAGAGATCAGGTCATTCCCCAGATGGTATTTTTAACAAGTTCCTAAATATTTACAGACAGAAATGTGAATTTTAGCTTCATAGTGACACATTTTTGACATGTTTTGCTTTTGTTAAATGGAAGTGCACTCAGTTCTTCTGTCATTCCAAATTGTAGTAAATTACAGCGCTAAATTAGTAACACACACAGGCTTGACCTTAAATCATTCAATTAGGCACTAATGAATCATTCTGTGCACTCAATTCAGACAGCTTCTTTTGTAGTACTGATAGGTAATTAACTTTCCCCTTTTGCAGTACCTAGCAACTTGATGGATTTGCTTTATAACTGTAAATGTTTTGGAACATCAAATGATTAGGAGAACACTCTGATCTTATTTTTTCTCTTGAGTCTAATGTTAAAAATATTACAGCCACCTATAAATAAACTAGGCTACAAAATGTCAAAGTTGTCAAATATTGACTTGAGTTTGACCAATTAAATAATGTAAAACAGTGTTCCACTGAAAAATTGATGAAAACTTAGACTGAACATATTTAATGAAGTTTTAATATACATTATCTACTTCTAAAGAATAAAATATATGGCAATGTTTCTGACAATTGATTTTCAAGAGCTATTCTTTTTTGTATGTTTTGCACTCAAATATTTTAAATTATGTTAATTTAAATGCTGTTTCTAACCTCTCAATCATGAATTTATATTTGTATATTTCTGGACACATATGCATATTGGAGTCCTTTCTAAATAAGCAATATAGAAATACCCCTAAGAGGGCAGGAACTAATCACAGATTAAAGACATTATCTTCTTTTTTTCTTGTATTTTCAGATAGTCCTTTAATTTTTTTCATGGTTTTCTTGATAGGATTTGGTACTTTGTGTAAAAACTTACGGAGTGGAAAAAAAAAACCCAAACCCTTGAAGAGGTAACTTCTGAAAATGCTAGCTTTTATCTTACACATTAAGAACCATTAGGATGTTTGTTCCTTTATTTCTTTTTTGGAAGAGGAGGGGTGCAAAAGGTTTGCTCTTTGGTACCTATTTTGAAGTTCTCAGTGTGTGTTGGTGTCAGGGAGCACCTGTGGGTTAGTAGCATGGAAAAACAACTTTGCATAGATAAATTGTAAGTGGCTATGGCTTGATTATGCTTCCAGAAAAGTTTTTAGAAGTTTGGCCTTTGCTTTCTTTGGAGGCCTTGCACGTTTCCTAACCACTGACAATCATATGCCCTCAGGATGACAAATGGGCAGAAGCGATATGGGGTTAGGGATACTGTAAAAGGAGATAATTACTTTGTACTTTTCTATCTGTTTTCCACTTAGTGAGGTTCCAACCTCAGTTGGAGTGCATCACAGCTGGAACCGTGAACAGTCCTACTGATTGCTGTAGTCATTTGCAACCCTCAAACAGGGGTACTTTTTGTATTAACATATCCATATACATACACTCAGTCACCGACACTGCCTTCACCAGCACTGCCCTTACCTGTACACTGCTGTGTGCACCCCTATACCTGATTCTTTCAGTAACTGCATTACCAGGAGGACAATTTTTAAAAGTTTTAACAGTTTTTATAGGTACAGTATACTTGAAGTAACTCAGATGAAGGAAAAGGGATGTTTTTACTTGCATTAAACATAGGCATGTGACTTATCTCAGCCCTCTCAGTGTTTCCTCTATTCATGTGACTTAGGGTTTAGGTTACTCAGCAAATAGAACTCAAAGTTTCCAAATTGGCTTTGTTTCAGTGTATAATTAGGAAATGGTGAAGTTAGACAATGTGACTGTAATATGAGATAGTTCATATTGTCCTATAACTAATTTCTAAAATAGTTGGACTATCCCCTATCTTGGAGGGCTGTCTCTTTTATTTAGAGGCATCAAAGATGCTTTTAAATTAGATTAGTCACAGAATCCAGTTATAAAATGGATCACAACTTTTTTTTTTTTTTTAATGTAAAATACACAAGGTGATGGATAAGAAATTTCTTTGTGCTTTTATTTTTAAATAAGGGAAAATTAGCTTCTTTTAGCCATCTGAATTGACATGCACTCTAAGACAGGTAGCCCTGAGCATTTCAGAACTATAAGCTGTTCAGTGTAGAGGTTCCTTTGAAAGATTATAACTGGGAAAATATATTGAATGTTAAGCATAAAGATACTGACAATGTAGTCCTGTATTTGACAAAAAGACTGTGAAAATAAGGGTAGAAAAGACTCCTAACTTTCTTCTTATGCTCATTAGACATGACTTGTGGGTTGTTTTTTTTAAATCTTCCAAAACCATCGTCCCTTGCAAGGGAAAGGTTTCAGAATTCTAAAACATTAATCTGTTTTGCATTGGTATTATCACAGCTTTTTGGAAACGGCATATTAAATTGCTACAGTTCTTCAGATGGATTAATGATGGCCCGTGTTTGCCATAATGACCAAATAACAGTGAAAAGTACTATCATCCCATGGATGCAGTTTATCACCAAAATCTGCAAGATCCAGTATGATAGAGAAAAGAGCCTGAGGATTTACAGAGTATATATTTTCTATTTTGATTGGAGTGAAACAGAAAAATGTGTAACTGTAGTAAGAGTGTCAGACTATGCTCCCATTAAAGTTAACAGCAAAAATTACCTTGAATTCATGGAAGTTAGAGATCCAAACCCCACGCTATACCACCAGGTTATAATCCATGACCTAGATCTTGCCATCAGTAGCCATCTCCAAACTAAAATTCAGATTGGAAGCTAAAATTGTACTGGCTGCTTCTGAGTATTTGAGAACTATATTACAAAAGAGGAAACCACTTTTTCTCAGTTTGGGAATGACAGACCATCCCAAAGCCAACACTGAAAATGCAAATGCATAGGCTATGACATGTTTGTTTAATGCTCATGTTTAGGCTTTCATTTGAAAAGTCTCAAGAAATAACATTTATTTTATAAATTCACCTTTTTAGCTTAAGCATCTCTCACCTTTTCACCTTAAGCATCTTGACAGTAAAAACGGGCTGTTCACACGTACAGGCAGACAGGCTGCAGCTCCTGTAAGAGTCCATCAGAAAGCGTTATGTCATGGCACGGTTCTTGAAGGTGCCATCTCTTTCTGTCCTATAAGTGCATCTGCTTTCCTCTTTATAGTGTTAAAATTGTTATAGCATCCAAATACTCTAGGTGCTTTGTAGACATTTAAAAACCGGTACCTCTCCCACTCAGTTTACAGTCTTGAAAAACAGTGAGAACGTGAAAAAGGGAGAACACAAACAAACCAGGAGTCCCATTGTCTTTATCCCAGCTGAATGCCGTTGATGCTGTTTAATAATAACATCAAACAATTTTCAACAGAGATATTGAGTTATTCTGTCGGCTGCTAGGTGTGCACCTTCCACATGATGGTGCTGTCTGCTCTGTACAGTGGGCTGGCTCATGGCAGCTCCTTCTTCACAACAGAGCAGAGCCTTTTCTACGCTGCTGTTCTCATCCTTAGTCTAGATATCGGGAAGGAGGAGAGTAAAGGACACACGAGTAGCCTTCTATACAGTATCCTCTCCAGCTGTGTGGCTGCTACATGTAATTATGCATACAGCTTCTTTCCGAGTTTGCCCCTCCACAGAGCTATGCTGAAAAATGAACTGGAAATAGAAAAGCACAGAAAGGCTTTGTGCAGCTGAGTAATGATTTACAATTAAGGACATTTGGACAAATATTTACAGAGAAAATTTTCACCTGTGCTCTTCCCAGGGTAGCTCAGGTTCTTAGCTTTCTCTAAGAGAAACCTCTGTCTTAATTTAACCTTTTGCTGTTTTGGGTAAGCAGTTTCTATAGTTAATCATCCTAAACAGAAGTATTTTGATCTATTACATAGATCAAACTACAGCTTATGATTTGAAATTATGGAATACAATTTTGGCTGCATATGAAAACATTACTGTAATGATACACTACATAAAGTCAGGGAACAAATTTTTACTCGTAAATGGTGATTCCATTGTCTGTTTAAAGTTTACTGATTACATGTATCTTTCTCTAGAGAAATCTGAAAAAATGTCAGAAAATCTCAAATCCAGAAAGACTTCGAAAAGTCCAAAATCCTCAGCAAAGAAACAGAAAGGTGAAAAGAAAGCTAAGAAATCCTCAAAAGGAAAACAAACACCGCCTGGTATGTACAGTACAGCAGCAATGAAACAAGCAGCAATCTGAATTCACATTACAGCTACCTTAATTATTTTGGGCCTATGCATTTAAGTAAACATGAGATAAATTAAAATATGTTATTTTATATAAATAACTGAGAAATCTACAATTACTGATTATGGGTTTGTAACCCGTATATGGGACCCCAGCGCTGTAATAAAGAATACCGCTTAATAGTCACATTGGCTATTTATTGAGTCCAGTTTGTTTCATAACAAAGCTACATGGCAATATTTATGTTTTGTCTTGGTAGTTTAGATTTAATACTTTGTGGTGTCATAACAACTATTGAATGGGAAATTGGGAGGCTTAATATATATGAAGTGAGGAGATTCACAAAAGCTAACAGCGCAGGGAGAGAGCATCGGGCAGAGAGAGGTGTCCCCAGAAGCAGGAGCTCAGGATCACACTGTAAAGACACACTAATAGAGCTTGAAAGTACACCAGTCTCACGATTTAATTTCGCAGTGCATTTTATTGTACCTTTTTTTTTCCTGAGATGTGTTTTGATACTATCTCACTTGTCTCATTTATAAAGTGTATAGTTAATGAAGTGTAATGCTAATGAGCCTTTGCTATACAATTTTTTTTCCCAGTGATTAATGCACATTCTCAGAAAAGGCGTCAATCTACTCTTGCTTGGGGTTGTTTTGTTTCAGACTTTTTTCTGCCATGACAGACACCTTCATGATGTTGCTTTCACCTTTTAATCACCATTTCCCTCCCAGGTGATTAATAGCTGTTGTGCTGCAGAGAATATTCTGCACATCAGTGCTAATTTCTTCCTGTCCTACCTTGCTGTGAGGGTTGCAGACCCTCTTTCTCAGGAGCTGAAGAAAGCTCAGCTCCTGGAGCACCCTGCAACCCACAGCAAGGGGGGACCAATGTCTGCTCCTGCCTGCACCCCCCCTTCAGCGCTGCTCCTGCCTGGTGTTAGCCAGCCTTGCCCATTTACCTCCTCTTCACATGATACGATTTACACAGTAATTGCAGATGCTATCAGGTAGCAGGCTGCGCAGTTTTCAGCCATGGAAACTGCAGCATGCACCACAAAATGACAGATTTCGTATGGTTTCTCACGCAGACCACCTGCTCAAAATAAAAATGAGTTTTAAATCTCCATAGTTTCAAAATATGCTACATATCCTTAAAATACAGACCTATTTTATAAGTCTTCACTCATTTCTTGTGTTAAATTTGAACTGAGTAAAAATTATTTTTTGTTTCCTCTTAACAGTTTAGTTTATAAATAGATAGAGAGTGATTTTAAATATTGCCGTGACAAGGAAAGGACTGTGTATTTATAGTACTTTGTAAGGAAGAAAAATCACAAGTAACATCATGTCATTATATTTCAGATATAAAAGATGAAGTTGATCTTTCTATGGCTAGTATAGGTAAGTGCTATGATGACTAGACTTTAAAGCAATAGTTTTTTAATACTTTAAGCATTTTGAAGCTTCAATGTTACTGATGACAGGGAACGAAAAGGAAAGATTTTTTATGAATGAGAGAAATTATAAACTATTAAGAAATGGAGCTATTACAGTAGTGATTACAGTACCACTGAGTAGCAGGCAGTGCAGCAAGGAATACTGAAACAGGTAGGTATGGGTTTGTAGAAAATGTTTTTATCTTGGAGGAGCTTGAGAGGAGCCAGGATCGGGGTAAATAAAAAGCTTCACAGCACAATTATAGGGTGTAAAATGTTTGCATTTAGTAGTAGTTAAGCAACTGAAAGAAAAACTTGATTTTTTAAAATAATTTTTAAATCTTTAGTCTGTGTCAAATCATTATTAGATCAGGTGAGAAGATTATTTTAGCATATCACTTGTGGTTTTTCATCATAAATATCAGTAGGCTTTGATTAACATCTTTTGCATTGTAGGGTGGAAATCTGCCATTTAAAAGACAAGATATCAAGCATTTCTTTTGGCTTATGTGCAAGAAAATTGCAGTTTTAGTTTTAGGTGTGGCCATAGTTAGGCGTTAAAATATGGAATTATTTGAATTGAAATTTATTCTTTTTTCTTAATAACCAAATAATTTTTAAATTTTTTTTACATTTCTGATTGGATTTTTCTTCTGACCTGATTTATGCGATTCTTCCTCAGATATAACTTAAATTGATATAAATGTCAAATTTATCTACTGTTTACATGAGCAACACAAATGATGATCTTCTTAATTGGCTTTTAAGAGTAAAGCTTGTATTTCTAAAAGCTAAAACAACGTGGCAAACTAGGAATATATAAACTAGACAATTTAAAAAAAAAATCATGAATCACGTTTCTTCCTACATAATTCTATAAGCAGACAGGTGGAAGTGAAAATTGCCCTCTGATTAGCATCACCAAAGTGGCCAAGCTGCAACTAATGAAAATGGATAATAAGTGATCCCTCAGATGATGAAAGTGTTATTTTAAAAGAAATGTATTTTTGATGTTATGGTATACTTAGTTCTGTCAGCAAAAGAGACTTTTACCTCCACCTAGTGGCAAATAAAGTTAAAGCTGTAATAACTAAACTTGCTTGAAAGCTGTTGCTAAAAGCAGGAAAATAATGCTACTATATTCAGACACTGTGCAGGATTTAAACTGTATATATGTTATCTCCCTAACATACGACCTGAAAGTGTTATTTCTTTAAGAGCTTCTTGGTCCTTTATGAAGTTGTCATAGCACTAAGAACTGTTGACTGCTACAAATGAGTACAATTTACTATTAGAAAAACAATGTGTATCCTCTCTTTAGATGCTACATACTTTTCACTGGAAAAGAAGTCAATAAATATGATCATAATAAGAAGAATTCCAGTATCAGCCCCTTATGTTCCTCTATAGAATCTATATTCTATAGTATAGAATCTATTATAATACAGTATTCTACAATTCAGAATTTTAGTCCTTTAGACTAAAAGATATACATATTTTAATTCTGATAATTTCTTTGTTTTTAACTTGGAGTTACAGCAATAAAGCATTGAAGAAAAATATGCTTAGACTATCTGTCCTACTCTGGTCCCTCTCATAGTGACATCTATTGTATTTTTGCTTAACTGTAATGCATGCTTGTATTATTTCATTTGACAGTGAAACCTACATCTCTTTTTAAAAGGATTTTTTTTGGCATTAGCATTTGTGGACAAGGCTGCATGCACAACTCAGTGTTTTAAAAAATAACATTATACAATCTTCTTGAACAAACATCAGTTACTTCTGGTTAGAATTTTTGATGTATCAAAAACAATCTAATTGTTCAGGTTTAACTTATTCGAGATATGGGAAGAATCTTCTGAAAAAAACAGCATGTAAGAATCAGCAAATTAGATTTATAAGTTTTCTGTAGGTTCTAGCTCTCCTAATTGCACTAACCACATAACAAACTCTGAGGACTGCAGAACGTACAAATTTTTTGTTCCTTTGCTCTCCTGTCAATTCTCTCCTGTGAGCCAGGTGTGCATGGCAGAGGATGGAAATTGCATTCTGGTTTGGTGCACAGCTCTAGGTTTCTATACTATGAAATTTAATTTGCAAAAGAGGTGGGGTTTTTTTTTCCCTCCAAAATATCAAAATATACAGTATATCTGTAGTGTTGCAGTTAGTACTAGGGTTTTCTTTTTCAGAGCCTGGCCTCATAGTCAAATTGATAAGCAAAAGAAGATTTGAGGCCTTGGCCTTGTAAGCTACAGAGAGTAGATGTCAAAACCAGAAGCACAGGGACTCTGGTAAATAACCAAATTCTGGCTTGATCTGCTGTTACCACCAGTGAGTTTGGACAGATGACTTTCAGAGGCCTTTCCCAATCAACATTAGTATGATTTTGTATTTTTTTGAAGCATCCACACAGAAATCCCAGAAATCTCTGAGATACCAAAAAGCAAAGTCATGCAAGACTACAATTTGCAAAGAAAGTGAACTGATGGACTGTGCATGCTACAAAATAACTAGTGCATGCCACAAGTAAATCATACTTGGTTTAGTGCAGGGTATGCCAGAAGCACCATACTTGTCATTAATTTTAGTGATGACTGTAGCATAGCAGGTGCAGTGTAGTAGCACTTCTGAAAGATTTTAAGGGATAAATGTCAGATTCATCGAACATTATGTATTATATGATAGGCTTATGCAGAGATTTAGCTTCCCGGATGATAGAGATTAAGAAGGATTTATTGTTTTGTCAGGACTTGTTGGCTTAGAGATGGCTTCTCAAAACATGCTGAGCCAGCTGGTCAATATCATCATTTTAGATATATCAACTTCAATTTAAAGCATGCACAAGTCGAAAAATACCACAGGCTCTGGGAATTAACATAAAATATTAAATAACTCAACCTGAGCAAAGAGAACAAAGACCAAAACAAAGAAGACAAAAATTATCAGTATTATCACAAAAGCCAGACCATTTCATTACATAAATACTCCATGTATACATGTCCTGCATCTTTTCCACTTTCTAGTTTATCAAAAAGATGAGCATTCAAAGTGAACGCCTACTAGCCTTCTCAGCCAAAAGTGTAGTGGCCCTCAAGAAGAAAGCTGAGACATACAGCACAAGCCTGCTGGCATGGCAGTATTGCAAAGGAAGGAAGAGTCTCTTAGGTGGCAGGATTCAATTAGCTGGGCCTACAGTGATGTTACTCAGTTATATCTGTTATGTAAGACAGAAGGCAGAACATGTAATTTGGGAAGAACCAGTGCTACCTACAGAAAGCTGACACACACTTAGCAAGAAACACCATATATTCTATTCACATTGACTGTTTGCAAAGCACAGTCACCACGTCACCTAACTGCACCCAGCCTCACTAAAAACAACAAAGGTAATAGTGCCAGAACTAGGGTAAGAAATAGCTGCCTTGTACTGAATTGATATGAGTAGAATTAACAGAGGTCTTGTGTGTGGAAAACAACAGCTATATATTCTCCAGCAAAGCCGAAAATAAAGTCTTGTATCTGACTTGAATCTTAGTGACCTTGTTTTAGTTTCACCGATCAGTTGAGAAATAGACTCAACTGCAGTCTGAACTGTATGAGAGGAAGATGAAAGTTCAAAATCAGAAAAGCATCCTTATTTGGGATGGTATTGAAGGCTTGTTTAGATTAAACATTGGCTTAACATGGCATTGCTCTCCAGGGAAGGACTAGAGTATATTTATTCAAGCTCTTAAATCAGAGCTATGCCATTGTGTCTTTAATGTATTAAAAGCAGTCCAATGATGCCTCTTCACTAAAGCTCTTAATCACCCCTGTTGATCAAGATGGGGAAAAAAGCTCATACTAGGAATAACGTATTCATTAAGTAGGAAAGGAAATTAATGAATTACCTAATCCATTAATTAGGTAAAGCCTTTTCCAAGATTAACAAAATGTCATATAATTTGTATTCCATGCCTTACAATATAAAAAAATACATGCAGAGAAATTCAAAAGCATTCTGATAGGAAACCATAAAACCCCAGAATTATTAAGGTATACCTATATATTTAAACAACAGTCTGAATTTGTTTATAATGCAGTTTTGCTTTCTTTCATAGGCCACCCAGAAATCTTTCCTTTAGTCTTCACTACAAAAACACAAGAAATTTTTAATTGCCGAGTTCTTGAAGATGTTACAGAAGAAAATTGTTTCAAGCTTATTAGAAAAGAGGACATCATTCAGGACCTGAAAACAAGAGCTGCAATTTCTGATTTCCACCCTGTTAAAAACGTTGTCCTAGTATGTAGCTTATTCTGTTTTAACTCTAAGTCTTCATGCTCTCAGAGTATATCTTTTCTTAATGGAAAGGTCTTTGCTTGTTTGACTGAGTAAATACACCAATGCTACAATATCCAATGGCTGTAGGTCATGGATCACTGTCAACTCAAAGTTTGTCATGGTTTACCATGCACCTTTTTTTTTTACTAACTTTAGATTGAAAATATGCTAAAAGTAACATAATTATTGATAGTTTTGCTTCTGTAAACTGGCAAAGCTTCACATATTCTGGCTTCCCCAAATTCATGCCTAGTTATTGAGAATCATTAAAACAGTTTCTTTTCTGTTTAATTCTCTGTATGAAAAGATTAAACTAATCTCAGGATTTTTCTTTTTGTTACAAAATAAAATACATCTTTTCAATTAGCACGGGAAATTCTCTGTTAAGGCCACAAGATCAACCAGAGACATTGAATTTATACTAGGCTTATGTCCATTTTGGATTTTATTTGCTTACAGTTTTCCACTAATTGTTTTAATTAAAATAGGAATATCCAGGGGAAGAACTTTTGGTAGTTTTTGATGCAAATTTCCAGTACGGACAGAACTTTTATCTTATTGCTTCTGAGGAAGCCAAGGAAAACCTTCTGAAGGTAACAAAATCCAAATATACCACAGCATTCTTCTATCTTTGAGTGTTTCAGAATCTGTTCTTAAACATATACTTCAGGAATGGTATTGTATTTGTAAGCATCTGATGTGCTTAGCGTGACAGAATGTTTCTCTAAAGGTTAATCTGATAACAGAAAAACGTGTGTATCCCTGTAAAAACATCTTTTATACTGAGAGAGACTGAGTCAATTTTTTGTATTTTACTTTAGAAGGCCAGTATAACCCCCATTACTGCATTTTTAATCATAAGCATTAATTTCCTCTGCCAAGACCCAGGTTTCTAAGACAGACATAAAAATAAATTATTATATTATATTGGGCATCTTCAAAGAAATCTTATATTTACTTTTCACAATACATATGTATATATTCTTCAAAACATACTTCAAAATCTTCTTGTATTCTAACTAAGTCTAGATACATTTAAGATTTCCCCTTGTGCACTGCATCATAGGGGAAGGTTTATGGGCAGATTATATAATTTTTTCATGAAATCATGAGTTTGTCACCAGGCATCAGGAGAAGTAACAATTAGCAGAAAAGCAAATTGCAGTTCTAGGCAGGAGTGTCTAATGTAGAAAATCACTAAAAAATCTTTTTATATCACAGTGATTTACTTTCAAGACAGGAGTCTCTCTTTAGTAGTTTAATACTTAATGTTTATCAGAAAATTCTAATGCACAAATGAATGAATGGGACCTAACCCAGTCATACCCAAGGGGGACTGTATAGCCAGACTTGCTGCATTGAGAAAAAAAGTAAAGAATGTGTCAATAAAGACTGAAAGCTAGGTGTCTAGTTCATACTTACATTTCAGTAGCAAATTTTTGAATAAGCACTATATCCCACTCTTTGATGTCACAGCTTCCAGAAACTACTGAAGAAAAAGAAGAAGAAAAAGAAAAAGAAGAAGAAAATGGAGAGGCAACCCTGGAAGTCCATCCTTATAAGCCTCCTGTCCCCAAACCTTGGGTTTCTCTTGGCAGTGAAAAGGAAGTTGAAGAAGAATCAATTAAAGACACTGTTGCAAAGGTCAGAATCAACAGATGTTACTCAACCAAATAAATATCACAAACTCAAATTTAAGTTCCCTAAAAAAAACCTCTCAGAAAATTGAAAGTTTCAATTCTAGTTTTTCTTGGGATCTTTCAAGAAAATGAAAAAAAGAGAGACAACTAGCTTAACTCTTAACAAAAATGGGTACAGAAATTTTTGGTTTTTTCACAACTTTGTTCTCTTTAAACCTGCAAATAAGGTATGTAAAACTGTATTGGACATATCTGCTTCTTCATTGTAATTATATTCTAAGGACATAGAGGAGCCCAACAAACTCTTTTAATTATATGGATGTTATTCAGATAGCACGCAAGAATTTTAAGGGCTCTCTACCTCAGAATAAATATTACCTACTACTGGTTATTACAAACTGACTTTACAGAAAGACCTATTTGATTAACTACATCTACAGATTGTACTGAGAAAATTGTCTGTCCAAAAAGTAGATCCACTCACAGTTGTGGCCTAACTCATGACATGGAGGGCATCTGCAAGCATTTAACTGTCCTTCAGTAGCTTTTACTCAAAACATAAATTTCTGTTCAGGGAAGACTGTCTAAGTTTGGATAGTTCTCCACAACTGGACACCTTGCTTGTACTTGAAAAGATGTCTAACTGTTCTAAAACTAATTCACAGTCACTGGATTTAACCTACTTTCACAGTCTAAGTATTCTGTAATTCTACCTTGCTGGCAAGGTTCACTCAGACATATTCTCAGTTTACATTCCTTTGCAGTTCAGTGTGAGGTACTGGGAAAAGGTACCTGACCAGGAATCCAAGACAAAGCAACACCTCTCCACTGCCCGAAATCAAGTGCCTACCTCTTTTTGTGGCTAGAAGTCAAGCCACATCCCTTCTTACTTCCTAGTTCTCACTACAAGGAAATTCTTTACTCAGATTTTTGTGGATACTCCTTCGAGTACATTTGCCTCCCTAGGCACCGCAAGGGAAGCTGAAATACCTCACCCAAAGTTGAGAACTGCACTAAGGGAGAAGGAATGAAAAGTTAGGTCTTAGAAGTCAGGCTGCCCAGGGAGGTTGTGGAGTCCCCTTCTTTGGAGAAGAATGCAGTCCTGAGTAACATGCTCTGACGTGCTCTTGGCAATCCTGCTTCAGCAGGGAGTTGGACTAGATGATCTCTATGGTCTCTTCCAACTCCAGTAATTCAGTGAAATTCAGTGAAAGTACAGTACAGTAATACGTAAAGTAGTCCTTTAATTAAGGGTGTGGTTTTGATATTAGACATGAATTAGAAAATGTAATTCTCTTGTCCTACTAGAGAGTAATGCAAAACGTTACCTAAAAGCAACTTCTTGTTTTAGAAATATAAACCTGTCTTCTATTATTATTTATATGAGCACTTCGAGATTTCAGAATGCAGAAATACAAGTAAACTCAGCATATAAATCATCAATAAATTAATTCTACAATCATATGAACACTGCCATTTTAAAGAATGAACTTTCCAGAAACTTTCTCCTCTGATAACTACAGAAATATCTCTTTTTCAGATTAAGTATAGGATTTCTCGAGTACGGAGGAAGTTTGGTGCACCAATTACATTTACTGATAAGAATGCTTCACATGTAAAAGACAGTTACATTGAATGCACATCCTATCAAGACAAAACTTTCAGTATTAAAATGCTTGAAAAAAATGTAGGCATACAAATGGTTCCAAAAGTAAGAGAAGCTGGTACTCAGACAAAATGGTAAGTGTAAGAAAACATTTATCAGATTATTTATTAAACTAGGTGCTGTTTCTGATCTCAACTAAAGATATAAATTAAGTCTTCTGGAGTCACCCAGTTGCAAACCAATTAAGAGAACAGAACTGGACACTCTGTTTGCATTTTTCTTTCACTCTTTTCCAAATAGTTTCTAGAAAAACTGATTAACTTTTAATTTTACACAATACATGGATTTTTGTCTTTGAAATTGTTTCTGTACTTACATTGAAATTTATTCCAATGGATTAGGACCTATCCGAAAAATGCAGCCACGCAGTATTTTCCTAGACAGCTGTCAAATGAAGAAAGAGAAGAGAGTCTTTCATCTGAAAAGCTCAAAGAATTTTTTACATCAGTACATTTAAGGTAAAATTACTGCAGCATAAAAGGCTACCTGAAATAATACAGAATACAAGCAAGAACTCTTCTCTGAGCAGAGCATTGATCTGGTCAAATACTGTTTGTTTGGTTTTATTTCTATACACTTTGTTCGTTGTTTTTTTTCTCTTGCTTATTATTTTAATACTAATAAATATTAATGTAATATTTGTTTCTATGAGAATTAACATAAAGCCTATGTGATATAAATATGCACGTTGGTTTAAATAAATATTAGAACCATTAAAGTTGATGGTGATACATCTTTTTGAACAGGCTACAAAGCTGATATTTCAAACACTGCTCACTGAAGTGAGGCTTATGCAAAAGCAGAGGCTTATGCAGAAGAGCAAAGGTTCCCTCCTACAGCCCTAAGTTATGGGGCAGGTCACGCTCACTGACACTTTTTGCACAAGAATTGGACGACTGCACTTTACTTGATCCACACAGAACTAGAGTTAAATTCTTGGTACAATTAGTTATTTGTATTTCAATGGAAGGGGGTTTCTTTACAGTGACGCATCACTGAGGAATTAATACTATATTTTTTTTAGTACTGTGGTCATAATTTTGTGTAAAACAAAAGCTGTCTCTGTACAGAAATATTTGTGATTCTGCTACTGAGCAGTCACACCTGGATTATTGAAAATGTTATCCGTTCTTTTCACTAAACAGAATGGAAATTGCATTGCAGCAAAATGAAATTATGAACGCTTTTTTTGATGACTGGAAGGCCCTAGCAGAAGATGAAAGCAGTTCTGGTGGCAAGCCAGATGTTTATCTTAAAGCATACCAATCCTTCACAGATGTGCAGTATCTCAAGGACAGAACTATTAGCTGCGTTTGCTGGCATCCAACCATTTCTGGTAATGCGGTTAAAATACTGATTTGAGATTTGAATGACATGTATTATATGACAGCTATAAAACATGCGTCTTTCATAATTTTATCAGCCTTCACATTTAAAAAAAAAATAAAACTGATTTAGAATGTCTGATACGAGATAAAATGCTGATACGAGATGAAGTGAAAAATGAACTTTGTAGAGTTCAGACAGGACATACAAAGTTCCTCACACTAACATATCAGCAGAGATCATAGGAAAGGGAAATTTCTCCCTTATGATGTTCATTTAAGTGGGGTTTCAACTGTGCCAGGTCCTTCTGGTGGCTCTGCCTACCGCTGCTGTTCTACCCATGGCTGGTTCTTGTAATATTCCTCCCTAATACCTGGGAGGAATGTTAGAGCCACAAGAGGACACGGCTCTGCTGAGTGCCGGAGAGCACCACAAGGCATAGTAAATGTGTCCTCCTACTCCCTGCCATGGATTATTTCTCTACAAAGGCACAATTAAATTCTATATAAATGTCCTATCTGCACAGCATACTAATAGCCACACTGCAGCATGTGTAGGAAATCAATTCAGCTACAAAAAATTAGATTTTGTGATAGGTGGCCAGGATTATATATGCCTGCCACATCATTTCAGGTGCAGTAGTACACCATTAAGGAGTAGTAGCAAAAAGCTGAATTTTATCCTGATCCTTAGGTTCTACAACACACTGTTAAATAACTTAAGATTAAGTAACAAAAATAATTTCCTCAAGGTTGTAATAGAAAAATACAAACACATGGTTGGTTTTTTTTAGATTTAGGAAGTATTTTTGCTTTTTTGCACTGTATTCAAAAGGTAAAAATATGTCACTTAGAATACATAACACCATGTTGAAGCTTGAATTGTTTCTTCTGAGAAAATTCATTTTTTCTCTCAATCAGGGATTATAGCAATGTCAGCAAGACAGCACCTTTTTTATGAAGAGAAAGTAAACCTGTCTGACAAATCAGTGCTGCAGCAATCAGTAATACTTTTTTGGAGTCTTTTTGACCCTATCCACCCTCAGGTATTTAATCATGACTTTTAAATATGCTAAGTGTTTAAATAACAAGAGAGCAAACAATCTGTCTGACTGTATTTCTCAACTATTTTGTTTTCCTTCTTTCTAGTTAATGTTGCAGTGTCCTGAAGAAATTTACTGCTTTCAGTTCAGTCCAAGTGATCCAAATATCATTGTTGGTGGCTGCATCAATGGACAGGTGTTAATTTTCTGTTGAAGAATAAAATTGGCTAGTAAGAAAATAAGGGTGAAGAGATACCTTCTGTATCATAGTACCATAACAAGTTTCCCAAGACCAACAGAGTCTCAGAAATTCTCTGATCCTCTACTGAAGTTATGCCTGTTTATTCCACAGTTAAGCCGTTATTGTATGATGCTTTGCAGTACTGATAAATAAGTCAAGCTGTAAAGACTCCTTTTTGTTGTTGAGTCAGGTGTAGTCTTTCAACTGATTGCATCAGACTGAACAGGAAATAATTTAGAGACTTCATAAGTTCTAATGTAGAGAGTGAAATTCCTCTTTTTTCCTGACCCCCCCCCATGAATTCTATTTGAAAAAAAAGGTATATTAATATAAAGGATGAAATAATTTGTAATATACTCAATTTTTTGTTGTAGATTGTACTGTGGGATATTTCTCAACATGAAGAAAACCTGCAAAATGTAAAAACTGATGCTGACGGAGTCAAGACGTCGTCTATTGATATGGTGAATGCTTCCGTTCCAAATGTATTGCAGTACAACTGTAGGTCTGGGTGAAGAGAGGCAAAGGTAGAACACAAGTTACTGGGTGAAAAAAGGGTGAAGGGATCCCGACTCAAAACAGAGGAGTAGATAATCTTTACAATGAGAGACTAGAAAGGATAAGAAGCCTAATGAGTTCATTAAATAAACCTATTATCCCAATATAACATCTACCAGATTAGTCCAGCTTAATAGCTTTACTGCATTTGGTGCAGTTGGACTTTAGAACTAAAGACTGTTCTTTAATGGGCACCAGCATATACTCAACTCTTGCCTACTGAAGCCTATCGAATGCAACACTGAAAATTATTATGGAAGTTTATGGACAGAAAAAGGTATCATGGAAGATGAGGAGCAGATTTCAGAAGGAGCCGATAAAGGGGATAAACAAAGAGAGACCTAAGAGCAGAGGAGGAGCTAATAACATAAGTGGATGTGTGTGTACCTGTGGAGGCATGTTGGAATTCTTATAAGAGCTCTATATCTAAAGGTCTCTTTTGATGTTTTCCTTTTTTTTTTTTTTTCCAAATGGAAGGTATTAGATACCTAGAAGGTCCTATAAACTGATCTGAAATATGTGAAGAAGTGTTAACAGTATGTAAAGTAACCTCTTTTCTTTGACAGGTCTACTACTACATTTTGAAAATAGATTAAGATATCTTTTCTTAAACCTTTCTAGCCACTACTTATTGAAGTCCAAGAGTGTAGCACAGAGCCACCTCTAGTGAGATTCTGCACAGTCTCTTCCATACAGTATAGTCATAAAAAACCTGTAACAGATATACATTGGTTGCCAGATTATTCTGAGGTGAGTTTAAAACTTTTTTTTTTCTTTTTATTGTTTTTTCTAATCTACTACCTCAGAAATCAGTGCAGACTCAGGATAAAATACTAAAGATCAAATTATTTGTAATAGCTTTCATAATTTCTCACTGCATTTTCTAAATATTAAATAATTTGGTATCTTGTATTCTCAGCACGATATGAATCTGCTCATACTGGAAAGAATTTCTGTCACTTTACTGAAAATTATAATAAGCCTTTCATATCTAAAATACATTGAATTTCTAGGATGAGTAATTCAGCTTGCCACCAAGAATTCAGAGAAATAATTTAAATTACCTAAATATCTAGGCATCCAAGAATAGTGTGACTGTAGTTACCTTATTTGTTTCAGGTGCTGCCTGTGTATTCAAAATGTATATTTTCTGTGATGGTTCTAAAGCTCTGTAGTATAATGTAGGATCTATGTAGTTAAAGGGTTCAACACTATTACAGGAGTATTGGATGCTCATTTACTATCAAAGTATTGCAAACTGTTGCCCAAATTAATTTGAAAAGCAAATGTAGTCAAATGCAAAATTAAAAAGTGGGTCAAGAGGAAGAAAAATGAGATGTCTAAAAGGTTTATACAAATTAATATATCAATAATTTTTGAAAACAATTTAAGACTTCATAGATATTGCAGGTCTTGGCAACATTACCAGAAAAGTGCCATAAAAAGGAAGCCAATACAACTGTTCATTATTAAGTTATGCTACAGTACTACTCATGGGTATGAATTAGTACCAGATGTAAAACATGGAGAAAGGGATTGGATAGCAGAAATTTGTTGTGGTTTTTGTTGTTTGGGTGGGTTTGTTTGGGGTGGTTTTTTGCCAAGGTTTAGGCTCAGAAAGCTGTTCTCATGTTCCTCTGGGATAACAGATGCAGGAAACTAGTGCTTGATAAATAGCACTGACAAAGAAACCAGTCAATATTTAGCAAGATGTATTAAGGCATGCTTTTTGTTATGTACACATGGAATACATGTCAGCCTTTGCACTGCATTGCAGTTTTTATGGCACAGTTCCTAAAATCATCATTTTATTATTACATATCAATGAAAAAGTATTCAAAATTATATCCAGGACCTAATCCAGTTTTGCATGGTTGTGAAACTGACATTTTGACTCCAGGTAAGCAACTCATGAATGAAAATAAGAGTAGGATCTAGCCTAAAAAAAAAAATAATAAAAAGAAGCATAGCTGAAACTTTGCCATGTGGTTGATAAATACAGTTTAACCCAAAATATATATGTTTTCCATATATTAGAAATTATGTTTGATCAGGGCATAGCCTATAATCACTTGTTCCCCCTCACCTCCTTTCCTTTATTTTTCTGAATAAATTAAACTAAGTTTTGTTTAAAACAATGACTACTTGGTAAATAAATACTATGAAGCATGTAGAACCTCATATACACAAACTAAACTATTAATAATTAGCACTTGAAGGTACCACTACCATCCCACAGCACGGTCTAGCTGAGTGATAGTTTAAGAGAGATGACCCATGGTGTAAACTTGTTGAAGATATATCACTCCCAGTACACTTAATTGTTTGAGATAAATTTCTCAATGATTTGCTCTTTGATTAAGCTATATAAAAAAGTTACAAGCACGGCAACCTAAGGAGGGCTTGACTTGCAGTGGTACCAGCAAGCATTTAGCCTGCTGATTAAATTTAGAATGTTAGGTATCTAGCAGGCAGAACTGGTATCAGTTCAGTTGAAGTACATTTGTCAAATGTCTTGACTTTATAACTACAGGTTAGTAAGTCCTAATTTGCAAACCTTACCCAAGCAGGAACATTGACTTAATTTCTAGAAGCCCATTTTATGTGTTGAAGTACTTCAAAAAGTATAATTGTTGTCTCTCATCATCTTCTCCCTCTGCAATAATTATTACTGTTATTTTTAGGCCAACCAAACAGGTGCTACTTTTGAAAGCAAAGCTGTAGTTCACGTGGAGCTTGTAACCTGCTCCCCTGATTGGTATGTACAATACATACTCTACAAGATATCTTCCAGTTTCCCTTGGAAAGCTTTATGGAGCATATTCCATGATTTAACTAGCACATTTCTGTACTCCTACCAGCCTATCCTGAACAGCTGAAATTCTGTAGGCAGAAGACAAGCACATCAAGTTCTTGGCCAGCTAAGTCCATTATAGTAACAGCATTTTGGGTTCATTAACTGAAAAACCTTACATGTACACATTTATTTTCTTTGTGTACCTTAAGAGCATCTTGGTCACACAAATATTGGCCTGCAGAGCCATACCACCACTCTTAAATTGATTATGTGACTCTTGCACAAAAAGTTATTAATGATTTTGAGGCCAGAGAGATACTGTGAACTATATTTAAACTTGGAGACTTAGCTGGCAAAATTATTCTACATGAATCTTTTCTTTTGTGGACATGTCATGCCAGTTTTAAGTGAATATCCTGTGTGAAACACTAGCAAGGGGGCAGAATGCAAAAAGTGGAAATAAAGGTATTGCTTTCACAGTGGCTTAACGCTTCAAGGCTGCATGGCTGGGCTCAATCATATTTTCTAGTTACATGAAAAGGAGGATCAGAGGCAGCAAAATTTGGAAATTAGACAAAGTTATTTTTCCTAATCAAAACCAGAGAATACTTCAAAAAAGAATGATTGCAAATACAATTTTTAATAAACTTGCATTCTAATAAGTAATGAACATGAAAGAATAATTTAAAATACTCACACACCAGGGCTCCAAATTAAAAGCATTCACCTAAAGTAAGAGCAGGGGAATCTCTGTAATGTCACCCATGAAGAGCACAGGCCCTGAGCAACTCCTGTTAGAAAAAGGAATGAGATGTCAGCAGTGAGGAAAATTATTATTGTCTATACCAAATCTATGAATGAATGTCCAGAGTAGAGCAATAGGAACAATCAGAGGGCTGAAAATTCCAATGAGGTAACAGATTCAAGATTCAAGGGAGTAGGACCGTTTGCTGTGAATGTCAGCAAGTAAATTGGTACGCACAAGAATTGGGAATGAGGTTCTATTCAGATTACCTGCTAGAGTTCTGTCCAGTTCTCTGGTCCTCCAGGAATTTTACCAAGGTAGCGCCAGTAACTTCACTCACTAACTTTCCATCAGCAAACTGCATGAATGTTATCTGGCTGCTTTGGTATAGTTAACTGACTAAATGGTGATAAAGGAATATATCCATCATTTACAAAAGAAACAATTATCAAGCATTTGTCTGCTTTTCAGAGTCTCTATGGAAAGTTTGAAGATGAAAGGCTAAAAAAAAACAAAAAGCACTTTAAAGCACATGGACAACTGCATCTGACTTTGAAACAAAACCAGTGAATAATATTATATAATAATTTTGCAGCTCAATATTATTTTGGGATATTCCAGCCACCAAACTTCCTGAACAACCTTCATCTGAGAAAGTAAGAGAAGAGGAAATGTTTGATATGCCCCTTTATGGTCCAGATGATACTCTTAATCAACTAGATCTCTGCTGGAAACCTCTCATAAAGGTATTGTCAACTACTATAGAACAGAAGGATAAGTTAGATATGGCCAGAACTCCACAGGAACATATTCCTTTGCTTCTCAACCCTTTAATTTTTCCACCAAATTATGACTTTCTTGTGAATTTCCTTCTGACTATAAAATGAAAGATTTCAATGTTCCTCTGAAACTTCAATAAAATGCATTTTGAAAAGCTAACTCACAAGAAACAGCACAACTACCTCTTAAAAACTGCAGTAGGTGCAAAAGTAGTCGTATTAATAGTGTAAGTTCCTGTCAGCCTTTTCAATCGCTCTGCTGTCTATCTCAGTGGGTCAAACTGTTGAAACTTGGTCATGACCAACAGACCCATAATTACTGGCAACACAGCAGTCAGTCTGATGAAAATGGTCATAGCAGTTTGTACAAAACTAATGCTCAAAATAATGTTATGTAAAAAATAAAAAAAAATAAAAAATACACAAATCATCACTGCTGACCTGTGCTGCTCAGAATAGCTGCGGCTGGTACAGTTGTAAAATGCAAGAATTTTTTTTGGTTTTTGCTACAAACATGTCAAAATCCTTACAGGGAAAGGATAATAATGAAAAACTACAGGTTTGCATTTTCTCTTTGCTTGTATATGAGGCAGCAAATGCTGTTTGTGGAGTATTACAAAGATACAGCAAATTGAAAAGACCTGTTCTACTACAATAGAAAGTCATTTAGTATTGTACCTCAAAGATATGAACAAAGTGAGTTTGCAAATGCATTTTTTCTGAACAGATAAACCTGCACGAAAGCGATACCAACACAGAGTACAGTCCTGTCAGAATCAGCTTAAGGGAACTGCAATATCATTACAAAACCTCAGGTAATATTTTTAATACTCCTTGTTGAGGAAAATGTTTTTAATAAGCTTATATTTTAGTATATACATAATGAAAGCTAAGCAATAAAACGTATAGCTAAATCTGTGGAAAAAGATTTCTTAAATATACTAGCAAAGTGCAATATATGTATTGATTACAAAGATATGTACTTGTATAGCGTACAAAAAAGCAGCTCCATAACCCCATTAATTCTTCGAGGTTTCATTCAATAGACCATGCAAGTGCCCCACCCAGTCTCTTCATCCCTGAAACAATATGACCTTTTCAATCCTTAGAGAATACTACTTTTAGAAAAATAATCCTGGAGTAATGGTATATATTGTAGGTATTTCTGTAATGCTTTGTATAGAGGTGTCACCCTTCACTACAGAACGTGAAGTTAGCAGTTCATGTTCCGTAGAGATAGGTTCTTACTACGGTCCTTTGTGGATGGGACACACTTGGTAATCTCTCTGTAAAGCTGGCAAGCTGACATAAAGGTAAGCCCAAGAGTTGGACTATCCGAGAGGGCAGCTGCAAACCATGCCAGAAAACACCCTTCTGACAGCTGAGCTGCTGTGGTGTAGCTGCTCCAGGGCAAGCTGTCCCACCACAGACTGCAGGAGGCAGGTTGTGCCATTCCTTGGAGTAGAAATGTTAGCTCCTGGTTGTGGCAGCTAAGTGAGGTGTGTAAGGGCATTTCCCACAGAGACATTATGAATGTCGTTACCCTAAGTGTTGTCTGGGTATGGGAAGCCCTGATTTCAGAGCAGCTGCAGCAACAGGGAGATTCCACCAGGAAACAGTTAACTTGCAAAACTGCTGCTTTACTTGGCATTTTCTTCATCTCTCCCCTTGAAATTCCTCTTATCCATCAACTAACTTTATAAGACAAAGGATTTGCATGGCCAGAGAAATTCCAGCATATAATAAATAGATGTATCTGTTCTTTTTCCTAGAGAAGATGCAATCTCTGATCACACCAGAAGTCCCTGCCAAAGAGAGTCCATATACAGAGATGAGTACTCCTTCCAGCAAAAATCTGAAAGCACCACAGAACATCTCTGCTGGCTTTTTTGTTGGAACTGAAGTAAGTGAAAATAATAGGTTACTAATGAAAATGTTAATTCAAGATATCTGAAAGACTGAACAATTAAATAACACAGTTTTCACAAATGTATGGACTTGCTTCTTTTCTTCAAGTGTTATTTAAAAAGCTCTTTCTGGACCTGGCACATTTTACTTCCATTTTAATGCATTTACCTACTTGCTTAAAATAGTAATGAACCCCCAATATTTGGTTGACTATGAACCCTTATTCACACTCAGAATTAGAAGACATGTCCAAAATATGTTGAACTTAACTACCTGCTATCAGGAATCAGACAATATTTCCTTATTCCAGAACCTGTAAAATCAGTAATATTTTTTTAATGTTTCCCCAAATGTCAGGTGAAAACATTTATACTACAGTTTGCCCTATAACTTATATCTACCTTAGGAAGTCCCAGCTATTCATCTCTCACTACCTACTACCCACAGAATGTATCCTTTCCCAGTTTTCAGTTCATATGGAAATGAAAATTTGCTTTCTAGCTACCTTTTTGCTTCTGGTCACCTTTTCCCCAAACACTGGAGCAAAGCAGGAACTGTTACCAAGCACCTAATTCTTCACTGCATACATACAGCATGGGAAATAAAGCTGTTTGGGTGATACATAACTAAAAAATTGTGATGAAAAATTTTAGCTTTTTTTCAGTCATTGTCTGAAACAATTTCAGAACATATTTAATGCTGGTTATAACTAAGTAAAGTTTAAAACAAGTTTAAAAACAAGTCACTTTAAATAAGCCACCAACCTCTAATGTTAGCATTTACTTGACTTTTCTGGCATCACAGGATGGAGAAATTGTTTATTCTGACTGGAAAATGGAAATCGAAAGTGATCTGGTAAAAACAGTTAGTAAGTTCAAGTTTCTCAATACTTGTTTAAAACTAAATATATTGCTAACTTTAAAATACTTGCACCTATACTCTGTCATTTTCAGGTTCTTGCTCATCTGCTGTAATAGTCTATCTCAGAAGTACAACCAGTTTAGCTGTTGTGACAGAATAGCAAAAACACTCTCCAATATCACAGGCACATCGCTATGTACCTATTGGCACAAATCATGGAAGTAACTAGATTTGCAGCAATTCTAATTCCTATACCTCGTGATCAAAAAAAATGAGGCTAACATTGTTGATGCCTGTGCTGGATCCTGTACTCTTGTTCCTTCCCTCTCCCTCCCCCCCATTAACTCCCGTTGTGAAGATAATCACTAAACACCAGTTATAAGCAGCTGCCTTTTTCATTCCATTAGGTCAGAAATACACCATCCACACTGAAAGTGTCAATACTCTCCAGAGATCTCCATTTTTTAAAGACATTGTTCTAAGTGTTGGAGGCCGGAATTTTGCCATTTGGAAAGAAGGGGTTACAGTAAGTTACTTTAACAGAACTGTAACATAATTGATAGATATACAAGACGGAACTATAATAGCCTCATAGACCATATTTTCTGAAATGCTTGTAAGTCACAAAGCTTCATAGTTCAGAAATAAATTTAGTATAAGAAGAGCTTTTCCTTTTTCTTCAGATCAGAAAATTATTGTAGAAATAGGTTTGTAAACTTGCCTTTTACAGAAAATGAAGTGACTTTCTTTAATTCCAATCTTGTGAAAACTGTAGCTTCTCACATATTTTATCTTCTGCTGCTGGGGAAACTGAAGAATAAAGACAACGTGTGCTTAGCGGGTCTAAAGGATTCATATTTAGGACACAGTCTTTTTTTATCATATGTAGACACAGAAACACGGGGTTTTTTTACAGTTCTTCTCATGTAGGAATCCAGGTTTGCTGCACCTGGCAAAATCTCAATATCACAGATTTTAATGGCATCTTAATGGACTGGAAGTGAGATATCAGGTTTTTTTACTTCCCCACAATTCTTTTTATCTGCAGAAGATGATACCAATTTTGCCATTGATATAATTTTTTTAATAGGATCATTTAAAGTGTGAATGTTCTAAAATGTCAGGAGATTTGAATTAATAAATGAATAGTACTGTTTGATTGCCGGGTCTATCTTTTGTTTTCAAAAAAATTAGACAGGACCAATCCTTCAGTCAAGCTGCTCTGCAGGAAGATACACTGCAGGACAATGGTCCTTAACAAGACCAGGAGTTTTCTTCATTGGCAAAGATGATGGAAATATAGATATTTGGGACTTACTGAAGAAATCTTATGAACCATCTCATTTCCAGAATATCTCCGAATCAATGATCACTTTCATCAGCCCCTGTATTGCCTCACGTATGTTTATGGTGATTACACCTTACTGTGCCCCCCTGTTCACAATATGGCCCATGACTCTACAGCACTTGAATTTTGTTACAGACCATATTTATATATAATAAATACATATTTCCACTAATTTAATAATGCACTGTATATACAAAACGCATACATCAGTTCTAAGTGTATTACCATGGCAAAAAGCAACTGAAAACACTTAATTAAAAAAAAAAAAAGTTTGAAGAACTAAAAACTTTAAGGAGAATTTCATTTGTCAAAAAAATAAGAGAGCAATAAGGCTGCTTTTTTGCTGCAGTGAACAGTAAAGACCACAGCAAAAATGAACCTTCTGTAGCTCATATTTGGGTGAAGGTACATGTTACTGTTGGAACTTAGATTGTTTATATTATTTTTGTCAAATATCTTTCAGCGGAGCAGCATTTTTTAGCTGTTTCTGATGATCTTGGAGTACTGCATGTTTTAGAAATCTGTCAGACACTAAGTGACACTTCGAGGAATGAGGTTGGTAAGAATTTTTATAAATCTCTGTGACACTTTATCCTGAAAAATCCAACACAGAAACAGGCCTGTCTGGCAAAACTTGCTTTCAAATGGGTGGAAATTGATTTGAGATTCAGTATGGCTGTACTCTCTAAAGATCACCTATAGCAAAGCTGGCTTTTCACAGAGCTCAGACAGGAGGGACCTAAAGGAAACCTGGGTGATGGGTGCATTAAAACACTACTGTATAGTGCACAGTAATGTAAACATACTGAGTTTCTCTTTCTTTACACCTGGCTTGTCCATATTTGCATCATTTTTTTTCCTGTAAATTTGGTACTTTGTTTCACACATCTTAGTTTTTGATTCTAGCTTAGTTAAAGCACAGTTTGCAAACTGTTACTAGCATTACCACTTATTAATACTCTTTTGAAATAAGGACTATCTGTTCCAAAAAGGCAGGGGTAAAATTGCAACACTTCTAATTTCTCTTTATTCCCATATAATTTTCAGTTGTTCTTTTCCCCACCTCGCAGCCAAAGATGAAGCTAATATTTTCATGTCGTTCACTCTAGCAGTCTTGCTTGACACCTAGTCTGTTATTTTCACATCAAAAAATCATCTTCCCATCCCATGCCAGTTTTAAGTTGAGTTTATGCATACACTAAAGTAGTTTACAAACATCCCATAAGGGTTTGCTATGTGCAAAGCTACATAGTGTAATATTGAAGTATGGCATTTTATGGTTTCTTTGTGCCTGAAGTTAGGTCAGTGAGGATTTGGACTGAGTGAAATCACTAACCTAAAATCAGTTTAGTTATTTCAGTGCAAGTTCCTGAAGGATGATCTACTCAGAGTCAGTGTAATAAAAATTATTTAACCTCGTGTGTATTTGTATCCAAAATCAATTGGTTTCAGTCCATATCTTTATATCATTTTGCTGTATTTGGATAGAGGTATCTATTCCCAATATAGATAAACTAATAATAGCATTCAGATCATCAGCAATAATTTTGTGTCTTTAGGCATATAATGACCCTTGTTTGTCATTTTGTTAATAGCATGCCGATGTACTTGATTATTTTGAAAGAGAAGTCAAATATTTGAAGCATCGTGAAGAAGAGTTTCAAGAGTATCAAGAGTTTCAAGCCAAAACAGAATCAAAATGGAGCTGGAGACACAGAGGGAGAAAACAGTAAGTATGTTATACTTGGAATTAAGAAAACTGTATCTGTTTCTTTGGATCTTCATAAGGCACTTATTTTGTTAAACAGGATTTCCCATAGTATTTTCAAAAATTGGGATGGACATAATCAGAATAGCTTAGCAGCTCCTTATTTCATATTTACAATTCTTAGGAGTGGAGTACATGCTCCCAGGTCATGTGAGTTAAGCTCTTGGTCAAGTAAAACTCCTGCAAGAGCATTAGAGCCTATGGACATTTAACAACTATGAGTTTTCTTTTCTTTTTACATCAGTTTCTTTTTCAAAAAGTTACTTTTTGTCAACTTGCCTATAAAAATTGTTCCTTCAAGCTAGGAGAGACTCCAGCCATCCATTCTTTATTCACACAAGGATTTTGCCTCTCTGTTCTTTTGCAAATGGCTTAGTAAGACCAACTAATCAACCAAGGAAATGACAATTCAGTTAATGTTGCCCTAGGTGATGCCTATTTTCATCACTTTGTGATAGCATTGATACTATCGACAGAAAAGCAATGGGGTTGCATACAGGTTTCAAAGCTTAACATTGCATTACTGCCTGGTATGTGTTTTTCCTTCAGTGTATGACTACTCTACAGAAAACAAAAGAAGATGTGGAGGAGCATGAAAACGCAGACTATGTTGTGTTTCTGGACCTGGAGATAGTAATGGATTTAGGACTAGTAAAGGGACAAGAAATTTCTCATCAGTTGCTTAGAGCACATTATTACCTTTAGAAACAGCAAGTTTATTTCAAGGCCTCTTTATTTCAGCAGAACATGTTTAGCTTCAGAAATAAAGTATCTTGCAATTAGAGATCATTGTTTCACTAACTTTACCAACTTGCTTACTGACAATTTGGCTAGAGAACAATTGCTTTGGGCATACCTTCCCAACTATCTTTTATTAATACAGGTGTAATGAATTTTCTTTCTGCTTAAATAATAGTTTTCAAAGTTCTGTCTGTCAGGACTCTACAATCTGTAAAAACCTTAAACACAACTCAGCTGGTAAACTAACATGCCAGTATTCATCCCTCCAATCAATATCCCCCTGCTCCCACCACAGTGGAAGCCATTCCTCTCCAGCAGTTGCATTTACATAGGCTTCCAACTTCTGCTAGTCCCCTCCAGCACACCCCCCCTCCCTCATCACCACAGCACTCACTCATATTGAAAACTTAGGGACACACACAGGAGGCTTGAGGTGGGGTGGGAGAGTGGGTGAGATGTGCAGGACATTTCCTACTCTGGAGATGTGGTGACAGAAAGCATTCCAGAGCTAACAACACTCACCTGAGAGGTGTCTATTCCCACATCCCTAAGCTGCTGTTGAAGAAAGGGAGGCACACAGGAACCTCAGATGACCACAACAATCACAGTAGTGCAGGAGATGGAAGGAGCAATTCCTCACGCAAAGTCTCCACTCTCACCTAATGGATTTAAAGATCAAAACCAGACCCTGAGTTGTTCTTATAAATCAGTGAGCCATTGCAGCTCATGAAGCATGGGAAACAAAGATTTTATTTTATTTTATTTTATTTTACACTAAAGATTATGTCCATCATTAGCTAGCTTTACCCACTACAAATTCCACGTGCAGTCATCTGAACTACAGCAGGGAAAAGAAGTGGCCATCACTGCTACAAGAGGATCTATCCCTAGAAGATTCCCCCAACGCTCAAATGGCATCATATAATGCCACTGCTTGTGCTCTCCAATGCTCCCTCAACAGCAGCAACTTTGCTCTGTTCCTTAAATGCAGCCACAACAAATATGCAATAAAGTCTTCTACGTATTAATTACTACACTTAAATGATAGCACCTCTGCTATCCATACCTTGATACACAGGGGAGGACCATATAAATTGTTAAACAAGTTTCAAGGGCTGCTGAACTAAAAGCACAGATCTGACCACACTATGCATAAATCCTTCAAACTTCACAGGTTGAACCACTTTTACTTGCCATCATCAGATTAGAAAATGATTGTTACTTAAGCCTGGCAAATGCTTACAAACAGAAGACTAAAGTCATTAAAATATGTTGTTCCCTCAAAATCAGTATAACTTAGAACAAACAGCTTTTACCAGCACATCATGCTTGTTGAGTGTGTGTATTTCTGTCAAAAGACAAGTGCTCTTGAGAGGTTGAATGGTGTTATACAGAAGTTTTAATATTTACCAGTGTCAATGAGTAACAGCTCATGAATATTAATGTTCATCCTCCATCCACAGAGACGACTCTTTGATAAGTGGTGCTCTGCTGGTTGCTCGTTTCAATGGCCAGGTCAGACACCACGTAACTGAGCACAGCCTGTCAAGCAGAAATTAAATCTATCAGAGAAGAGATTAAACTCTATATGGGTGAGTTCACTCTTTCCATGACTCACCAAACTGTTTGAGGGTCACAGACTCCTGTCAAACAAATGTCCCTATGGTCACAGTAGACACTAAAGCACAAAAGACAACTGACACACAGGGGATTTGCAGAGAGGATCCTCGGCTGACAAGTGATAGCCAGCCCCAGAGCCCCAGTGCTCTGCTTCATTAGAGCAAAGCCTAGCCAAACACGAAACAGGAGCAGTGTGAGCCTCCTATGCCCTGAAATAATCATTGCAAATTTGTTCTAGGTAGTGTTAAAAACAGGTCTCTTCAATTTTCTAGGGCTAAGATCTCCCCATCACGTACTTTTAACACTTCAACTGAACTTTGGTCACATTTAAGATAGGTTTGGTGCCTCTGGATAGAGCTGGGTTTCAAGAACAGTCTTTTGTTTGTTCATTTGAAGTTTAAATTAATTATAGTAATATTCTTTGTTCCTCATATTACCTCTAAATTAGAACCAAGGAAAACTCAGCAAGCACGTCCCTACCACCTGCAGCATGGTGTTTGCAGTCAGAGCTCAAACACCAGGAGAACACAGCTCCACAGCTAAATCAATATTTAACTAACAACCCGCTCCATACAGATATGTAAATATCCCACAACTGACTAATTAAAAAGCTCAGCGCTGTGTTATCAGGCCTGTACTTTGTTAGAACACTACCTCAGATCATTGTCCATAGATTTTTGATTAACAGACCTGCAAAATACATATACATTAAAGTCAACATTATATATGGTCATGACTTCCCTGGAAAGCCCAATCTTCTCCCCTCGGCTGTAGCTCTGTCACTACAACCCAGAAGAGGCAGCAGCCTCAGCCTGAGCCTTGTGCCCCACCACAAAGGTACTCTTGAGAGTTTTGATTAAGAAAATATTCCAGGAAGGTAGATTTCTGCTGCATTTTACTGACAGTGAAGACGAGGCAACAAACAGATCAGGCTCTCCCTCCCCAGAGCAAAGCAGTCTGGGGAGCTGCAGGGATCCCCCAGTGGTAATGGAATAGCCTTCCTGAGAGCCATTTTCCTCCTCATCTCTGTTCCAAAATAACACAAAAATCATGAAGTTATACACATCCCATTGTGGTCTTTTATCCTCTCTAATGCAACCCTGGACGTCCAAATGCCCGTAGGGTCAAATTTATGTCATCTCATGGCAGACTGTTCCACAAGTCAATTTTGCCTAGCAAACAATAGGGTTTTCTGCATGGCTCTGAGTTAACTGTTTTCATTCTGGCTGACTTTCTCAATCTGTAGGATGATATTTTAAAATGAATGCATCACAGTCACACTGAAACATAACACCAGTCCTCCCTCCATGCAACATAACCATCTTTCAGCTGTTGCTGGCTCCATAATTTGAGATAAAGACTAATTTCAAAAGACATATTTTACTGTTAAGAAAACCCTGTAACTCTGGATGGGGAGGAAGGTGAAGGGGTTAAAGTTTAGCAGCAGCAATACCAGATGATGTGTGTCTGCCTTATCAGATTTATAGATTTATTCTGTAAAAACCCTGGATATCTACTTCTGTTGAGGACATTTCCCTCTATTTTTAGAACACTAAAAATGCAGCTGCAGCTACATTGCTTGCCTGGTGCATTAATAATCAGACACATACGTTTCACATTTGGGAAAGACAGATCTAAAGATCTGAAGTTTCTGAGGATATATGTCCCCAGCAGCTTAAGGCAGACTGAGGTCACATCCCACACAATCCCTACCCATCTCTTGCACGTTCCTGTAATTAGCTAGTTTGGAAGTGATTCAGTGGCAGCTGGATCAGCCAAACTGCACCTGGACAGTCCTGTTTGAAGGACCAGCAATGGATTAAAACTCTACTGATGGGCCTAGTCCATTCCTGAACTCACCTTATGTGTATCACATTCTTAACATTTGGCTGCAAAGAACTGCAAGGACCTACAGATGCATTTCTGCTTTTCCCTGGTGACTATGAACTATGATTCCTGGTGGATTTGGATTCCTAGATCCAAACCCAGCACGTGGCCATCACTGGAAAAGCCCATACTTGGTTATAATAACTTGTATGCGATTTTGACGCAAGTCTTGGAACTGTTTCTCTAAGAGCAGCTTCTTTACCTCAGAAGCAGAGGTCACACCTGAAGGAAGTTCATACACTCCGAGGACATCATATCTCTAAACTCAACTGCAGGCTCTGCCCACTGCGTTTAACCTCTTCTAGCCTGCGAACAGGAGCTGCCCTTGATGTCAAACCTGGTTACACCAAGCAGACAACGACAAAGGTTAGTTAGAGAGACGTCCCTGGCTGTGCCCACAGGGTTCACCAACAGCTCTGACTTGCAAAGCCCACACAGCCCAAGGCTGCTCTTTCCTATAAAAAAGGGGAAAAAAAAAGAGTTCATGACTATTTTGGTACAGACAGGCTGTTTTAAATCTCCCAATTTGGTGTTTCTAGATGAGGGTAATTTCCACACTAATCCTCTTCCTTAAAGATCAGTAACAATCCTAAGAAGGATGCAACTTCATCTGATTATATAAATAATTAGATACAATATAATAGTATCTGTAAAAATACATATGTAAGGTACAGCATATATCCAAAATACCACTTGGGAAAGGTCACATAAAAAGACAATTTCTAAAATACAAGACATGTTCTACAAGTTTTAACTAGATTAACAGCAAAATGTTTCATTTTACGAACAGCAACACCTTGCTTTCAATTAACTCATTAATACAGTTTTTCAAGTCATTAATTTTCCCTGTTGTAAGGTTAAAATATTAGAGCTGACAGAGCAGCACACTGCTGCATCGAGTTACAGAGCCTTCATCTAGAAAAGCCTGCACTTACTCAAAAAGTGCTCATTTATAGCATCTTTGTTATTATAAACAATGAAAGCTTCATATACCCTTTATCAAATAACTTTAAATGCAAATGTCTTTTAGCTAGTGCTAAGGCATCTACACAGAAGCCAACCTATGTTCAAGAGCATCAGGATCCTGCAATAAAAGAAGAAATCCCGACATAACACTGGTGTGACAACTCCCTTACAATATCATTCCTTTTGGTTTTAAATTGATTAATGTTTGTTTGTGGTTTTTTTAATTATGTAACTGAAATGCTGGGTCAATCTAGAAAAGACAACAGAACAAAAAATCTGAAAAACTAAATGGCTTTATGGAATTAATTCACACGTGCAGCCAGTACAAATGTATGCCACCAGCTTTGCCAGGTTTAAATAATCACTAGCTAGGCTTAGTCAAATTTTGTTCTTAATTCAAATTTTATTTAGAATTTAAATTTATAGTTTAAAAATTATGCACATTCTGTAGGTATAAAAGTTTAAAAAAATACATCGATTTATTGATAAATGCTTCAGGTTAAATTTACATTTTCATACATTATCATTATATTGCAATAATTGTTTTGCATCTTTTAACACTTATAAAAAATAAATTAATGAGACTGAATAAACTATTTGAAACCATGCTAAAAGAATTCCTTAGAAAAGAGGGGTGAAGTTTGACATAGGAATTCTTAATTCCTTGCTACTGTAAATAAATAACTCTTCAATTAAGCAATATAGGGAAGTATGGGTTAGCAGAAAAGCACTTACCCACAGGGTGAATGGAAAGCCATGGCAGGATGCCAACATTGTACCAAAAAAAAAAAAATAATGAAGAGAATTAAGTTCTACCCTGCTGCTTGACCTCTCAAAACATGTAACCCTCTTACCCCCACCCACCCCAATCCTCCCTTCCTCACTGGGGGTGACCTGGGGAGGACAAGGAATGACTCTCTATCTCCTTTTGCTTAGAGGGACTATGAAAACATCTGTATGTGATTTGGTAACTATTTTTAATTAAACCAGGAATGTGTTTCTTTAACATGAAATGTTGAATGGCTCACCATAAATGATAAAGATAAAAGATGATCTGAGAAGATGGTGACAGATGGGTCTGACAAGGTCACAGCGAGGAGCTGCAATCCCACCCAAACTCCCCAGGAGTAACATCACCCAACCCATTCAACCTTATGTAATAAATCAGATTTCCATTTTTGTGAGATTATTTTCAAAAAATAAAATAAAATAAAAAAGACTCAGAGAAAAAAGTAACTGCCTTTGTGCAGAATTTGAGTCTTGCATCTCAGAGTCACAGCCCTTCAGAGAGGGCTCAAACACATCTAATTACCACCTCAACAAAAATATATGAAACTTTGGTGAGAAAAAAAAAAGGTATTGAAATCTCAAGAAGAAAGTAAGAGGTTACAAAGACAAACCAGAAGTATTTTTTGAAAAGCAAATACATTCCTGACCTTCTTTATATATGAAACAAATATGGAGGAAAAAAACCAAACAAAAAATCCCCAACCCAAAATAGAGAAAGTGTAGTGGCGTGAGAGAGAGTTAATAGTCAACACCTGCAAACGGGTGCCCCTGCAACACACAAGGTCATTTACATTAATCATTCACCCTGCCTTCTCCCTGGCTGTGTTTGTGTCTGTGTTACCCAAGGGATAACTTCATCGTGGCATCACTGAACGCATCTTCCTAGAAACAGGGACATTTCGTAACTCTGAGAGACCTTTCCTTTCCAAAGGTGGCTACAGACACATGCTCATTTATACATAGATATATACAAACAAGGTTAGAAAAATATTTAATTTTTGCTTGTTTAAATAATTACTGAAAAGTGTTAATACAGGAATACATTAATATTTGTACAATTAAAACTTTATATATAAATATTATATATATATATATAAAGCATTTTTCATAGCAGCCATTGCATATATATAGTAGAATGAGTCTATCTGAAGTCCACGCTGCAGAACTCAGGCCGAGCAGCGTTCATCCTCTTCCAAGAGGAACGTCTGTACCGGAGCTAGGAATGAGGAGTTCATTCTGCTGCCACCAACAGCAGAGACGTTGCTTTATCTTCTGACAGGTATTGCCCAGACCACCTAAGTGCATAGTATTTTTAGGGAGAAGTGCCACTATGTGCAATCACCTCACGGTCTCTAAGGTTGTCTCCAACACCAGGATCAGGCCAACACCTTCTTCTAACAAAAAGGCAGAAATATAACGGAATGGCTTAAGATTTGTTAATACAAGGTGGGTTGTGGCCTTGTCACAGGGCGTTCAAGGGCACCATCTCTCCTCACATGGCTGTGGGAAGCCCACTGAAGGGCACAGAGGCACTAGGAGGAGGCGTCATGCAGGACAAGATTTAATAACTCATGTTTAGCTTGTTCTTGTTGAGTTCCCTTTCCAGGTTTCCTATCAGAGTATCAATACTTTCCTGGAGGTCTTTGAGGTTTGCTCTGTGGTCCACCGCCGTGTCTATCGCTTGCATTGTCAAGTAGCTCTGAAAGGTGTCCTCTCTGGGGATGGGCTGCGGGTCCCTGACCGAGGCATCCGGCTCCTCGGCTTTGCCACTGTCATCCCCGCTCTCTGTGTCTTCCGAAGGGACATCATCGTAGTCTGCTTCACTCAGGCAGTCTTTTGGGTTTAAGAAGTAGTTCTCCCCACAACTACTCCAGTCTCCAGCGTAGCGGTTGCTTGAAGGACTGTCTAGACCTGCTGGCCTTGGTCTGAGCACCCCAGACATCTCGGTACCGCTCAGATTCAGCATCTGAGGTCTCTGCCTCTTGGGTCTCAGGTAATTCAGGGAGGATGGGTGCTCGGGAAATGCATTCAGATGGGCTGGCTCTTTGGCAGGCGAGTGATGTACTAGAAGAGACAACAAGTTGAACAAGAGTGAGAGCTGAATCCATACTGCAACAAGGGAAGTCCACGACAAATGCCCACTCTCCTCCCTCGATGTCACACGCTAACAACATGCATGAATACGCGCAAGCTTACAGCCAACACATTCCACTAGTGTCTTCTGATGCTGTTTGATATAAAATAATTAGAAAAATTACTGTAAAAGCTGTTTTGAGGATTCATGCCAGATTCAAACTGCAATGAGAGAAGCCTATCTAAAAGTAGAACTTCCCAGAGCACCAATTAAATTCACTGCATAAGTAAATCACCATCAAGCTCTGGGTCAAAGGAAAGCAAACAGCTCAGCTCACACCCTTCTCCAGGCTAAAGGAGTAACAAAAAGCAGGCATAGCAAAAGAGGTTAAAACACAACAAAAATACCACCACAGAGAAATGCCCAGAGCAGCTCAAGATGCACCAAGAGTTGAACTCTTGTGTTTCTTTTTTGCCCTAGTTTTCTATGCTATTTAAATAAGCTAATTTGCATTATGCATTATTTTTCTAAGCAGCCACAACCCCGAGTCAGACGTACACTCAAACCGAGTTGGATGGCCATGTTACCTGAGCTCAGGATTATACAGCACAAGTTACTAACAGTCTCCTCCACTGCTACCGGCTTCCTACAGTAAACAGCACAAATATTTTTACTGACCTGGGCCTATGGAATGTCTGAGCTGAAAAACTTCTATTTGTTTTAAACAGACCATTACCTCTTGTAATTGGAAGCAGAGGCTTCCTATTCCTGTGCACTGTTGAAAATGGGGTGCAAGCAAACCCACGCAGTTTACAGTCTCACCCACTCCTTGGTAAGACTCCTCACACACAAGCTCCTCGGTCCTGAGATGTCACCTCTCCTTCTGGATCCTCACTACAGGTCTCTCTAGGGGACTTCAGTCTTACTTTACATCTTGCACAGTAACGTGCAATAACTATCATTGCTTCCCCCCCCCCCCCCGCCCTGTACTACAACAAAAGCCCTTCTGTTTAGATTACGCTCCGTTAAGATGAAGGGCCATGGGTTAACAATAACTTGCCAGTATTACATGGTCTAAACGAACAAGGACTATTTGTTTTCAGTTGGAAAAATACGGAAACTGAAGTATTGCACAACATGTTGATTATCAAGCTGTCTCAGTCTACAGAAGATTAAATGTACGGGGCTGGACTGTGAGCCTTCCGTTGGGTCCAACTCTTCTGTGTGCACTGTATGGTGTTCACCTGCTCACGTCTCTGCATTTGTGTTTTACCTCCCTTTCAGCACAATGTCCTGCAGTTTTTGCCAGCTGAGGGATAGTGTTCAGCTTGCTCTTCCAGGTGAGGGAAAGCTCCACTACTCACCCTACTCCTGTGCCCTCTACAGCAACGCACACTCCTGTGGGCAGAGCTACATCTCCCTGCTGTTTCCCACAGCAGCCCTGCCCCAAACTATCCCCAGGGTTTTGCGATTAGTTCCTGCGCAGGATTTGCTACCCAAACAGTTCTTGGTCTCCCTCTCCCTCCACCCACGTTTCCTACCTCTCCTGTGCTGGCTCACCAACCAGACTGAAAGCTTCTTTATATTTTTTGCTGGTCAGCAGCTTTGGGGCTGCCCAGCTGCAGCTGACAAGGAAGTAGAAGTGTCCTTAGCAGCTCAAACCCATCATGCAGATGCACCATATGTCACATTAACTCTCCTCTTGCTCTTATTTTCAGGCAGAGAAAGTTTTCCTGAGGCTGCAGTGAGCAGAGCCAGCAGCTTCCCAGCAGTGCTGACCCACAGCGTGGTCAACGTGTACTTTGTCACGGCCACAGGGCCAGCTGTCACAGGAGGTGACTCCAGGACACAGCCACCATCAGGTCAGCAGAGTGTAGGAAAAAGAAATATGTAGAAAGCACTGCCATTTTCATCCAAGTCTTTCAGACTGCCAGCCAGTGATGTTCTTTCAGCAGCTGCACCTGAGCTGCTGGAAAGCCACTGCCCGCTCAGCTGAGAATCAGAGCAGAGGGGCAGTGCCCAAGGCAAGCAAACTATGAGGAAATCAGACAACACAACTGAGATTACTTGCTGGGGTTTTTTG
>BJBW01000655.1:160202-184171 GCA_004320125.1 Scolopax mira | reverse complement strand
AACAAGGTCTGTGTCAACAGGAAGGAGCCTGGAGATGCTCCCCAGGTGGGAACTGTTGTAAGAGGAATGAAGAAATAGCCCACGATGGGCTGAAATCACTGCCTTACCCAGAATATTCTTTATACGAATCAGTATCTGATTGCTACACCATGCAAAACGTTCGAGCACTTGAAAGACCTGAGTGGGCTGTTCACAAACCCGGCATTTCTGCTGCACTGATCACATCAGCTTACAGTCAACTCTCGTCTTTTGCCTTTCCTTCACTTGTCCTGACACTTCATAGTTCTACCCATGAAATGATTAAACCTTCCTCAAAAATTCTCTCTCATAATTAAAATAAAAAACAAAACCAAAAATACACACATCAAAAAAACCACACCCACCTTACAAATTTAAACAAATCTCTAGAAAAAAGCTCACTTAAGTAATACTAAATAGAGCAGAGAGTGTTTAAGATGACCTGTGTAATAACAGTAGTGTAGATCCCCATACTATTTTGTAATCATAAAAACCCTTTTAACACCAAGATCATACATCTTACATTGTATCAATAGTTCATAATCAAAGACTGCATGTTCATGTGCCTATCCTGCACTTTGTATGCTGGCACACATTCATTTATTCCTCATGTCTAGGAATAGACAACAAATGCAGACACTTTTTTTTTTTAAAATTATGTGTACAATTGGCCCGGTACAGGGCTTTGCCAACTCACGTTTGCATGTCAGGAGAATAAAATGTTTCAAGAAACACTTAGATGGCAATGGCAATTTTTCTTTAGAATGTTTGCAACGGGGGAAGATGATGGAAAAAAACCCCAACAAACAGTAGCTTTTTCCCCAAACACTCATTGAATGAATTGAGAAGTATTTTGTATTTTGAACACAGAGTAGCAGAGTCCACCTGGTCAGCTCAAAATGCAGCCACAGCATCTGTAATTCAGTATTGCCACATCAGGCCTTTGTAACCCTCTGCATTTGCCAGGTGACCCCAAGTCTCTCACAAAAAGACCTCCTCCTCCTCTTTAAGTAAAAATAAAATAAAATTAAAAACAAACCCAGACATATTAATTGTTCAATTAACTGTAAATCCCTTTCATGCTTCAACTGGTGCAGAAATTCAGCAGTTTCTCAAAAGCAGTTATTGTGTTCTAAAAGGGAACAATTAAGAAGCTGTTTACAGCTGTCTTAGCCTGGAGAATTAAAGGGTTTACACTTCAAATTTGAGAAGTGGATATTAAGTTATTCAGGTTACCAAAGAGATCAGTTCTTCACACTTGTGAAACAGGAAGATAGCACAGCACAACAGACCCATCCTCTGCAGGGCTGAGCAGCTTTCAATAACCACTTGGACAAAGACTATCTGAAAACAAAACTAAATCAATCAGATCCAATGTTATGCTGTTCCACAGCAAACTCTCCCTGTTTAACTCAACATCTGCAGCACCTTCATCTGCCCCTGACTTTGGGCAGGGCTTGTGCAAGAGAAGGCAGCGCTTCTGCAGCAACAGCAACGGACAGGAATTCACCGCCGACTGACGCCCAGGGCTCCAGGTGTCATCCTGACTATTTCCACCAGTTTCTGTCTCTCTGAGTACCAGGGGAAACGTGAACACTCTGCCGTGAAAGGCAGACCTTAGCAGAAATAGTTATCTTCAATTCTACTTTGGTAGTTTATTAGGAAGATTAGAATCACCTCCCTTCTTACTGAGAATTGATCCCAAATTGTGCGAAAGCATATGACCTCCTAAGTTTGGAAGTGAGAGCTATAAGGTACTTAAGATGTTTTGGTTTGGGTTTCGTTGTTTGATTGGTTTGGGGTTTTCATTGTGTTTTAAAAACATTTCTCCTTAGGTAAAGCTCTGCACAAACAACTAGAAATTGCACAGCTCTTCCTGTTAAGGATGATCCCAACTCTGCCAAATTACAAGGGCAGAATTAAAATAACATTTCAGGTGTCTGAGAGACCAAACTACTAATGAATTCTATATAAAAATAACCCTGAATGGTCAAAGCAGGAGAGCAGTTAAAAACCAAAACAAAACAAAACACCCACCAAAACTCACAACCACAAAAATCGAAAGCTCCCTAATTCAGATGAGGAAACCTTACTGTCACTGGGTCTGTCTTTTCTAATGTCTTTACTCACATAAAGCAGTCTTGACCACTTCTGACATTATACTCAAACTCTCACATCTGGTAAGAAAGGAATTAAAATAACAAACTTTCCATTAAACAGAGTGAGTGAATACTAGGCGTACATTACAAAATTGTCGTGATTCTTTAGATTAATAGGTGATACCATAGTACCTTGTGTTTCAAGAATTACGGTGCTGCTCGGTCATCCTGTGAATTAACAAACACTGTCACACAGTACAAACATACAGTCACAGTATGACATTTTCCCTTCATTAGACTCGTGAAACAGTACCTGGCCACAGCTGGAGTAAATAGTGAAGAACCTCTATGTGTTTTTTGAAGTCCAGGGCACTAGCAAGCTCTTCCGAGTCTGTGAAGACTCTGTTGTTATGGTTGGTGGTCTCCTGCCTCTGGCTCAGTAACACGGGCCCAAAACAGACAGCTAAGTTCTGGCACGTCATCTTATTTACTTCGTGGTAAGAAGCCACCAGTTTCAGGTGATCCAACAGCATCTTCAGGGTAGCCTAAAAGAACCAAAATACCACTCAAGAAACAAAACACTAGACATAGGTGGTGTTGACATCCTAACGTTGCTGCTCTAGAGGGATAAGATCAAGGCTGACAGCTATGTTTTTTCCTATCAGCCCCCACCCATGGAACATCTAAGTATTGAATTAGACTACCAAAAAGCAGACTAGTTAAGACAGACTTTCTGGTAAAATTCAGCTTGTTTCTTAGTTTTAGATGGATGACTTTTCTCACAGTGGAAAGGGGACATCAGAGAGGGGAGAGAAGCTGCAGCAGCAGTACAGATGATCCAGGTACATTAGAAAATAAAGAAACCCTCAGTATGACCTCAGCATCAGAACAAGCTTCCAGGTAACTTCCAAGCACCATGCAGGCCACTTGCTCACTCTCTCCCAGGGGCTACCTGGGGTTTTCTACAGAGGTGAACGTGGCCAGTAACAGCACACAGCTCTACTGCACTGCACAGCGTGGGAAGTGAAGACTTTATTGCACATGCTCAGGAAAGAGGAATGCATTTGCAGGTCAGAGAGCTCTATAGAAATAAAGCCACCACACATGAATAATCTTTCATCTAACAACATGAAAGTAGCGATCACAACTTTTGCCTCTATAAAACTTGGATGAATACAAAATGCAAACTAGAATAAATCCAGCAACGCAGACCCTCCAATTATTCACAGCAGCGGAGTATTTTCAAAAGAGCATCAAAAATCCAAGTAGACCATTAATTCAGGAAACAGGTGTACACGTTTTGACATGTTTTGTCCAGTGTGAAGACGTTCCTTTATTTTCTGAAGCACGCAATTTACTTGAACCTGCTAACAGTGCTCACCTTCTCAACATCTGGCAGGCAATCCAGAAGGGCTGCTGTGTGCTCGGAGTCACTCGGATCATTCTCGCAACCACTCGCTGTCATTTTCAAGGGATTTTTCACCATAGCCTCCAACACTGCTTCATAGAGCTGCTTGGTTATCAGGGGAGAAGGCAGCTCTCGCAGATAGTCCTTTAGAACACCTTTACAAGAGACACAAGAAGAACTGCTTTTAACGAGCCGCAGATTCATTTTCCAGTGATTTTTGGGAGCACTAAGGCACATCAGCTTCACCCGTCCCAGGAGAAAATCCTCCATGTCTCGCAGGGGTGAACAATGGATGGGAAGATGACAGTAAATGGGCACAGTGAACCATGGTTACATGAGGGATGCCCACAGGGTCAGCTAAGAAGCAGGAGGTATCTCTGCAATGTCCCTATAAGGCCAGGGGGCACTTATCCTTTGTTCCTGCGGTCATGACAGCTTCTCCAAGCCCACACAAGGTGACTCATCATGAACTAAGGATTGAAGTCAGGGGAGGAATGTGCACAACACCCAGAGAAGAGGGTTGTATGCACAGGAATGGGTACACCAGGTGCAGGGTGAGCATCTCTCCAGGTCCCCCTCCAGATGGGGACATGGGAGAGGCAAGAAAAGGGGTCTTAGCAGTTCACCTCCTGTCCTAGAAACACCAAAGTCTTCAGCCTGATGACATCTCCTCCTTTATATACAACTGGAAATTAATTGTTCTGTTTATTAGCAAACATCCCAGTGCCAGTGTCACGTTTGGTGAAGCACACAGCTTCTTCTCACCTACCAGAGCACAAACCAAACAGATGTCTTCAAGAGGCAAACACCAACTCCTTCCTGCTTCTGGGTAGCCTGTGTCCCCCAGCACACCACTCATTTTCACTGTGACAAATATGATCCACAGCAGACACTGGCTAAAACAGCCCTGCACTGAGCCCTCCCAGTTGCAGAGCTGCATTTCACCATTTCACCATTTCAGAAGCTGGGGATGTGCTGGAGTAGAGGCTGCTTCTCAGGGGATGCAACAAGCGCTTCACTGAACATCTATTCCTTCCACAGATGCAAAAAAACAAGAAGGAATTGAGCGTTTGCATTCTCGTAAGCTAGCTTCAAAGGCTGGCCAAAACTTCAGTATGAATGGGGTTTTAGTGATCATTAGCATTATAATTAAAAAACCTAAAAGATTAAGACTTCTAACAGTCCTCCCCGGAAAGGACACAAGCGAGATGCTACCCAGGAGTGAGGTACCCAGTATAACTGACACAGAGAACTGAACTAGACAAGCCTGCCTCCAGTAGCTTTTACTTTCCTTAAGAAAGGCATTCTGTGCCACAAATATCTATTTTATCTAGATCACAATTGATCACTTTGTTAAGAGGAAACAGTGGATTAAAAAAAAAACCAAACACAAAAACACCTATTTGAAAGAGAGTATGGTCATTAACAAAGCAGCATGTCCTCCAAAAAGGCAAAGTTAGAAAGGTAGAAGATTTTTAGCACACACTCCTCATAGCCCTGCAAAATTCCAAATCACAGCAAATACCATCACACTGTGCTATTTAACAAAGTAATAGGTTTTGTAAATTGAGTCTTTATAACCTAACTGTAAACTGAATTGTATAGCACTGGGCTCTGCTATAAGGTTGTTTCTAAAAAAAAATATCCAAGAAACCAGGGAATAAAAGGTATCATTTTCCCCATCATAGCCATTTTCACATGCAGAAGGCAGCTAGAAGTTAGCTTCTACCTCTATAAATAATTTTATTTGAAAATAATTTTTTTTTAAAAGTACTGCACCTAGCAGTAGCGCAGCTGCTCGAGCCACTTTGTAGGAGCAGGAATATCTCAGGCAGGATCTGCCCCGGAGCTGCCAGCCCATCGCTCTGTGCAGCACAAGGCACGGGGCAGTCAGACAAACCCCCACCACACAGCACCCAACAGCCTGCCCTCTGCTTAAAATGGGAACCTCCCATCAGGAATATTAAAAAAAAAAAAAAGAATGAGAACAACCATCCGCATATCATCCTGAAAAAATATTCCCTCTGGCGGTTTCAGGTTTTTTGTTTGTTTGCTTTAAAAAGAATATGCCACTTCTGTAATTGCTCCACTAGAGGCTAGTTTTTAATAATGTACTCATAGTCCCCCCTCCCCATCAAATTGTATTTCTTCCCCTTATTTTAGATAGCCATGTTCCATGCGTTAGGATTAGATGGTTAAAATATTTAGGAGATAAAGGTGGAAGAGGGCGGTGCTGTACAACATAGTTTGGGATATTTTCCTTTTCCACAAGCAAAACACTAGCAAGAAATGCTGACTTTTATCTTTGTTTCAGCTGTGCTTTTCTTTGAAGGGGGAGGTTGAAAACAGAATCAGCTCACTGTAGGAAATGGTATGTCATAATCAAATCGGCTTATATTGTTGAAACACTCACAAATGTCTATTAATAATCATTTAGTAGGAATTCCTGTAATGGCATCCAGAGTCATAGGACCACCACCTGCCAAAGGACTTTCTACTGTTTAGCCCCGAATAACAGGACAGTTTGGGCGCCATGAACGCCCCTTGACCTTTCTAAATCCTTTTCCTATTCACTGGGCTAAATTAGCCCTGTAAGAGGTGCCTGTTATTTTTTTTTCCAGGAATCTACGCTCTCCCCTGCTGCCAGCCCACTAGCAACATTCCCCTTGACACAACCACACACAACAAATTTAGACAGTGAGCAGAAATTGCCATCCACTTCATTAATTCCTCATTTTTCTGACCCAGTGAACTGTTAACAGTATTGCACGCTTTATGCAGAGATATGAATTCACGTGGATGCGAACAGACGTGAGGCAGCAACAGGACCACTGGTCAGTTCCGAAAACTGGCAGCACACTTCAGCTGGTGACACAAGCACACTTAATTGTGTGTAAGCCTGTGCCAATCCCATTTCTCAGTCAAGATTTAATCATTAAATGTTCATTCTTTAATCTTTGGAGAGCTTTCAAAAAAAAAAATCATTTTAATCTTTTGGAAAAGCAGCGCTACTCAAATTTCAAAAAAGACAGAAGGCGTCTCTTCTCTTCAAATCTGTCAAGATTTATGCTGAGGAATCATATTTTATGGAACACATGTTTTGGCTTATAAAACTATGAATCATGTGCATTAGCATCAGCATTGCAAACACAGCAGTAACACATCAGGGGAAACATTCCCTCTCGACCCAGCTCCCTACATGTGTATGTACGAGAGCGCTTTTGTGGGCTCTTTTATGCCTACTACTGAGCATTGTGGGTACCTCGAGTCTGTCAGCAAAAATCGCAGGTTCCCCTTTCAGTCCAGACCACACTGTTTACAACTAATTAGAGAGTGGGCAGCAATTTGGTTAGTAGCAGTTATGGGTGCAAACACCCCTTCCCTCCCCACTCCCCCCAGCTCACACAGGACACTCAGTCCCCTCAACACTAACGCAGGTACTAATGGCAATCACACAGCACGGCTGCAATGCAACCAGGGGAAAGAATCCAAATTTTCAAATTCAAATGTAACTTCTTAAAATTATTTTTTCCTTGTAAGGAAAGCAGTCCAAAAATCAGTACCAAAATAATCTCTTGCAATACAAGATATAGAAAAGCATAGCTAGTAGTCTTTCCGCAGGACAGACACCAAGGCTGAAGTCTTTTCACACTTACAATACAAATTCTGGATGCCAAAAATTACCCTTCAGTAGTACAGACCAAGAAAAGGATCAAGAGTCCAGCAGGACTGGCACGGTCACCAGATGCTCACCATCACCAATGGGGCTTGCAGCAATGTATATTAAAAAAACTGATGTACCCTTTTCTATTTAACCACATCAACTTGGAAAGATCAGACTGCGCCGCTGCCCCTCCAGGGCTTTGCCTCAGTACCGAGCTCTCCGACACTTCCAGACTTCTGTTTCAGCCTGTTCTGGTTGGTTCTGAGCACACAACATACTCAAGAAAATCTGAATGCTTATAAAATGTTGCAGGTTCTTTTTCATATGGATGAGAATTAAGTTCCTGTGCTCTTTCCCATTATATTCCCAGACCATTTCTGCAAACACTATCTCGTTATAATGATTGCTTGTAGCACAGGAGTGCAATGCTGGTTTTATTATTACAAAATAAAAAAACAAACAAACAAACCAAACACTGCAAAATTTTCCATTAGCCAAGAGTTTACACCAACCCAGACAGCAGTTTGCCATTTGCCTGCTTACAAGACAGTATCAGACAATCTCTGCCGTTTGGCAGAAAGTAGCAGAGGGGTTTCTTTCTCCACTTCCAAGTCCATTTGTAGAAATTGTGAAGAGAACAGGACTTCAGTAATTTCATGGAACAACCTGATCTAAGAAATTATTACCACTTTGCCTCCTTAACATATTTATAAAGAGAAGAAATTTACCCAGTTTAAAAGATCTTTTATAATATTTACTTTCACCATACACCATCTCCTCCTTCTAAAGGGTGCGTCCCACCAGAGTTCCTGCTGCTGGGAGGGCAGTGGTGAGCAGGGCTGACCCAACAGGGGCACCTCAGGGGAACCGAGCAGCTGGACATTGTGAACCAAAAGGCTTACTGAACTCAGTAAATGTCACTGAGCACACTCTACTTTTGTAGAGTTATAAAGCATAAAGAACAAAATTCATTCCCGAGACACTGAAATGAAATAAGCCCCCGAACAGGGCAGGACTGTCCCACCCAGCTGGATGATGGATGTTATGGGAAGGACTTTGGCACAGGGAATTGATACGCTGACTACTGTTGTTACATTTTCCATCGCTGGGTACATAGGAAAAAAATGCCCCTGCCTAATTTCCTGGAGCAATTGGTTTACTCAGCGATGCCTGAAATTAGATCAACTTTGGTTTACATAACAAGTATTAATAGTTATAAAACTGTTCCACTTTTAAGTAAACAAAAAAAAAAACTTCAACAACTTTAGTTGTGCAGTGCAGCTCCTGCAAAAATGCTCATGTATGCTGATGCAGATGGAGCCAGGCTTCCTAAGAGCTCCTGGTCCTGTACTCCCAGTCCTTCCCACCTTTGCCAGGAGCTTGCTGCCTGACACCAAGTACAGAGCCACTCCAGCGAGCAGGAGAAAGCTGCTATTTAATTATGTTTTAAAAGAAGCAGATGATCAAACGAAGGCACGTTCCTGCTAGCTCGAACTAGCCTGCACAAGACGATGGGAAATCTGTTTCCAAAAATCCTGACATCTCAACAGAAAGGGGGGACAACAGAAAGGTTGATCCGAGATGGCCCTTGGATCACATGTTGTAGAGCAATCAACAAAACGGACGTGTCTGATCACAACTGAGTTTTTCCAAGATTTCCAAGGTTCTTTACTATGAGAGTGGTGGAGCACTGGAACAGGTTGCCCAGGGAGGTGGTTGAGGCTCCTTCCCTGGAGACATTCAAGGTGAGGCTCGACGAGGCCCTGGGCAACCTGGTCTAGTTGGGGGTGTCCCTGTGACTGCAGGGGGGTCGGACTAGATGATCTTTGAAGGTCCCCTCCGGCCCAGATGATTCTATGATTCTAAGATCCTCTCCAATAACAAGCCACCAGCAGAGGTTTAACCTGCCGCGGGGACCTCAGCACTTCTTTCCTCTTTCACACTTCGACCTCTCTCTGTGACCAGTAGAATGGCTCCTTCCATACCCGCCTCCCTCCAAATCACTGCTGCTTCACATTCACACATCCCCAAGGCTACTGCTCTCCTCCTCACCCTGCCTTTAGCAACACGCAGCAGCAAGTTAACAGCTTGACAAATGGCAACAGAAAACTCGTTCAGAGCACCATTTCACCTTCTAAAAGGTATGCTGCAAACTGGGCATACTTCTATATTAGAAGAAAAGCAAGAAACTGTATTATATTACCTGTGATGACATTAATATCTGGGTACCGGCTTTCGGAGAGAGTAACAGCCTTGCTGTCCCTCTCAAACGCCTCTCGAAGCTCCTTCTTGACAGCTGCTGAGCCACACAGCCGGTACAGGCCGACCACCTACAACCACAAACAACAGCCACGCATCAGTTACTGTCCCTCACACAGGAGACTCACAGCTGGCACCATGTTTTGTCTCATCCTGGCAGCGCCACAAAAAGAACTGTTTGGAAATGCACCTTAAGCAAACTCAAACAGTGCAAACCATTAACATCCACTCATAATGCACGTTATCAAACATTACACAAGAGACACAGCTGGGACTGTTAAGCAGTAAGCGAATAACAATAATGTTTTCCGTAACGGTGAACGTGCTAAGCAGTATTTTATTGACAGAACACGAGCTTTAAATGGAAACATTTAGTGCTTCAGAAATACAGAACAAGCTAGATAGTAAGCAAAATTGAAATTATATTTGATACCAGTCACCAGCGCTTCAAGAGAATTACGAATATTCCATTATTACATCTATAAGATGCTGATTTAAAGATGACAAGATCCTGATTTGCACGTGTTTCAAATTGTATGAAGAGTTTTACGTAAAGCGGGGGTTTTTTATCATGCTCAAGGTGAAGCCCATGATATTCCTGGACTGAATTACTATGTGCTTTCATGCACTCAAATTTTGCATTTTATCATTGTTAACTTTTCATTCTCATCAACACCACTTACACAAATCACTCCTATCATATTAGGAACTAATCTTAAATATATTAAATTTGCTTTATTTTAATGAACAGAAATAGATAATTTAAAATTATCATGGACTCAAAAGACACAAAAAAACAAAAACATGCCCTGACTGAGACTTTACTGACTTAGACCATGCAAATCTAGGTCTGCAAACAAGAGTATTTGGCCATATATTAATTTCTGTCTAAATAAATGGAAAGTTATGCAAAGGAATCTGCAGTCCCTCTTGCCCATTAGACCGAATATAATCTAGTATTTGCCTAAAACCATTTCTTTCACTCTAAAGTTGTCTAATGCCACGTCTGAAATTCAGGTGGAGATGCCATACCATGCCAATGTCTACAGTCTATAGGAAAGTCAAATGTCAGACAAGCACATGGTTAAAACAAAAAGTTAACAGTATATTTTGCATTTTTGGTTCTTCCTGTGCAAATACACAAATTAGATTTCATGCTCAAAAGCGCCAGGTACATTCAGACAATTCAGATCCCAATCGCTTCATTACCAGTGTTGCCTTGATTACCCAATATCATTTGCATGACTAGGTACTAATAAGCCCAAAATAAAATGCTGCAGCCACGGGACACACACATTGGAAAGAATAAAACTTCTCTTTTCCACTGATCTGCATAATGTTAGGAGAAGCATTCGCAATAAGAATCTCATGGTTGTTATCAGTAGTGACTTCCAACAAAGAAATTACACAGAAATACCATTTCTGTCCATATTTTATAACCTAGGTTATAAATAGCAGAGTTAATCTCATAACACCTGGAACTACATGTCAGCAATTTAAAATGATAACAGTGGTAGGTGTGATTACTACTCAATTTCACCTGAGCAAGAACAGGTGTAAAATAAACCCAGGGTACTCTTGCTGTGGAAGAGCATGCAAGAGTCCTCTCACCAGTTCCAAATTAACTCCCAAGGGGAAAATCCCACCTTAGAACTGTGCATCTTTCTTCCTAACAGACTTCTTGTCCAGCATCCGTAACTGGGGATTTGTTTCCATACCTCATTTCTCCTACATATTTAAGTCCATTAAATTACATCAACTACTGAACTGTATTAGGATGAAGAGAAGACACTGGGCACTGCTGCTTTACAGCATTCACCTCCTGTCCTGACTTTGCAAACAACTTTAAGAAAGACAATGAGCAATGGCATGGGGAAAACAGCTGAGTCCCTCAGTGTCTTCTCCTCATCTTAATGCTGTGCACAAAGTGATGGCAGAGAATAATCTTTGTCCTTCACAAACACAGAGCTGGAAGCATCAATTTCACAGTCCTGTTAGTCTTTCCACATTACAACATTCACCGAACAAAAACAGCAGGGTTTTTTCCCCTTCCCCCCCTCCCCACTGCTCATGCTCTGAAGCAACAGCTATCCCAACACAGAAACATTAATGAAACAGATTGAAATACACACAGTACCTGACAACCTCTCTTTTCAATCTCCAGAATGCATTTATGCATCAGCAGTGGCACCATCAAGCCCGCATTTTCCTTCTCTACAACTTTTCGAGCCTCTACCCCAAACATCACAGGCTCCCGATCTGCATCAAGCCCATCAAGAGAGTTCTCCCACTGCTCCATGAGTGACAGCTTGACGTAAATAAGCCCCCTTGGCTCCAGTTTGACAGCCAGCTGGTGTGTTTTTGTCACTCGGAAGAGAGTGGGAAGAGCCACGGTTCCATGACAACACACCCGATTTTTCCGTGGGGTGGGTTCCCAGCTGAAGACCACCAGCTTTAAGTGCTGAGCGTTTTCAATTTCTATGTTGAACGTGTGGTCCATATCTAGAAACGTTGTCCTACATGTAAGCAGGGCTGTTCTTGCTTTGTTTACTGAGTCAACTTGTATCGCGCAGAAAACATCTTTTGAGTCTATTTTCGGCGGTTTTAAGTCTTCAGCACCATAAAAGTGAATGCTCATGAGCCCAGAGATGTACTGAGAGCACTTGGGTTGATCAGAAAAGTTATAGTGCCTGAAAGCATCAATATCTATTTCAGTTTTACCACTGTTGCTTGGAAGGCTCTCCTTTCCTTTCCCACACTTGGTTTCGTGCCCATGTTTACCTGATTTTGTTATAAGTTCAGGAGAGTCACCATCACTGAGGTAACCACCTTTGTTGAAGGATTTGGAGCTCCTCGAGCTTTTCTTTTTGTAGGTGTGTTGTGACGACACGCTGCTGTCGAGATGGTAACGACTTATCACATTCCTGCTGGCAGTGGTGGCTGAGTTTCCAGAAGATGGCAAAGACACGGTATGGCTCGTATCCCGGCAGCTCCCTTTCAGCAGGGAAGGAGGGTTATCTGGACTAGTATGGCTTGAAGTTCCCTTGACACTCAGTTTCCTGCTCAGCTCTGGCAGCTTTTTCATTTTCATGGAAAGCTTCCTCACAGTCCTGGGAGATTTAATTCTGTCAGGGAAAGGCCAGTTGATTGATCCACTTTTTTTCAGAGGACTGGGACTTGGAGGAGAAACCTCTGTTGAGGGTATCTCAGCCCTGTGTGCAAGTACAACTCCAGACCCTTTGGAGGAAAAGAGAAGGAACGGTCATTTTCAAACCACTCAGTAACTGCAATTCACAGCAATGAAAAAATAAATCTTGAATTAGGGGAAAATGTTGATTTCGTCATAAGTCAATAAATGCAATTCATTCAGACCACCATCATTCATTCATCAGTCAGATGCTCAGGAGCATTCAGAAACCTGTGCTCTGCTGACTTGGTCAGCCAAATTTGTCAGTTCATAGTCAGGAGTCAGATTTGTTCTGCTTTATGGAGATGAAAGGGCCAGAAACTACTTATAAACAAAGGAGCCACCCCACCCACTGCATTTGGCATGATCCATCTGTGCCGTATCCCCTGTACAAGCAGACATGGCTGCATCCCCAGGGCACAGGTGCAACGAAATCAGACTTAAAGGGGAAAACACTGGAATATGGCCAATGCATCCTTGTCTACAAAGCACTTAGTTATAGAGCCAACACATCAGCATTGCTCACTCCTCGGAAGCCTAGAGGATAGAGGCTCATCTCTAGTCAAGAATACAGCTACGCTCTTGTGTGCATCCCTCTGTTGCCCAAAAGAGCCCTAAATCCTTCCTGTGTAGATGAAGGCAGTGTCTCACACCTTTTATTCTGTTTCTCTGAGCTCTTCCTTTCCACCACAGGACAAGGAACACAACAAGAATTTATGCCTTCCAAAACCTGCATCCTGCACTGCCTCAAACACCCATCCAACTAAACTGCCAGCAACTCTCCAACTTTCCTGGCACACCAGCCCATAGCAGGGTTTAATGCTATACAATTCCTAAGCAACATTGTCAGGGGAAATCACCCACCTTTCAAGGTACCTCCAAAAAAAAAAAAAAAAATCGTAACAGCAACCACTGGGAAGAAGAAAGAGGGAAAAAGAAAAGAAAACCCCCTCTATTGAGCACTAGAAAACAGCTAATTAAGCAACACAATTAGACATAAGCCAGTACTGCAGAGACAGGAACCTGTGGTTCATCTCATGCTCCAATACTCAAGGAAATCCAAACAAGTTATAGTGAAAGCTTTCCTCACTTTCACCAGCATGAGGCAGTAATGACTGTAGAAAAGGCAATGAATTTACATGAGTTAAGGCAGCATACAAGAGGGGAACTGAGGCCAGAATGAGAGATAACAAGAAAATTGCATGAGTGCTTTCCCTTAGAGTCACTTTCCTATCCCTTAAAAAACCAATAGTGGTTCCCATTCACACACTGCTTTGCAAATTTTAGCAGGTCCCAACAGGACTCGTGTAGCCTTGCCCGTGCAGGCTCGGGTACCAGGGAGCCCCTAAGCACAGAAACCCTGCGTGGAGCACTCAGCCCGAGCAGCTCTCCGAGACTCAAATGCCTGTATCCATCAGTCACCCTCCCTTGCCAGCCAGGGGAAGGGAGAGTCTGCTATTTACAGCATACTAAAAGGAAAAAAGAAGTGTTGTTTCTACAAGATACTCAGCAAATCATACTTTACAGGGGTTATTCTTAAAGATTTCTTCTAAACTAATCCCTTTGAGTCCAAATCACCATACAGCTAGTGATTTTTACAAGTCCCCTGTTCATCCAAATGAATTTTCAACATTTAACTATAACTTCACTTAGATTGAACAGTTAAATCAGGCAGGTCTTTGACCAGTCATTTGTTGTAGTTTTGGCACCACCACTCTCCTCCCCCCCCCAAAAAACACCTATAAAAGCTAGCTCTAGTCCCAACAGACATTTGGCTTTAATAACTCTTGCAGATAGTTGCTTGAAAGAGTATAAGAGAAAGTTTCAGTTACGACGAGTGATGCACAGAATGTTTTCCAGAGCGACAGAGGAAAACTCATTTAGCCCTGCATCTCATGGAAGGAAGGGCTATTTCCAGCACGCCTGCTGTGCTTTTCTGGCAAGCAGCTAGTCAGAAATGTGGTGTTTGATAAAATCGGACAAAGCCTTCCCTTGTACTGCAAATCACAGCACGGTCCCACTGGTGGGCTGGCCGGGAGTGCTCTGCAGCAATCAGTGCCATACTTCAGCCCACTAACATTAATCTTCCCTTTCTGTCAAAAGTCTCTGGCACGGGCTTGGAAAAGCAGGCCAGCAAATTAAATTTCACCCCAGCTCATTAAAACTGAAGAGTCAATCTAACACTGCAACTTTTTTATGTGTCCAACTTCTGCTGCGCCCAGCACCAAACAGTTAAAATAAAATATGCGTCTGGAAGAAACTTAACAGTCGAGTATTATGCGGGATGGTATTCCCATCAGCACTGAGCCACACGCTGTTCCACTAAAGCCAGCAATGTGCTGAGGTATGCACGCAATTTTAAAGACTGTACATGACACAGCTCTGAACAAGCTGCAGAAGGAGCCGTGGCACGGGCTGCCAACGCCTCGCCTCCCAGCCTGCCCGGCTCACGCGGGTGTCTCACAAGGGTGCCGGAGGAACCGAGCTGCACCTCCTGCCTTCCACCAAGTTACAAGGCTGTGCTGCAGACAAGCTCCTCACTGTTCCTGTCCCCACTCGCTCTGCCACCATATATCCCATCTCAGCAGTTCTTTAAAAATGTCCTTACGGAAGGATGGTAGCAGATGAAACACAAGAGGCACCTGTCATGTAGATGACTATCAAGACAGCAAAGGGATGGCCAGTTTTATGTGATGGAGCCGACTATATATATGTATATATTGTTTTTTTACAGCAAGAGCAATCAATCACTGGAACAATGTTCCCAGGGACATGATAGACTCTCCATCACTGGAGGTTTTCAAGATGTGACTGGACAAGGTGCTAGGTAATCTCATCTAGGCTCCTTTTCCCACCAAAAGGTGGGCCAGATAATATGCCAAGTTCCTTTCCAACCCAGGATGTTCTATGATATACTTACACTTTCCAGACATTTAGCAGTATGAGTAAGACAGAAAGAAAAAAAGAGCTTTTGAAGGACAATGCAACCCAAGTCCAAGTGACTTGACATCGTAAGTGGCTGTATCCATCAGCTATTTGTTCAGCTTGACTAGTAAAGCCACCTCAGCTCATGGCTATGTGAAAGGACAAAACCTTCTCATGACCAAAGAGACACAGCTGGGGAGACACCATCAGCCCAGGGAATACAGCCCTGCACGAACCCAGGGAATACAGCCCTCCCAGCCCAGCTGGCCATAGGGCAATCACTGCTGTCCCCTCGGTGGCCCAGGGCAGCTCCAACAGACCATACCCCTACATAACACTGCCCCAGGGCAAGAGAGGACTCCGACTACAGAAAGCACTTACAACACAGCCCCTGCCAGACACAGGCAATGATTTAGCACAGAAAAAATGCTTGTCTGACCCTGCTTAACACTGTTTACATGTGCTTGAGCACATACATCACTGCCACACCGACTGCCAGCACCACACGCTGTTTTACAGGCATATTTATTCTACACATAACACTCCTCATTGCTTATGGTAGGGTTTCTGAGTTCCTCAGAAAGCCTGTACCCTACTTTTGGGATGGTGAGTTGAGGTGAATGAGTAAGTCAGAAAACTATCAGTTCCTTACTGCAGCAAGCTACTGAAGCATCAAACAGGCACTCTCATAGCTAATGGCATTGCTGAGATCCAACCAAACTAAGGCTGGGATGCAATTTATTTTCCTACCATTCTCCAAACATACTTAGTAAGTACACTACACGTAAGACCAAAAGCATCTCTCTAAAATAATGGCATTAGTGACGCAAGTCTAAGACTTTTCATTTTAAAATGAGAAGGAAAAAAAATACAGCATACACTGAGGGTTTATAACTTTCAAAATCAAGGTCTCTCACCCGCCCATATTTTTCATTCTTACTATTTTTAAATCAACCCAGGGGTTTACTGTGAAAATGTGTTAAAAATGAGAGAGTGGCAAATCAAAACAGAAAACTTAAAACTGTTCTTGTAGCAAACGATGGGCAAGTGAAAAAGGGCTGCTGTTCTTCTGCACTAGAAATACTGATCTGGATCTTCAGCTGACAGACACCACACAGCTCTACTGACACCAGAGGCTGTGAACTTCCTGAGGTGCAGGCCCATTACACCTTCTCATCCTCAGATAAAAGCTTCAGAGTAGAACTGCAAATGTCATCAGGAGAAGAATTCACACTACGCCAAATTCAAACAACTTCAACTATGATATAAGGAGCACATCACCTCTATCCACATAAGCAACTGGGGAAAAACAATCCTTAAAAAAAATGCGAGGAGAACTTTTAAAACAGGGATAAAATGGAATTATTTCTATGTAAAATCTTAATTATATAAATAAATGGAAGAATCTCTTCTTTTAACCTGAAAAAAAAAAAGTCTTTTTCACCCCCTATAAAAATTCCTATTTTGACCAATGCAGCCTCTGAGGCCTCTAAGTTCCATCCCACATAACACTTCAGAATCAATGAATGGAGAAATTATTAAAAAGGTAAAAAATTCTCTAAGAATGCTGCAATGGTAGTTTGTTTTCTTCAAACATTATGCACACTGACATTAATTAAAGCTGTGACAAACCCATCTACCCAGGAATCACTTCTGTGGAAGCAAAAGATATAAAATAAATTGCTTTAAATAGCCCATTAATTAAAATGGGAACTGATTCCAGGGTAACCTCCTGAGGTTCACTCTCACCCAGAGGTGAAGGGGCTGACCACTGCCTGCTCTTCATCCCAGTGGTGACCCTCAGAGCATCCTCGAGCACAGCACCTCATTACAGAGAGGAGCAGCACATCCAACAGCACTTTAGATCTCAGACCAGACTTAAAGATTATCTGTTTGTATCTACAAACAAGTATGAGTTTGTTGTGGGTATTTTAAACATTAATGATTCTGTGAAGCACAGAGGCCACAGTTGGCCCTACTCACACGCTGGCATCACACCAAGACGATGTTTGGTCTGCTCTCATGAGAATTTCCTCCCCTCACTGTGTCTTTCATGGCACGAAAAGCAGCTTCGCCCCTGTTTCCCCAAGTCAGAGGATATAAACAGTTACTCAGTACAAATGAGAAACTGAAAAACTATTTTAAATTAACTGCTCCTACTCCAATCCAAAAGGATGCTGCTACATCCTTCTGCTTCTTTCACCAGCAGGTCTTTACAGTATCATCACCCCATGGATCAAAGACACATGCACGAACAAATCTTGGACCTTCAAAAGCAAGTGCACGAGCTCCCTAAAAGCTCACAGACAAACCAGCTTCAGTTCTGCAGGACGAGGAGGGAGGAGAGACCTTTTTACCACATACCAAACCTTTCTGGTATCTCAAAAATTACGCAAATATTTCGTGCGAGTGCCTTTTCTGCCCCATGAAAACAAGGCTCCTTGCACTCAAAAAGCATTTAAAACACAAATTCTCTTCCACCTGAAAATACAACTAAGTAAGCAAACAGTATTTGAAACTGTGGAAGGAAATTGGTAAATAGGATCTTCTGCCCACTGCACTCTATGTCTGCTGCTGGAAGCTCGCTTGCAATATCTAATAGTGTGCAAAATATTTGCCTGCTTTGGCCCCAAAAGATGTATTTGCAAACTAGGATAGTGGTCACGGTCTAAGCAGAGAAGAGCACCAGAGCTCCAATTATGATTTAATTAAAGCTCCAGTCGGCATATATTGGGAAATATGAAGTGGAAATATGGTATTAACCTTCACTTCCTACAGCGTTGAAGAGAAATCTGTGTACAGTGATTCCTACCAGGATTTTTCCATCCAGACAGCTAACACATATCCATTTGCAGCAGCAAAAGCACAGTTGAGATCCTGGCAAGCTGCAATGTGCGAGTCCTACCAGGATGTCTCTGAGATACGTACGAGATGATCCCACCAATTAGGTGGAAACTATTAGTAATCCTCCAACAGTAATCCTCCCCAAAAGCAAAAATACTACAAATTCTTCAGAAGGCACTATTCAGAGCTCCATGATGCACATCTATCGCAGGAATAAACATTATGAAGGGGTAGTTATCTGCAACACCCTGCAGGTGATCCATGTGCCTATAAAAACATATAGTTAAGAGTTCAACCCTAAACAGCTGTAAAGAAAATTTACTTTAACATTGTATGCATGCAAAAAGCTGCAAATGCAATATGAAAAATTCAATACATAACAAAACTATTCCTATTTTCCAATCATAACCATTTTGCCTATGCAAGGAGACATCAAATTAAAAGGTCCTTTCCAGGGTCCTTTCCACTTAAATTCTTCTCCCACAGACCTAAGAACACAAGCTGGCACAGTGTTTTTACATAACTAGTTCAGAACCAAACTATCTTCTCACTTTTACCTTTTGTGTACTTTTCATAAAGAAAACACATTATTTATTTTCCCACGCTCTGCTATAGGGGCACCTGATTTTTAATCAGTTCCTTTTCAAAAGCCAGCATGTCTAGAATTATTCACGAAGGAATTACCTGGCTAATCCTATTAACATAAATGACGTTTACTGTAGAAAGTAACCAGATTAACACCAGGAACTAGCAGTGTAAATTAAGACTATGGGGCAAATTAGCACCTCTACAACTGTGATCCATTTTATTGATAGTATTTACACGAAATAACTATTTGCTGCTGTGTTTGGAAAGACTCCCAATAACTGAATTCTATCGTTTATATTTTTTCTTAATCATCTGTCTAATAAAGACTCTCTCAAAAGAATAACAAAAAGAAAAAAATCACTTCTTTCTACAAAGTTGGAAATCCAAATAAAGTCTCAATGTTTAAAGTTTTAAATGTAAAATTGATTCCATTATCCAAAGAAGAAAACAGCAAATGACAAAGTGAACAATTACATATTTTGTTGGCTTAATTATACTGCACCGCTCTTTTCTGTCTATGCTTCTCAAAATCTAGTATTTCAGACTCTAATGCTAACTGATATTGACAGACATAAAATCATATCACTAGGAAAGAAAAGCAGACTTTTCCCCAAAGCAGTAATTGCGTATTTGTCAGGAGATGCTGCCTGATGTACCCAGCTCTCCAAGAATATAGACATCGATTTCACTACAGTTTTGTAATTCAAACAAGGTTCCTAACACAAATAAAGTTAAATTGGCCATATCGCCCTTCACGCAGTAATCTCGTACGGATGAGCTGGCATTCTAAATTTGACTGAAAATAACTGTAGACACCTTAACTGGATTAAAAAGAAGATCCAAGCCACTTCGCCGTAATAAAGGCAATTACCAAGCAGCAGGGATCCACTTCATCATCAATTAATCTATTCAATGTGATCACCACTCAATACATGCAAAATGAGAGGTGCATTTAAAGTAGTTTAATTAACTCCATGCATAACAAACCAATCAGGGGAAATTCATAACACTTTTCTCCTAGTTTCATGAGACACTTTAAATGGGTATTTTGCTTTCAGACATAAACGTTTCTTCAGTGGAAAAGCAATTTTGACTCTCTTTTTCTTACATAAAGGGATTTTTTTTTTTGAACAGTCACCTACATATTGAGAGATTAACCACACAAATGGAAATGAAACAGTTTCCAGGGCATACATATGGCTTTCCTAAATGCTTACTGACCTCTCCAAAGAGCCGAGGGCTCCAATCATGGGAAAACATGATATTTCACCTTTTTTTTCAAGCAAATACAGTTGGTCTGACTATTTAATGCAGCTATAAAATGATCTATTTCTAAATAAATCCCCGATAACTTTAACGCACTTTGGAACTAAAAATACCTTTGTATCTACAGCATTTCCACGAAAAGAACTAAATGTGAGCTCCCAGAAGAGAAGACCGACTGTTTTTTCTTCCTCTGTTTACAGCAGTTGCTTTGGTGCCTTTGAAAACAAGCCCCATTCCCAGAAGCAATCCCCACACTGGGAACCCGGGCACAGCAGCTCCCGGCATGTCGGGACACGGGGCCAGAAGCCTTGCTGGGATGGCGAGGATGGAGGGGTCAACTTGGAGGGCAATGCCAGTGCTTGAGGTCTTCTGCTGAGCTGGGCAGAAGTACAGGCTCTTAGATGTCAGTGCAAAGAAAGCGTAAACTTTCTCCAAAGAGAGGAACCTGGAATTCCCTGCTTCCTGAACTTCACACTAAGTTTCTAGCTTTTAACTGGATACTAGGGTTAAGGTCTAGATAATGTAAGACACAGCAGTTATTAAAAGTAATGCCTTTTTGGAAAGGGTTGGGGTTTTTTGTGCTTTTTCTGCTCGCTTTTGTTTGGTGTGGTTTTATTTTTGTTTGGCTTTTTGTAATAGACTGGGTAAAATCTTTAATAAGGTGCTGAATTCACACACACTAATGGAATTATGGAAATGAGACTATCAAACACTCAGCCAAAGATAACAAAGAACAAAGAGGCTAGCTCCTGAAAGTGAAAACCACTCCTCTCCAGTAGATTCGCCCGAGACAGTCAACAACACAGCAATTACAGAGAGCGACGTGATGAATAGCATTTATATGGTCTTCCAAAAAGTCTTTATTAAAAAGTCCCAGACAACAAGTTAAAGAGACTTTTGCAGACATTAGGTAGGTTGGGGGCTGGAATCAGAGGTTAGACACTAGCTCCTAAAGGAAACTCAGCCTGTCCTCACACTACCAGGCTTTAGCAAGTTCACTTTGCAAAACCTTAAGCAAGGTGGGGGCCAAAGAGTGCAGAGGACAACCACACCTGGACATGCCATGAACAAACTGACTGAGAAACCACTACCCAGCTCGACATTTAGTAGGTATCAATCTCACAGTCTGAATAATTTTTGATGATCTTGACACATGTTTCCAACAGAATTTGCTTGATAAAGACAAAAGGAGGGAAAAGAGAAAAGAGAGACTTAAGAATGGATTATTATTCCTCTAAAAGAAAATAAAGGACATTACACTCTTATGCTCCTCAACCCTCTTACCTGTTGAAGGACACTTAAAGGCAGGATTGTCCTCTACTGCTGGCACAGCAGCAGCCTTGCAGCCAAACCTCTGCCAGTGCTGCTGGATGGGCTCCCCAGGATGCATGCCATCGGCCTGACTCGCTTCACTGCTCTGAGCTGTACGACTGTTGCCCAGGCTTTCCGTGGAGTGTGGAGGACCTTCTCGGGGACCTGTGGCTGTCCCCGAGTCACCCCCAAGCAGGGTTTTGTACCGAAGCGCCGGGGAGCCCACAGCTACAGGACTATTCACAGCAGGAATGCGGACCCTCGGCAAGTCGGGCTCATAATCTTCAGGGATGGGGTTGTACCATATTTCTCCTTCATCATCTGCATCGTTATCCTCACCAAAGTCCAAAGCAGTGCTCCTCAGCGTGGCAGGGTTCGGGCTGCTCGGCAGGGCTCGTGCGGGGCGCTCCCGCCCCACCGGTGACATGGAAGGAGCCCATGGCACCGCAGGCTCGGGCAGCGGGATGGGAGATTTGGGTACCAGGGTAACAGCCCCATGCGTTTCCTTACAGGTGTTTTCTTCTTCCGGAGGGGGCGGGGGAAGAGGAGGTCGGTGTGTGCTCTGCTGCAGCCAGCTGCGTTTCTTAGAAACGGTAATGCTGTTCATCTGCGGCCGATGCTCGGGGACCTCGCTGGCCTGGGGGGACTTGGGCTCCTTCCTGCTTCTCGAAGCTATGTAAACATTTTCTATTAAATCTGTTCCCAGAAAGAAAGGCAAAAAGAGAGGGAAAGACGAATGTTTAGAATATTGTTTCACTTTTGACACATGAACGCATACGGTGTGGCACAACACTTGTGTTAGACCTCATCCAAACGGATAAAAGGTAAGCTGATGTGATCATAAAATTAGTTTTCAGGCTGTCAAAGCAGAATGTGCACATAATTAATAAAGAGTCTGGCTTGTTTGCTTGGCTGTATTTTTAACACCATGTAATTTAGATAAATGGCAGTGAGATAGCTCTGCTGAAAGGTCACACATACTTACATACATGCTTTTTTTCTGCCAAGTTCAGGTACAATTGGTTCGAAAAGTTGCTACTTAGTATTTCTCCAGTTTACTTACACCAATGAAGAAATAGCCGGTGCTTTTGATGTAACATACTACTTAAAAGGCTACAAAAAAAACCCCACATAGATTGAGTTCTAGATTTATATATAAATAAAGGTAAGACTCCTTTGCCAGGGCTGAAAGGAAAGCTGCAAATACATCCCAACTAAAAAGAGGGGAGGGAGGGAGGTCACAGAACCCTACGCTCCTCTGGGATAACCCAGACAGGGTTTGCTCAGCCACTAAGACTGAGTGGGGATAACTGGGTTCTCATAAAACAGACAACTTGTTTTCACGGGAGGCCCTCTGCAACTGGAAATTCCAGACTGGAACAGTTATTTGACACTGCCTTAACATTATTCTCAGCAAAAAGTTATTTACATGCCAATAACGGATGTTAAAATACGGATGCCTCTCTAGAGGACTCAAGGAGCAGCTCCGTAAATCCAGCTAAGTTTGCTGTAGACAGGGAGACTGGAAAAAGACTATCATTTGAACAGACAATCACTTTGACTCTCTTTTTAGGTTTGTACATTAATGACAGAAGAGATCCCTGATAAGACCTGAAGCACCACCATTCCATTTGATGAAAGATTCATCATTCGGCCTTTTTTTTTTTTTTTTTTTTCAAAAAAAGTGAGGTTTAGTTGTTTAGCTAAACTGCAATATGAACACCGTTCGTGATTTGAATAGTTAACTTGGTTCAAAGAATGAACAAAATTAACCACACTCATTTTGAAGCCTGTGCACACCTCCATTGAAGTGCTTTCCTGCACCGGTGCCCAACCTGGTCAATTAACAGAATCTGAGGCAAACATGAAAGCAGAGCTGAGGACGCAGATCTCTGGCAAAGATTCAGTGATTTGGCAGCAACTGTATTCCTTCCCCCAACCACAGCCTGGAAATGTAAGCATGCCATTGTGAAGGTTTCTCTTTACACAATTTCACTACTATTTCAGGTAAGGACTAACCAAAAAGACGGGGAGCTGGGCTGCAGTGGGCACAGGGCTACGCCTACACTTCCAAGAAGTCAGTTTGGACTGGGGACTGCTGGCCATGACCACCTCAAAGCCCTCCACTTGTGCTTAGACAGCCCGAGGAGTGGTCCCTGCTCCGGTGACATAAATAGACGGAGCATACAAGAGCTGTATTTCCACAAACAAAAATGTCTGTTCCTTCTAGGGGTCCTGGTAGACAGCAAAATGACAATGAGCAAGCAGTGTGCTCTTGTGGCCAGGAAGGCCAATGGAATCCTGGGCTGCATAGGGAAGCGCGTGGCCAGTAGGTTGAGGGAGGTCATTCTCCCCCTCTACTCGGCACTGGTGAGGCCACAACTGGAATCCTGCATCCAG
>BJBW01000655.1:108134-160173 GCA_004320125.1 Scolopax mira | reverse complement strand
AGAGTCCAGTGAAGGGCAACAAAGATGATTCAAGGACTGGAGCATCTCCCTCATGAGAAAAGGCTGAGAGAGCTGGGACTCTTTAGTCTGGAGAAGAGAAGGCTGAGGGAAGACCTTATTAACGCCTATAAGTATCTAAAGGGTGGGNNGTTGCCAGTGAGAGGATGAGGGGCAATGGGCTCAAGCTGGAACATAGGAAGTTCCACTCAAATATGAGAAAAAATTGCTTCACAGTGAGGGTGACGGAGCCCTGGAACAGGCTGCCCAGGGAGGTTGTGGAGTCCCCTTCTTTGGAGGTTTTCAAGACCCTCCTGGATGCAGTCCTGAGTGACTTCCTCTAGCTCTGGGCAATCCTGCTTCAGCAGGGGAATTGGACTAGATGATCTCTACAGTCCCTTTCAACTCTAAAAATTCAGTGAAAATTCAGTGAATTCCTGCTTTGTGGTAGAAACACAGGCCCTTCCACGCAGGTTGAGAAAGTCTACAACAGCAAGCTCCTAAGAAGTACAATGTGCCTAAATATGCACCCAGCAACACATCTGGCGACAGCCCTCGGCTGCCCACGGGTCCCAGCGGCAGCGAAGGCGCAGAGCAAACCCCGCTTTGTTTCCGCCCCCCAGCCCCCCGTATCTCAATCAGGAACCATCTGCAGGAGCTCACCGCAGGAACATTCATAATCAAGCAGCTCCAGCGCCCTCCAATAACCCCTCTGCTTGCAGAGGCACGCAGCCTACCACACAAAGGCAAAAACTACCCCGTCTCCGAACCAGCCCGGCGTGCTGCCAGGAGTCATCGATTCTAGATGTTCGCCGAGTCCCCTCCAGACGACATCTGGGACAGCTTCCACCCGAGTCCTCCAACTGCAGGTTCTGCAGCGGAGAGCCGCGCTTGCGAGCGCTGCCTCCCCTTTATTCGAACTTGGCCCCGATCCTGAAAGCCCTTATGCCTGTGTTTATTTTAGTAACAAACTGTTTCACATGCAAGGATCTGCACAACCAGCGGTTCAGTGGCACAGAGCAAGTTTTCAACATCATTAGCTGTTATAGTAACGAGCCAGTTTTAAATAAATACAAAGCTTTCGGAGACACACAGGTCAGGCACGTACTTTTGGTTCGTTCAGAAGAGCGCCGTCTACTCTCAATTAGTTTTTTAATATATTTAATGTATTCCAAAAATATATATTAAGCCTCCACACAGAACAAGATGATGGCTCCTTCCCCAAAGGCTTCAATATGGTGCTGAATAAAGAAAAGAAGAAAGGTATCCCCTTCACCATCCACCCTATCTAAAAAAAATTTAAATAAATCTCTATTTAAAGCATTGTGGTAACAACACATGTAGGCTCAGAAACCAGAGCCTCGATGTTTCAGCTGAACTGAGGTCAAAATTGATATTCTGCCTCTTACGTAGGCGTATGAAATATTTCAATATGATACTGTGCACTGCTTTTCAGATAGTTATGAAGAGGGGAACAGCTTTTTTCCAGTCTCTCCATATATGGATCAAAACAATCCATGATTCTTCTGGTTTTAATACCAGCTGCTTAAAACACATTTCTTTTCATTAATTTTCCTTGTAAAGCTAAGAAATATAATAATTCTGTATTTAAATGGAACAACAGCAAGGCAGAAAAATTTATTTGTAAGATTTTCAAATGCACCAATTTAAAAAAAAAAAAAACAGGCAGCAAACAAAAGCCAAAGAATGACAAACAGTGATACGATAAGAACACATGCGGGGATTCACACAAAGTACTGGTTTAAATTCAAGCGCCTCTTATTTTAACGAGGAATTAGTATTGACGAGAAGAAGAGTAATTATGGATGCGAGGATGTTACCACTGATGGTTGATTCAAGACCTAAATTTGGATTTGCTGAAGTGCCCGATCTCGGTTCACAACAAATTTGAAGGTTGCACAAGACCAAAAAAAAAAAAAAAATCCAACCAAAAAAGGCAAAAATTTTTCCAAACCCGAGTAAACAGCCCGTTTAACCTCCCTGCATACCGGCAGCTCCGTGGAAAACCCTATGAGTTTTCGGGCTGTTTACTTGCGGTTTATATAAGCTGCTACTGCCCAGCGAAAACAAGGTTGGCTTTTCAAGGCGGGCGATGGGCAACTCCGTCAGGCGCGACCCAGCGGGGACCCGCCGCAGTTACCCCGACGGCCGCGTTTCGCCTCCGCGGCGCTTCCCCCCGACACCCCCAAACACGACCCGAGCAAACGGCCCCCCCCGGCTCGGGGGGAGAAGTCGGGTCTTTGGGAGACACTGGAAAACTAGCTGTTTTGGTGTTTGTTTTTCTTAAAGCGCCATTCCACCCGCTGGCGCTGCTTTCTCCCCCACTTTTAAGAGCGATTAAAAAGAGATAAAAACAGACGTTCACTCCCAGCAGCGGAGCGCCTGGTTTCGCCGCGGAACGCCGCTCCGATGGGGAGATGGACGACGCGGGGACGGAGCACCCCGCTCTCCCAGCGCCCACCGGTCCCCCCCGCCACCCTCGGAACCGCCCGCCCGGCAGGTGGGAGGGAGGGAGGGCGGCCGGAGCTCCCGCACCCCCGTGCGGGCACTTACCCTGCGGGGCGCAGCCCCCGCCGTGGCGGTGCCCGCCGCCCGCCGCCGCCCCTCGCTGGGACCTCCTGCCCCGCAGCTTGGAGAGCGTCCTGCGGAGCGGCTCGGCCATGCCGCCGGCTGCTGCCTCCCCGCCGCCTTCAGCGGGCGCTGCCCCGCGGCCGGCGGGACCCGGCGCCCCCCCTGCGCGGCGGCGGCAGCCCCGAGCCGCACTGCCCCATGGCGGGCTGGCTCCGCGGGCCCGGCCCCGGCTCCGCCGCGCACATACTTGGCATAGCTGAGCGGGGTGAGAGGGCGCCCCGCAGTGCGCATGCCCCGCCGCTGCACGGGGGGCGCCGCCCCGCACCGAGGCCACCGCTCGCCACCGGGGCATCGCCCGGCGCGGACCCCGGCCGGTGGAGTCGCCCCCCCGTCCGCATGAGGGGGGCCGGTCCCGAGGGTGTGCGGGGCCGACCACCTCCAGTCGCCGGAGGTGGCCCGGGAGGCTCCCGGGGCTATCGCAGGTGTGTGGGCAGCCCGGCCCCCCCGCACACGGGTCCGTCCTGCCCGGGCAACCCCCCCACATCAATACCCGGGGCTGTGCTCGGAGAGTTTCTCGCCGCGCCTCGGAGTATCCCCGTTCCTGGAGGGGTTCAAGGCCAGGCTGGATGGGGCTTTGAGCAACCTCCTCTAGTGGGAGGTGTCCCTGCCCGTGGCAGGGGTGATGGAGCCAGATGATCTTTAAGATCCTTTCCAACTCTAACCATTCCATGAGTCTATCATCTTCTACGTCAGCCATGCACATAATGTTTCTTGCTAAAGACCCAAAGATTCACAGCATATTTTACATACTTCTTTTCCCTTGATGTTAATTTCTTTCTTTTTTTTTCTTTTTTTTTTTTTTTCCCCCCAAAGAAGCAAATCTGTATGCCACAAACTTACTTTTCCCCTCTGGGCTGAGGCTGTGCACGTGGCAGGTTTTGCCTCCTGGCGGGTTTTTCCACAGTTCCCCTGCAGCCTGGCAGCGTGGGGAAGAGCTACTCGCTCTCTGGAAACTCCTCAGCAGAGTAAGGCAAGGCCAGCCAAGAGTTACTTGATGAAGTTGGCCTCGCTGTCAGTAGCCTTTAGGACTCCCGCCAAAATGCCACATAAGTAAAAGACAAATGGCATCAGGACAGAGCAAATAATGTATCAAGGCTGCTGAAGTGGGCAAAAATTTGGTTTCAGTGTCTGTGTTGCTCAGCTACCTGGTGCATTAGTTCCATCAGCAAGAACGCAGCCCTTCAAAACCCATCTTGGGAAACAGTGTGTCATTGGCTTCTTCCCAAGATAAAATCCCAAGGCAGCTCTTGTTGGGTAAAATCTACGTGGGGACACGTTTCATTGTCAAACGCTTCAGGAGTATATTTTACAATTTTCTATATGTCCCATCTTACATACCATCTTCCATGCATCTATCTTGTAGGGGTGGAGAGCCCAGGAGCCGTGGTGTTTGGTGGTGGGTTGGATGTCCCCTGGGAGCAGGGAGGCATTCCATGCCTTCTGCGTGCCAAACACAGCGCTGCCTTGGGACAAAACAAACCCCCAAATACTGGGCTGAAGGAAGTGCCTCCTCAGTTGTGGAGCAAACAGCTGCAGCTCGTGAACATCGCACAGATTCACAGACTTCCTCTCCTACCAAAATTTTGAAAGGGATCTGATTACTTGAGCATTTGAAACTAAATATTTTTGAAGAACAAAATTAGAGTAAATTTTTGAATCTTCATATGTGAAACCCCAACAATAGTAGCTCAGTAATACCTCTGAATATACAATATTTTAAAAAAAGCCATTACAAAGTAATTATGGTTTCTATGAATCTAAAATAAAGCTCGTGACAGTTATCATATGTCACGTTGCCACAACTAGAAATGCCATTTTGCCATCCTGCCTTTTAAAACCATTTGCATTCCGTTAAGTACACATATTAGGAAATACCTGTGTGTGAGTTTCAGAGTGAGATGTAAAACCAGTGCAGAATGCTTTGGGTTGGGACAAATGGCCGTGAGGCAGCAGTGGCTGGGAGGAGCCGATGCTCACTGCTGTGCAGGTGAGGAGCTGCCAGCCCTCTGTCCCTGCAGGAGCAGATACTGTCCCCTCTGACAGCCACGTTGCAGTGCCCGCCCGCCGGGTTGGGAACAGCATCTCAAGCAAAGTGGCAGGCAAGAAATGCACTTAAAAAAAAAAAGTACTTCTGTTAGTACTTCTCTGGCAGTGCACTCACTGAGCACAATTAATGCATCTGCCTCCAACAGATCAATTCACAATTACACCATCTGCATTACCTGTGGGCCCCAGGGAAGGAAAAGCCCAGCACCACCTCCTCTAAACTGATCTTACCTCAAATAATTAAGCTTTTAGCTCCAGCAAAAACTTTGATTTTCAGGCTGGAATCAGTAGCAAAGCTAAGCCTTTTACTACATCTTCCAGAACTGTGATCTTGAGCTGTAAGGACACAGTCAAATAAGAAAGGTATAAACATATTCAATGGCATTTTTTTGTTCATCTCATAGTCAGATGTTGAAAGGTTGCCCAGAGAAGCTGTGGAAACTCCATCTGGAGACATTGAAACCTTGGCTGGACCTGAACCTGGACCTGGGCAAGCTCACCTCTGTGGCTCCTGCTCTGCCCTGGGGCTGAGCAGAGGACCTCCAGAGGTCCCATCCAACCTAAGTTATCCTCCTGACTAAACCTTTCCTCACATCGGAGCTGCCATCCTCCCTAGCTATGACATGGCTTGGATAGAAGGAATGAACTCCAGCTGAGCAGAACACCAGCCATAAAATTTACAAGTGCAGTGGTAAAATTCTGCACGGGCACTGCACTGACCATACTGATGCTATCAGGAGGTAAAGAAAAGGGCATTTCGAATCTGGGAGTGGGGCTCTGCCCCATAATTAAAAAACACTGAAAGGGTTTGAAACAGCTCAGAGATGAACTCTAGGCTTTTTCTCCAAGACAAAGTTGTTGCAAACATTTCAAACTGAGCAAACAAAAGAAGACTACACCTGTAATCATCATACCTGCAGACTTCTCACCTGTTCTAAAGGGAAATCAGATTCCTCCTATCTGCCCATGCCTTGGATTGTCTGCATTAGTTCCTTAATGGATAACAACATACTACACTTAAAGTAACTGTAATTTTTACCAAGTTCCTCTTATTTAGGTGGCATTTTTGGAAATTTTTGTTACTTGGATATTTCCTTTTAGCAATTAAAACAATATTAGTAGAAAGTACACACTGGCAAGAATAAGGACCAAATCCTGTGAAGAACTGGGGTGGTGACATTCGGCGCGCAGTACTGCCTTCTCCCATGAGCATTAGCTGCAGAAACAAAAGAAAATTCAACATCATTATGTTTTCCATGCTGCTTCACACAGTATTTTCTTCATGTTCTGTATGGTCTTAAATGTTAGTTTAAGCATTTAGATTATTCCTCTATGCAATAGGCACACAGGAAATAGCTCGGTGAAAAGCTGCCAATAGTTGAGTCTATAAACACAGTTTGATCTGTATCTTAGAAAATTGTTTCCATTCCAAGCTGTGGTTACAAAGCACTTTTTCTTGTTGGCAGCTGGATTTTTTTTAATCCCTATGCATCCTGTATTTGCCCAACAGAGTTGGCATTGATCACATGAAAGAAAAAAATTTAAAAAAAAACCCCGCAGATAAAATAACATTAAGGATCTGGCTGGAACTAACTTGAGCCAGTGGAGTAAAAGTCAAAGCTGAGCTTTTGTTTTCAGCTCAGCCTGTTTTGTGCAGGAGCTGCACACAGTGCTGAACGCGAGTCCTTTTACTTGGCCTTCAACAAAAAAGTAAAAGCTACTTCAAGAGGATGGGACTAGAGCCTGCATCGACTTGAAGGGGCTGCTTCTTAGGAGACTGGTTAAGCAGTGTGAGTTTAAGCAAATAGCAGTATTCTTCTGAAGGTACAAAGATAAATGTTTTGAAAAGCGTTGTGGGTTTTTTTTTTCATTAACAGCTGAGATTTTGCCAACTGATCTTTTCTGAGTTGATGATATGAGAACTGTAAATGGCTACACAAGCAAAAAGGTCCAATTTCAGCTGAAAAAAAATGCATTGCTGGGCAGGATATCCCTGGTGAAGAAGCTGATGACTAGGTAGCAATGTTTGGGCACTGATAAAGCTGAATGATGAAATTTTGCAGATAAATAGTTTCTAATAAAAGATTGACAAATAACCCTTACAGCCTTGCTGAGAGTGTCAGAGATCAGCTCTGCCTCAGGAGATCCCAGGAAGAAGCTGTGTGTTCCTAAGTACATGGGCTTTCCTGTCGGTACAGACTCAGGGATTGGTTTCAAACTGCCCTGGTCTGGCTTCAGAAAACCCTACCCCTCAGAGCATCTAAGACCTCCTCAGATGTATCTGAAAAAGAAGTTACTTATTCATTTAGTATGTAGCTGTGTAAAGATATACTTTATTTTACCCTAGTAGGATTCATTCATGTGAGTAAAACCGAAAGCCTCTGGAAACGCGAGGGAGCCTTCTTTTCATTAAAGCTTAGCAAATCAGTGTCTCTCTTCTCTCAAGACCTGTCGCAGACAGGGGGATAAAATGACAACTCTATGACTAAAGTGGAGCTGATGACAGCTGGGAACTGGAAGCATTTGAATGCCCCAATAAAATGTGTGAGCACTCTTTTTATTGAGAGCGTCTGCCTTTCTGACACTGAAATGGACTGAAATAAGAGTCCCATGAAACTCTATCAGGCAGCTAATAGCTGCGTGCATTATCTCCTGCCTGCCAAAGGACTGATCTCTCTCAGATGCAGACACCACTACAGTCATCCATACCTTTGTTACCCCCAGGCCCTATTTTGAACTAGCCAGTCGAGGCACCCCAGGGGCCCACAGGGTCCAGAATATGGCTGGTTATCTTCTTAGGAAGACAAACCAATGGGAGAATAAAACATTTATATTCTAAACCTGAGGAGGTTGCTAGACAACAGGCTGGACAAAGCTGGAGGTGTTCATTACCAAAATGGCTCCACCATCTGCTCCCTGGTCTCTGGCTCCGTTTGGATTTGGGGTTGCACTTATTAAAACCAATTTGAGAGACTCCAAAAGCAGTCAAGTGTTTGGCTCAGACCACGGACTCCTTTCTAGAGTGTGTCCTCCTTAAGCCAAAACTGCTTTGGGAGGCATCACTGCTGAGACCTTATACCCAGTGCACCACACCTGCATTGCTGCTGCTGGGCCACATCCAACCAAACTTGGTGCCTTCTCATAAAGAGGTAAGAGACTTCTGAGAAGCCACTGCCGTTACCAGTTCCTTTCCACTCTGACTGACAAGTGACATGGGCCTCCTGGGCTCAAGACACTGGCAACCTTGGCTGTACATGAAGTACTGAGCCTGTGACTCCCAGTGGTGTGGTCTACTTGTCCTGTTAAGCTGTAATTAAAATTAAAAATGAGAGGATTTTAAGAACTACGCGAGGTTAACCTAGGTTCAAATGAGCAGTGTGATGGAAATGCTTCTGTTCAGCTATCAACTAAGTTAAGCAGCAGAAGCATTCATGGCTCTGCCTTCTGTGCTTTGTTTAAACAGAAATAAGACAGTAATTCATGCTCCTTTTAGTAGCTTGCACTTATTTTTTTTAAGTTGGTATTTATCTTTTTAGCGAATGCAAGGTAACATCCTATGAGCTTTTCAAAACATGTCATTGAGCTTCTGGGCTGTCATTACCACCTCCGACTGCAGCCTTACAGCATGCCAGTGCTATGGTAGGATGCTGGTCTCACTGAAGATATGCTAAAAATACCAAAGTATTTTGGATACAAAGAAGCCAAAACATACCCATACAGTAAAAATAGTCAGTATCATGATGGTGACCACCATTACCTTCTCCTAACATGGAGACAAAACCAGCCGATCGGTGACACTCCACCTTGAAGTGAAAGAAAACACCAGCAAAGACTGTAATATGTACAAGGAAAACAAAAACAGTCTCAAGTTTATGCTCAAAACATTAGGAGATCCTCTGTGAAGGAACTGAAATCACTGAATAAGCATTTATCCGTCTATTTTGTTATATCTCTTTAGACCAGGCCCACATTTATGGTTTCCTGCCATTTCTGCCTCAGGAAGGCAGGGGAAAAGCAGAGCTCACACCAATGGCCACCTGCAGTCCATCTCTCTCCTTGGCCTCAGGCCTTCACAAAGTCTCCGCTGTCATTCAGTCTCTCACATTATTTGGCTACTAGCCCAAACTCAGATCAAATGTACCATTTGTGAGTCTCATCCTTTAATTGGCCGGAGCTGTAAGGCTTGAGGTGTGTCCTGTATCAGTCCCTGTGAATGTTGTAGGGGAGATGCTGTACCCACTGACACAGCCAAGGATCCCTCAGTCCACACAAGAGGGTCCAGGAGATGTTGTAAGGTCCATCCACCATAAAGCAGGATCCAAAAACCCGCTGCGTATGCAAGATTTATTTATTGTAAATCCTGAAAAACTTAAACACTGTAAGAATATCTGGAATGGTTTCTGATTGCCTATTAACAGTCAACAAAATGCCAGAATGAGGGAACACATTTATTGGACATGTTCTTAGGGGAAGCTGCTTTTATTGTTAGAAATAGCAAATTTTTTTTTAATCATCAGCCCCAAAACTCTGAGTTTCAAGTCAGAGCAAAATATAAAGGGCTTCCAAATGATGTAAAAGGAAAGGCAGTCTTTAAAATAGAAATGGGAAGGTCCTTAAATTGGAAGATTGATCCTCTTTAAGAACTGTATACAGTTTAAGATCTGTATACGGTGTGTTGTGCTCAAAGTACTTGACTTAAGATAATCACAAGGATGCCTTAAAGATGTGTTCTTGTAACCTTAAATCTTAAGCAACAGATGTTGCTTCTGTAGGCAAAATCTGCCAATGGCTTTTGAATACTGAAAGGTCTACTTTTCCTTTAATGTAAGCTAAGTAATTTCATTAGTCAAACAACCTTATATGTGTGCATATATGATCATTTCATGATAGTGACCCTGTATGTTACAAAGCCCAAAAAAAAAAACCCCAAACATGGAGAAAAAAGCCAGAGAAAGCCAGCATATCACCTCAGGCTACTGAGAGATCTGTGGAATTTCATATATGAAATATTCTCTTCTTTCTCTCCATTGTGTGTGCGTCAAAGGGAGAAATCAGAGAAGTTAATAGTAACAAACTATGACAATGAAGCCTGGACGTGCATTTGCGTGCTCGTACTTAGTGTGTTTGCAGAGGCTGAACAGCTTCAGTACAGTGACTGAAAACTAGAAAACCATTCTTGTACAGCTACATAGATGAACCCTGGAGTTTCTTTTGCTTCTCTGCACTCGATAGTAGTGCAGCTATCACGTATTTCACAGGGGAAAAAAGTTTTCTTGCTTAGGCACTCTGGAGTACGTTTTAGCCCAAGGAGCTTTCTTGACTCATAAGGAACCACGCAGCAAGGAGAAGGCTAGTACTTGATTCTGCTGGCTCCGAAAGGAAAAGTCCCTTATTTGCAAACTTGCCAGGATTGCTGCCTACTGTCTGCTGACAGTTTGCTCCCAACATTCTCTCACTCCTGTGATAACAAGGAATGCCAAAACCGCAGCAGCTAACAGGAAGGTGGCATGGTCAAACTTATTTTAGGTATTAACGGCCATCGTAACATTCAGTCACCTCTGGAAGACAAAACAGAATCAAAGAAAATGGAGGTGAAAAAATAGATTTATAATTGTATTTGTGCTGCCTTAATCACACATCTCCTTGTTTGTTCATATTCAGACCAGTCTCTCTTTAAAGAGAGAGTTATAGGCTCTCAAGTTATAGGCTCCTACTATTATCCCAACAGTCCAGCTGGTCATGTGGTTAGGGAGCATTTCTAAATACTTCACCCAAATGTTAGTCAGCTACTCTATCTAGTCATGTCTCCTGTGATATACGAGTGCAATGTCCTGTTAGCCTTCTGTGGCTGCTCAGACTATGGCACATGGTCCTAGGTGGGATCCCTTCCTACCCAGCCCGACAGCCAGCAGCCCCGCAGGCAGAGGTGACACCAGACGCTGGCACAGGGGCTGTCAGTCAGTCCTGCATGAGTTTCCTCAAGCTTCCAGGAATACTATCTGGACAATATAAAATGGATATTTAAATGCAATTTAATCTTTCAAACAGTCAAAAAGTAATTTACTTCTCTCTTTGAAATATTTTCTGAGTGGGAGTTGAAAGTCCATGTATCTCAGCTGATTTCAAGTAGACAGGAAAGGCTACAAATGCTTCTGTGCTTTCTCTAGTGGGCCCTTCACAGTAAGGGCACTCTTCAGGTGAGATCTGTTATTGAGAAGTATGAGCTATTGAAAATATTCAAAATATTTACATTCTTCAGTGGATAGAAGCACTACTTTATCCTAATCTCTTCTCTAATTACTTGAGTTTCCAGCCGTGCCACAGCTTAATCTGTGTAATGCCCACAACAAAGACCCACAGCACTTTAATACAACACATTTCAGATGGGTATCACAACAGTGGGGATTCTGGAAGCCCATGTATATTTACTACACTACATCCATTTTTCAAAGTAGATTTTGCCTTGTTTAACGCCTCCCCTCCAACCTTCCTTCTCATTGCTAAAATCTGTTTCCTATTCTTCTGCAGAATAAAAAGACTCAACAGTATGTAAAAGCCAAGTATTGGCTTTTGACATTGAGATGTAAGATCTAAAATTACTGATTTTTTTAAAATCTATTTTTGGATGGGTTTAACTTTGTGTTTCCAAACACCAGTTGCTGCTCTGAAACATCATGTGAGAGGTCATTTTCAGTATTCTTCCACTTTTGTCTGGCAAATTCCTCTGTTGTCTATATAGAACAGAAACACAGCTAAACAGGATATACTGAGTGTAAAAACAGAATTTTCATGGGAGGGACAAGGGCAGAGGGAAGTCTGAAACTAAAATTACTCCAACTGGCTTTTTCAGCCTGTGTTTCCAAGGTGACAGAAACCCTTTTATTGCAAGGTTGCTCATTTATCTTGAACAGTTGCCAGGATTTTGATCTAATTTTTAATTCCGAAGAACTAAAATTATCCCCCTCCATCTCAAAATAGAACTCAACCGACCAAACACAACAAAACAGATTTTAACCACGTAGTGGTTTCTATCATTACAACCAGCAACAAAGGAAAATCAGGTCAAATTGTAAAGCTGCCGATTTTAGCATCCCTTTGGAAGACATATTGACAAATAGCGTATTCTGATCATGCACACAGTTCATCAGATGTTGCAGGCTAAATTATGCACTAAGACCTCGTTAGAAGATTGCAGCCTTTCTGAGCTGACATGCTGCAAGCTTCTGGGATGGACAGGGGTAACGGGCACAAACTGGAACACAGGAAATTCCATCTCCACAGGAGGAAAAGTTTCTTTACTTTGAGGGCGACACAGCACTGGAACAGGCTGCCCAGAGAAGTTCTGGAGTCTCCTTCTCTGGACATATTCAAAATCTGCCTGGATGCAGCCCTGTCCAGCCTGCTCCAGGTGACCCTGCTTTGGCAGGGGGTTGGACTAGATGATCTCTGAAGGTCCCTTCCAACCCCTGTAATTCTCTGATTCTGCCTGGGCAACTGTCAGCAGGTCAATGCCCCCAGTTTTATCTCCTCTCTTCGCCTCATCACATCCTTACCCTCACTTACTCTGCTACAGCTGAGCTCACTTCAGGGTTTTGGGACAAGCGTCACAACACAGCTCCACAGAAGATTAATTTCCTGAAGTGGGACTTTACCATCTCTTGAGCTCATGCCACTGCAGCCCTCACACACCTCTTTCTTTGGCCGTGGAAGAGGTTGGTCTGTAACACTCACAGGGCCCTGAGCTTTGCAATGCACAGGAGCAGAGCCCTCTTAAGACAACTAAAATGTGTTTATCAGTCCTTCTGACAGTTAGTTAGTTAAAACAGTTTGAACAGTCAGCAGCCTCTGAATGGAGACAGGTTTACTGATCATTTCAGCAGAAACCCATGTCTCCAGGACCCAATGTGCACAAGCAGGCAGCACGGGTCCCACTGACTGCCCCCACTTCCTCTGCTCACCCTGTGAAAATCATCTCATGACTCACACTTTGTGGTCTCCAGTGGCTTTTCTGTTTCCACGCATCATTCCAGAAGGACAACAGTAGTTATGGATGGAAGTTAAGGACTGTTTCCCTTGCAGCTGACAGGCGTGAGCCCCATGAGGTCCCATGCTCAGCACTGTGGCTGCTGTTACCTTGGAGATCAGCACTAACTGAAGGAGAATCTGCTCTTTCCAGGTGTCAGGGTCTCCTGCAGAACTGTTGAGTCTCAGCTTTCATCATTCAGAAGACCTCTTGTTGTTGTCCTTAGAGACTACTGCTGGGCAAGAGAGCCAAGATCAAAGCACTCATCGATTTCTTTTGTGGAGGCAAAAGCAGCAGTGATTGCAGCCGCTGACCCTGGAGTGATGCTCGTGCTCGGGATGCGGATGGACAGCCGGTTTCTCCAACTGGCTTTATTCTCAGATGGCATGTGAGACATCAGCTCTCCCCACTTCTCTAAGTCAGGGCACTTCCCAGAAACCCAAAGTCAAACTACTTGTCAATTGCTGTGCCAAGCCTTGCCAGCACTCAGCGCGGGATGTTTAGGAATCCTGTCAGCAAATGTACCCAAAGCATCAAATAAAAAGCGAATGATGCATTTTTAATCTGTCCAACTCCACTTCAAAGCAAGCACTGCTGAGTCAGTTGCCTACTGTGAAGGACACTGAACATGGCCTCTGTGTTTCTGTCTGAAAAATAGATCCATCTCCTCTGCTTGTCCATAAGAGAGAGAGAGGAAAGCTCCAAAGGCTTTTAGCCCAGTCTGCAGGGGTGAGCCCCATCTTATTAATGCAGCTATGACAATGCAAATCTATCCATCTCAGGTGCAAAAGCGCCTTAAAAAAGATGCCTGTCATACTGGTTTGTGCTCTCCTTTTCAGATTTGCCTACAAAATGTATATTTTTCAAATATATTTACAAATGTTAACCTGAAGCAGGATTTTTCTTTGCCTGTCAGCAGAGACCATCTGGAAATGATCAATCTCTCTCTCCACCTTGCCCAAATGTCCTCAGGGAGAAATTAATCTTTTAAGACAACTACATTGAAATGAAAAAAATGTTTTTTGTAAGCTTGCAAAATTTAGATGCTAGTAAGCTTTCCTGAGAAGAAAGCATAAGGGGGAGGAGGGAAAGGGATCCATTCTTCCTAAAAACCACAAATCACTTTCCTTATTCTACTGCTAAGTGCACAACAAGGCTTGAGTCCCAATCAAGAATCAGAGGCTCAGTGCTATGGCCCCTGGCAGAGTAAATTCATGTGTATGATTAGCTTCATACCACAGACTTTTCATTGCCTGTAGTAGGATCATACACAGCTGAGCTTCATACACATGTATACATGTAGATTTTTGCAGGAATAAATGCAGCATCGCTGAGAAAACATACTGGTCTGGGAACAATGGATAAGCAATGATAAGCGCTGCCATTTACTCTCACTCTCATTCTTCACCACTCCCTGTAGTAAATATAAAAGCCAATAAACCAATTAATTAAAAAAAAAAAAAAAAAGAAAGAAAAATAAGGCAACGAAAAAGTTAAGTTTGGAAGGCAATACTGGCATACTACCAAGAGCACAGACCTTGCTTTGCATACAGTTGTGTTTTTCCCAGCAAGGCGTATTTTTGGCACGAAGGCATGTCCTGGAGACACTGGTTTTCTGCACGTGCAGTGCTCCTCACACAGCCAGGGTGTGACTGCAGAAGTATTTTGGTTTGGATCAGGAGGCTGCTTTTGAAGTGACTCTCCCTATCAGCCTGGCAGACTCCACTTTGGTTTTCAGAGTGCACCAACTGGATTCCTTTCAGATGAAACTCAAACCAGAAGATGACTCAAACCAGGAGGACATTTAATGAGCTTGGACTGGTGCTGGATGCTGAGTCTATAGAAGCAAAGCCCACAGCACTGACTAGTTCACATTACAGGCACTATTGTGCCAAATGACTTATTAATGTAAATGCAGCCACAGATTAAAGAGCATCCTGTAGTATGGTATAACAAATGGAATTAAAGAGGTTATATCACATATAGCTTCCCAGCAACCCTATAGCATTAACTAGGAGAGTCAGTAAACCTCCTTATTCTGCAGTAAAACCAGAAAAATTACTTATTTAACAAATAAATCCCATATGCAATATAATGGACAAGGGCAAAAAATTTTTCAAGACCTTCTGAAATGGATTCTTTCCCAGTCACCAGGAAAGCAAATTTCCTAACTGCTTTTGTTTCTGGTTCTTAACGCTCAAGTGTGACTGCACAGTCTGGGCTATAAACACAGGACTGATGGAAAATCCTATAGAGTTTCCTGGGAATTAACGCTGTTACTAAACGTGATAGCTTTTCAGATTAATTTCTTCAGAATGCCATTAAAATCCATGGGACTTCTGCAGAATGAGAATGAAAAACAAAAATCAGGGTCTGCAAAATATTCCCAACCTAAAATGACTGCTTCATTTAAGCCCCTTCGTGTTACTTACTAAACTCTGAATTTCAGAATGATCAAAGAAGACAACTGTGTAGCTCCCCATGTTACTGTTTAGCAGCAGACAAAGCAGGTCTGTGTTGAGCCATAGTTCAAGTGGAGTTTCCACCTACCATGGGGCATATTCAGCCCCTGGCAACCTTTGTCCTTTAAGCAAATCACATTAGGTACTTCCACAGCAAACAAGATCATTAACTTTCAGCTTCCTATGTTGCCAAAAATCTGTGAAAAATTAAACGAGGTCTTTTAATTAAAAGCCTAAACACATACAGTGCATCGGTTCTATCTCTAGGACCCACATCTCCTCTCTCATGTATAATGGCATCTCCTCTTCATTCTTTCTGAATATTCTTAAGGGAAAAAGTTGGTTTTAAGGGCTAATTTAACTTCTAAGTGAACTGCAGAGCCTGATTGTTAAATCCAGTCCAGAGTTATCCCAGCACAGCAGCAACACAATCCTCAACAGAAGACTGCTCCAAGGATACTTGGACACAGTGCACTGGAGCAGGCCATTCTGAGCAGGCAAACTGCTCTCAGAAATAATGTCTTTTGCTATAATTCTGTCATTTAGCTTAGAATCATAGAATCATCTAGATTGGAAGGGACCTTCAAGATCACCCAATCCAACCATCAACCCAACTCTGACAAAAAATTAGAATTAGTTAATTTTTTTTTTTTTTATTACATAAAATGTTCTTTCCCTTGGCTATGCCGCAGCCAGAGAGCCAAGGCAAAACCTGAGCTAAATCCCATTTTATAACTCCAAATACATCATCCTTACACCTGTGCTTACGCAACAGCCCTTGCTCTGTACAAACACGGAACTGCAAACCATAGAGATGCTCGAGAGGATTACACATTTGCTTAAAATGGAAAAGGAAGTTATAATCTCTCCTGTTCCGCCACATACTTTTTGCTGATTTTTACTGGCTCCTGAAGGCAGCAAGAGGCCAGGGCTGGAGTGCGGGCTGCCTGCCCCTCTCCCCTCCCAGCACCCTTAAAGCCAAGAGCTCCGCCAGGAACGGCGTGGGTCTGGCTGGTCAGCCTGGGGCAGCTGATGGACTGTCTGACCTCGGGGAAGGTGCATTGCAGCCTTAGTGTTGTAACTCTCTATGAAATAGGTTTACGAGTACAAATCAGATAAATGCAACTTTTCAAAGCCAGTTCTTCCCCACTTTCTTATTTGGCAGAAATTAGGTCTTTTGAGGGTTCTTAAATTTGAATCAACCATTACTCTTTCAATCACAAGATGGTAAGACCCTTGTTCTTGGGCTTTCCTCTATTAAGTTAAAAACTTTAATTAGAAAATTTTAAAACATAATCAGTTTGTCCAAAATAGAAATTTAGCATGACTTTTAACCGTTCATTATTTTGACACTGGTTTTCCCTGCAGACAGATACACCCGACTAAAACTGCATTTGCTAAATAATTTTTTCATTGTGATCCATCAATGTAAGAGTTATTTTTGAAAGAGAAAAGATTACAGTAACTCTTCCCAGACAGCATTCAAAAGCTATTTCAAATTTACAGTGCAAAAGCAGCTTAAAAGGCCTCTATGGTATTAAGAAAATCCATAGCATGATACCAAGAAAGCAACCAAAATAGATGTGTGCTGTTTCAAAAGACACTCAAGTATTAGAAAGAAAATGAGAAGAAAATCAGGATCTGAAGTTTAAAGCAGTACTGCAATTTCAAACAGGCGTTATGCCAGCAGTTAACAAAAGCACCCTCTACTGGAATAGCACAGCTGAAAAGCCAGCAAATGTAGAATATAAAAGCCAAATTAATGCAGGGCTTCATTTGCCCAGTAGATGATTTTGCTGATGGAACAATGCACATTTCTACCGCCAACTGATACTTTACTGACTCATCAGCTGTCCCAAAAAGGCCAAGAAAAGCCAGGGAAATATGGGAATGCGCAGAAGGATGGCGACGATACACACCTGTGATCCTGCTACTGGGTCTCCATCATTCAAGAAGCCCTGAATTTAGATATATACATTCCGTATCACATAAGTCTCCGTGTTTCACCAGCACTGGAATCCCTTAATGACATGGATTCTACTTTTTTTCAGATTGCCAGCTTAAGGTGTCTGTTATGCTTCTATGGGGAAATAATACAAATAATCTACTAATGTTATAATAAAATAATACTTCTATAGCCTGCAACTGTGTGTTGGCTTATATAAGTCTATGCGCTGCTTTATACAGATACTTTGAAAAACATCAGTTTGTAAGATGTTAGCAGTATTTCATTACTACGTCAAAGATGACAGTGACATGGCTTATTTAAACTGCCAGTGATACAGCTTATTTATAACCATCTAAGAGGCATACACAAAGGTTCCTGTGAGAACAAGTCACTTGACAAGTCACTAATGGTAAGCAAAACCTGGTATAATTCTGTAAAATCAGTCTTCCTAACTATTCAATCAGTATAGTTTTAAACAAGTCTTTGCCGTTGCTAACCTTATAATAACAAAAATAATACAACTCTTTGAAACATTTCTGACAACATATAAGCTCTTAGTCTCACAAATTACAGATTTATCAGTCCTGAGGAGGGGGCTTGTACATTTCTTTTCTGTAATCTTCTAATTACAACAGAAAGTGATACTTTTTTTTTTTTTTTTTGAACCAGAAGCCTAACAGAGAGAAATGTTATGGGTTTTTTTGTAAACCCCTTCTTTAGGTCTTTATTAAGTAGCTGTGCTCCTTCCTACAAAAGCTACATCACCTGGTCTGGTTCCTAAAGGCATCCCTTGTCACTGTGTGCCAGAGAAGGTACTTGTTTAACAAAAGTGGACCATATTCTGCTCCTCAACAGAGAGCCTCCTCCATTTACTTTTGCTGTCAGCCTGCTGCTGGGGTGGGTGTTGGTTGGGTTGGTTTGAGGTGAGTATGTTAATCCCCTTCTGATAAATCACACAGTTTAGGTTTAACTCCCCATTATGCTTTCCTGGGGTTACCCTGTATTAATCCTGTATCTGTTTTCATATCAGTCCACCTACAGGAAGAAACAGATGGTGGGAGAGGTTAAGCAAAGGGGTGGGAAATCAATGTTTGTCCTAAAGAATAGGTTCACCTTGTTAGAAGGCAGCAAAACACACAGTACTTGCATTGCTGCTCACAGCTACAGCAAAGGAAAGGTGTGATTTATCTTTTGAAGCTACCAAGACAAAAGCATTCTAAAGATGAAGAACACTTCATCTTCTAAATGAAGAGCGCTGATAAAATTATTTGATAAAGGCCAAAAATGCTTATCTCCATTCATTGAATTCATTGCATTCTTCTGCCAATTCAGCTCCACAGGTCCTGGCTTCCCTGAAAATTCCTGCTTCTTTCAGAAGTGCCCTGAAGAAAATAGTTCAAAGGGATCAGCAGCATAAACCCATTCCAATCTCTGGAGCGACTCTGCCTTCCAGGTCCAACTGATCTTTGCACATTTCTACCAGCAACACAAATTCTGTGGACTCCTCTGAAGACAACGTTGCTCCCTTCCTTCTGTGATTATGCATGAAGGGCTAGCCCACTGGACTCTCTGTCTCTGTTATTCCCACTATTTCTTGTTCCTAATGATATGACTTACAAGCTTTTATAAAGCAATACGCTGCTACCAACATGTTTGTCTCAGGAACAGAACCTTTCCCCAGGATTTCCATGTCCCACGGGAAGCCTCCTGGGCAATGAAAACCTGGTATTTATTTCTGAAATTTTCTGTATTTTGCCAACATTTGACTCTAGAGAAATCCTGCTTTTGGTTCAGTTGTGACTTTTGAGGCAGCTGCAGACCACCTAGCTCATCACTGCCTCTTCTTGCATCGGTCTTAGAACTTCACCGTAGCCAGAAAGGGCCTTCAGCAGTAATGGAATCTGATCTCTTAGTGAGCTGCCTCCATTCGCTCAAGGGTTTTCTAAACACATCCCATGCCAGTCTTCTTTCTGAGAAGTTTTTTCCTCTGTAACATACACCTTCCTGTGAATTAGAGATAGAGGGGTCAGTGTCTCCTCCTGAGCATCCCGGGCAGCCATTTCCACTCTGTTGCTACTACAACAACTACCTTCCCAACAAGCTCACCTCCATAGCCCACTGGTACGACCGTGCTTCTGATCAGGCCTAATGGTGCTGGGATTTTTCCAGATGTTTGGAAACCAACCTTTCAGTATTTTCCAGTCTACCAAGTAATTGTGGGTGTCCTTACACATTTTCTCTCCAAATGGAAATGCTGCACAGCTAGAGCCAGAGGTCCCTTTCAACTGGTCCAGTCATTTATCCTTGAAGAACGGATGGATCAGCTTCTATGCTTTTAAGATGGTCCCACGTTGGTCTCATATCAAATCCACACCCAAAGCAAAAGTACAAACAGCTGTGCCCAGCAGTCAAAGGAGTTTGGAAAAAAATCAGCAAGCTAAGAAAGAAACAAGAGCCTTTCAAGCCTGAAAAGAAAACCCAAATTGTATCCTGCTGGTGACTAAAAGCATGACATCTTTCCACCCAAATTCTGCATGATTTTGTAAGATTAGCACAATGGCAAATAAGCTTCCTGTCACCAAAGAAAGAGTCAGCCAGCATCACACAGCTTCTGTTTCTCTCTTGATAAAAAAATCCTCCTCCTGCGCTGATTACAGGTTCACTGTAAATTGCCCTTTGTGTGAGACACACTGCATTTCCCTGGATTCACTTTCCGATTGGCAGGTTTAAGCTTATCACAAACCATTTGTAAATGAATCAGTTCTTCAGTGTCGTTAGTACGCATCAAGCCCTCGCATAGGAATAGCAGACCGAGGGAGGGATGCCTTGCAACAACCTCTCCATTAGCATTTCTGGGAGGAAGCACTGCCTGCCATGAAAGCCGTTATCCTCAGCAGCTGCACTTTTATACTGATAAAAGTTCTGCTTTTCCAGATCATCCTGCCTTTCTTGGAAATCCAAGTAATGTAGCTCCTATTGTGCCAGCATCCGGAAGCAACACAATGTGTTTGTTGCAAATTAATTGCCTTCTAGCAACTCCCATTTTTCTCATCTTGACAAATTTTCATGAGAATTTTCTCAGATCAAATTTGTAGGCATTTTTTTTACTGCCTTTTTTCACCCATTACACATAATGATCATCATCACATTGGATTCGGCATAAAAAAAGTGCAATGATGAGTTAATAGAGGACTCATTTTAAGAGCAGATCTTCCCCACTTGTCAGTGTGGGTGTGTGTTCACTGTCACCATCTTCTCTTGAAAGACAATCCAGGATAAACCATTCTCTAGTTAGTGATTTTTTGACCACCTGAGCTATCAGTTTTAGTAAGCATTCACTCATGCATTTCTGATCCTGAGGCACACAATAGTCAATTTTTCATTATCTCCCCAAACCTGTAGAAAACCTTCACGTATGTTTCTTGTTCCACCAAGTTTTGTCCTTCAGCTTCTTAGTCTTTCCCTCTTCTTTCAAAAAAGATGAGAAAATCTTATTGCTCATTTCTGCACACTTACCCAATCTGCTTCCATTACGCATTGCATTGTTATCAATGTTTCTTGTCTTGTAAATCTCCTAATCATGCAAAAAGGGGTTGGAGAAGACCTGAATCCCCTTTTGAGGATGGCTGGATGCACTCCTACAATTGCAAGGCTTACCACGACTGCACCTTTCCTGGTAGGGCTCTCTCTAATGACTTGCTGAGGAACTGAAAGATGGCTGGTAACTACAGCTTTGCAGCTATGAATGCCATGGATGCATTATCAGTAATCTTGACTTGGAAGCCCAATTCCAGATGAGTATTTATAATTTAGCTTGTTGCCTATTTTCCCTAGAAGCTTTTTATGGTATCCTTGGCAAAATCAGCAGGCTTTCTCTCCTTTTCTTCTCCTGGCTAGTAGTCACATGCTGTCTAGATCCATCCAGCCATTCCCAAACAGCCTCTTTGTACCAGCTACAGATACCTTTGTTTTTGTGCCCCCGCAGAAGCAAGTGCTGCTTAGGAAGTACCATAATATCAAAGCCAATCACTGGAAACATTTTTTGCTTTTCCAGCCATTTTCTCACCACAGATAGGACTCCAGCATTTTTTCCACTATGGGGAGTTCTGCAGTTGTTTGCATTACAAGTCACTGATGATACAAGTATAACATTTCTTTTATGTAATCTCATTTACTTAAAATAAAGCGCACATGCTGGCTGTTACCTCTGAACTGAGACAGGTCAGTGCCCTCCCTGCTCTGGGCTTTCTTGCATGCCCTATACGTCAAGAAATCTGACTTGGTTCGGAAGCTGCAGCACTAGCACATCTCTCATCATCTTCTCACTAAAGCATCTCTACCAAAAAACTTCCAGCAGCAGAACCAGCCCACCCAGATAACTCAGCTTCAGACAGGCTCTCACAACCTTGTTTCAGATGTATTACTTAAGGAAAAGAAGCATAGTTGCTTTTTCCATTTCTCATGAATAGGGAAGCTGCCGTGGTCACTGCTTACAATGAAGACTGCCTCAACCTGCAAATAATACAATTAATCATTCTTCTCCCAGATTAGCCACACTGGTTTTCTCCTTGGAAAATGAGTATCAGATGGTGTTAACTTCAAGACAATTGGATATCCCATATGATATGTCATATTTCAGGTATGATCTGAAAACAAAAGGAGTCATTTAATGTGGTAACTTCCTGAGCTGCCCTGAAGAACAGCAGAGCAAACCAAACAAGGACAAAAGCCTTCTTGGTCATTGCAGTCATGGGGATGCATCCTATTCCCACAGCTGGTGACATTAACCTTCAGCAAAGAGAACTATTATGAGACTTGAGAATTAGGCAGTTCATTGAATTGCTTACTTCATGTCAAATCCCTCACTTTTTTTTTTTTTTACCATAAAAAAAAGCACCTTCAACCTAGCTATATTAGGACAGCAAATAAAGAAAAAAAAATAGATTAGAGCAAGCCTTTTCATTTAGAGACTTCACACATTCAGCATTGCAAGAAAAACATCCTTTCTTTCCCTTATAAGCGAAACTCACAGAAACTGTTTGATCCCAGATGACCAGGACCCAGAGACTAGCAGCCAGCCACCCAAGTGGTTTGTGACAATCCACATCCTGAAGCAGATGATGTAAGGCTGCACCGACCTGCATGGAGATAACTATTCCTGTAAGAGAACTAATCTGCTTTAGATGGTAACTTCTGGTGGAAGTCTCATGCACTGTAACAAGAATGAGGGAGAATTTACACTAGCATTCTAGACAAAATTTATAGCCTCTCAACTCAATAAAATGCAGATCTCCACTGTTCCCAAGCTGTCGCGCTCCACTGGCTGTCCACTATGTGAAAGCTCCATTTCAGCAAGGAGTAGACATCACTGCTGTGAAGGGGTCTTCATCCCAGCTGGAACTCTGCAGAATCTTCATTAAAGGCGCAGGAGGTTTCCCCTCGCAGCCCAGAGTCCAGCCACTGCTCCAGCCCAACCACCTCAGCCTCAGCTGAAGGAGGATCATGAGAAACCGTACACCAGATCTGGCACCAGATCAGCTTTGCCTCGGACACCGTTCCTCACCTTGGAACTTGCTACGACAGTGCCAGGTGGCAGGGTCTGTGCTAGGAGAGCTGGTGCACCAGGAACCCTCAGCTGCGTACTACGACTGGTTTTTGCATCGTTTCCAGACTGGCAGCACAAAAGGGGTGGAATATATCACCAATTCGACCCAACAGCTGGTGAAATCTGCAAGGAGCAGCTGTGGAGTCTGCAGGTAGAGAAAGATCTGGAAAAAGCATTATCACACTGCCAAGGATAGAATCACATAAATTCTTGCTGACTTCATAAACTCACTAAAAATTAATACATTTTTTCCAAAGAATGTTTTAAAAACAACTTTTAAAAATATTATCATATTAGCACATATGCACACAGAATCTGTTCTTCCAAATTAAAGCTAATCCAAGTCAGAAGGAAAATAAAAATTATGTCTAAATTAAAAGTTTAATTACATAAATTTCTATTAGTAGGCCTAATCTCACTGCAGATTTCTTAAGGCACAGAAGCTTTATTTGAATATAAACCTAGAGCAACTCTCCCTCCGACCCAGTTTTGCTGATACTTTTTCATATCCAGACCCAAAAATCCATACAGCAGCATATCACAAATACAACAAGTACTGACTAGCACTTTGAGAAGATTAACAACTGTTTGGACTAAAATAAACACAATTTGGCAGTAAAGACTCTATCACATCCTTGTCATAATTTTTTTCTACATAAATACCTAGATTCTATTTTCAATTTTAGGAAAAATAAGTTAAATGCTGCAATTCTTCCTGCATCAGTTAGTCTTGTATTTCATGGATGAAGATCACAAAACATCAAAGCTAATTATCAAATATCAATATCAGATATTAATTATCAAATATAAAACATTATCAATTAGCTGATTATCAAATATTATTATCATCACACTTTTTTTTTCAGTTTGCAGTTGTGCATTTATTACGAACAAAACCCTGAGGAATCTATTGTGTCATAAGAAACACGTCACTGAAATGCATACAGTACAGAATTCATCCCTCCTATTCACCAAGCATGCAATGCAATATTTATGCCACAGATGTTTTCAAATGTAGTTTTATTCCAGTGACCTATGTGCAGTCTTTACACACAGTTCAAAACAACATTATGCAAACATATCACAGGACAGTACTTAAAGAATCTTTAGTATATACTCCTTTATAAAAGGTCTTGACACAATGGAAAAGTCAGTCCAGAAAAGTTCACTTTACCAGGTTTCTTGATAAACAAAATACCACAAAACCCTGTAACTTGCATCAGCACCAGTATCCATAACAATGGATCCCTCTTCTAAATTCCTCTTTTAAATAAACAGGTTTAAAATTTTGTTCAGACGATGAGTTTCTATCACAACACTGTCCATTTAATTTTGTGCTTTCCAAAAGGCAAGCATACTACAGAAATAAAATTCCCTACCTGATGGGAGAGAGAAATTCAGTAAACATGTATTTGTTTCCCATTCCAGCAGAGGAATGCAAGTTCATTGAAATTCTCATTATGGCTAAATCCAGCATGGTCTGCTTATGACTTCTTCTTCTTTGTCTGCTCCCCAGAGTCTAGTTTACGTTTCTTGGCAGAAGCTGGTTCATCATCTTTTTCACCATCTTTAAATAAAAGACAGAATTAAAGTAAGTTCCTCGTTCCATCCTCATTCCAGAACACCCACTTAACAAGGTCTGAGGTGCCTGGAGAAAAATCACAGTCGTATTAACTGACAGTATCCTCATTTCTGGAATGTGGACAATATGTGAACAGGACAGAAATGATTACTTGTTACCACAGACCATCGAGGATACATAAGAAGAGGCCTTGTTATGCTACTGTACAGTACCTGTTCTAAAAAATGTATTAACAGATAAGACAAAAAGCTAGAAAATGACATTTTAGAAGCAGGAAGTAATGTCATGATCAATTAACAGTTTATCTTCTTAGTCTCTGGACGACAGCTGACTAAAAGAAATGTGTACTGGGGTGGTGGTGGGGAAGTAAACAGAACAAATGGAGCAAGAGAGAGACAGAAAAACTGCCACTGGGGAAAGAATGCCCAGAAGAAAAAAACGGACACGACAGTAAAAAAAAGGTCCTTGGAACAGGTATGATGACAACTAGCAAACCAAAACATAACCATATGTTCTGAAAACCCAGAATTTCTTCTTCTGGTTTTGTTCTCTTGGTTGCTACTGGCTAGTCTCTTTCTCCAGTGCTTTTAAAAAAAAATAAGTCCTCCCTCCTGACAGTTATTTTCTTATTTCCTAGACTACCATTGCAGCTTGTATCATAATTAAAAGTTAAAAGGATAGTAAATATTTTCTTCAGTAATCTGTCACATGGACAGCTTATTTAATTCTTCCCTCAGCCCCCAAGTTTTGCAAACATTACAATCTGCCCTACATCCAATGCAGGGCAACAAGGATTATTAAGAGATTACAGAACCTCCCTTAGGAGGACAGGCTCAAAGAGCAGGGATTCTTTAGCCTGGAGAAGAAAAGGCTGAAGGGAGACTTATCTATGTTTACAAGCATTTAAAGGGTGGGTTGAAGGATAATGGAGCTGAACTCTTTTTGGTGGTTTCCAGCGATAGGAGGGGGGGCAACAGGCACAAGCTGGAACATGGGAAGTTCCATTCAAATACAAGGAAAAACTTTACGGTGAGGATGACAGAGCACTGGAACAGGCTGCCCAGGGAGGTTGTGAAGTCTCTTCTCTGGAGATCTTCAAGACCCACCTGGATGCAGTTCTGAGTGATGTGCTCTGGGCATTCCTGCTTTAGCAGGGGAGTTGGACTAGATGATCTCTAGAGGTCCCTTCCGAAAATTCCGTGATTCCATGATCTGCACCATGGGTCAAGACAGCAGTGCTTAAAGATGCTCTCATACTGCTTTCTGTTTTAGGGGTACTACACCTGAACCTGTTGGTTTCATAGGACTACAGTTGTACGCTCTTGAATCGTTCCCAGTTTCCGCTAATGCCAGTGGAAGGGGAGCAGAGGGAGAGCCTTTGCTGACCCTAGGCACACCGGAGCACAGCCAGCCACCCCTGCAGCAGCAGTGCAGATGCAGAAGAGCCCAGCAAGAATCTCCTCCGACTTGTTAACAGGGAGGTCTCCACCCTCAGAACCCACCCACCACAAGGCCTCCCTGCCCACACGCCTTTGAACCCCCTCAACGCCCGTGGGAAGCCCGGCCGCCTCAGGGCAGGCCCTCACCCGATGCCAGAGCCTCCTGCTCCTCGTCCGGCAAGAACCGAGCCTTGCCGGCCTGCCGGGGCGCGTCCTCCCCGTTGTCCTCGTAGATGTTGGACCACTTGATGGCCATGTCGACGGCAGGGGCCGACGGGACCTTCTTCTCGGGCGGGCTGTAGCTCTCCGGCGGGGGCACGGCGTTGCTCTTCCACACCTTGAACTCCTTGGGGGGCTGCAGGAGAGAGCAGGGCACCCGTCACTCCGGGTCTGGGCAACCCGGCCCGGCCTTCCCCCCAACACCCTTCCCCGGCCGCCCCCCGCACCTCCTCGGGCGCCCGCACGACGCGGCTGTCCCAGTCGATCTGCTTGTTGAGGGGGTTGTAGAGGAAGGCGGGCGGCTGCGACACCCTTCGGAACAGCTCGTCGGGCGGCGGCAGCCTCGGCCGCTGTCCCGGGCTGCCCCCCGCCGCCGCGCCGCCTCCCGGGCCCCGCTCGTCGGGCTGGGGCTCGTCGGGCTCCGAGTCGGAGCTGGAGCTGCCGTAGGCCGCGAAATAAGCCAACGGGTCCTCTCCCTCCGCCGCCATGGCGGGGCACTGCCGCCGCGACACCGCCCGCACGGAAACCGGCCCCGCGCCGAGGGTTCCGGCCTGCCGGCGGACCGCGCGGGCCCAGGAGGAAAACCCCCGGGTGTTTGTGTGCGTGGGTCCCAGGCTGTGGGGTGCAGGAGGTGGAAAAAACAGCGCTTTTTGCAGCGGCGCGAGGTGCATGGGGTTCACCCCCACCAACTCGGGGGGTTCCCTCTCGAAGCGACCATGGACAGACACAGACGTGAAACAGAGGTGTCCTCCATTTCTCCTTTTTTACATCTGCAAGCCAAACTGGAGAGAAAAACCCCTTTTCCTTCGTGTTTGGAGCAGGTAAAGCTTTGAACACAGCCTCTGCTGTCACAGCTTTTGCAGGGACTCTGGCTGTCCTTACCAAAATATTCTTCAAAAGGTTGTACTAGACTTCCCTTGTCAACAAAGCCCATATATCTGTTTTTGCATCACCTAAAATACTTACTAGGTGCTGTTCAGCCCACTTATGCTATCCACAGAAGCAGGATAAGGTCCAAGGAATAGTCTTTGTGTATAATACGATAAATTATTTTACTGTAAAGATACTAAACCCTGTCCAGCTGATCTCTCAAAATCAACACCATTATTATTTTGAAACCATACACACAAAGTACAATGAAAACAACCACTGAAGTGAGCAACATTTGCAAATCCTTTGTTGAGTCATGCTCCTCAGCACCCAAAGGTTTTGTTTCACCCCTGCTATTAATAAAAATAGAAGCCTTAACTTAAGAATGAAGTCTTATGTGCATATGCATGTCTGAAAGCAACTCTTCTTCCATCTTTAAGAAGTGGGGTAATCGAGTCATTTAAAGAAAAGCAGGAATGGGGTTAGCAATACTAGTCATGAACTGCAGAGGCTGTAGTTCAGCAGCTGAAGTCTTAATTTCGCATGCATGTTTTCTTCCCTACATGCTGCTGCTGAATGCAGTCCTACAGGCACAGGTGTTTCACATTAAGTCAGTTTTTCCACCGCAGACAAACCTCTCTAACAGGAGAGTGAGAACAAACGCCTCGTGCACACACAAAACCAAACCCACACATCCAGATACTGGCACGAACTGCTCTTACAACCTATACATTTTAATAATGAATGGCAGACAGGAAATCAGGCAATTATACAAAAGAATTTATTCCAAAAGTTGTGATAGTTTTGCTTTTTTTTTTTTTTAAAAGCACATTATAAACATTTGGTAAGACAATACATTCATTCAAAGTCTCAGACTAACAGGGTCCATGTCAGGATCTCTGCACAGGGAGGCTTCCTACAGGCTGCAGCAGTTCCCTTGTTCAGATTTAGATCTGCAAGGCTGGCTGCACCCTGAGCAGAAGAGTGGCAGAAGAGGCTGCACCTTCTTCCCTTAAGGCCATGCTTGCTCATTCCCCTCCCCTACATTTACGAGAATCCAGGAAGGGACCCAAACTTAAGCACAGCTCTTAAGGTGGTTAGAGTAGGCATTTAGACAAATTAGTTTTTAGACACCCAACTACAGTTGAAGTTCATGGAAGAGAGGGATTTAAGTCTACCTTTAATTTCATGTTGGAGAGTAAAGTTTTGCTTGCATATTTAGGCACTTAACTTTGCATATTTAGGCACTTAACTTCCAGAGTGCCTTCTGAACCAAGCACTTTTGCTGATACACCTTAGATATGTACAGGAAAAATGGGGACTTTTATAAACACTAAATAGAAGCCCACATTTTTATTGAATGAAAGCTATTCATATACTAAGTATGGTGTGTAGTTGAACATTGCAGTTTATTTTAACCTACTTCTGAAACCAGACTAAACATAATAATATAAGTAGAGACTATCTCAAGGTCCTGCAGATGGCCTGTCTCCACAAAAGGAGAACACAGTTTAGGAATATCACCTGGGTTTGAATTTGAATGGAATCACATGGCTATAGCACTGTATGAGCACCAAAATAATTTAAAGCCTTAAATACCTACCTTTTGATATACTGAAAACATCCCATCGCTTTAAAGTGTAGTACTGCAGAACATAGCTGTACACATTTCCAAGTAAGAGTTTGTCTTCACCTAGTAATTTTAAAGTTATTATAAGCCAACTCATAAAAATTAGATTACAACTTAAGAGTAGAGTATGAGAGGAATACAGCATGTTACATTGTGTCAAGAAATGAGAACCTTCCCATGTTGCAATAGTTTAAAATGCATTTGACTCCAAGCAATCTGAAAGGTAAGCCTGCCTATCAGCTTTCAAGAGTAGATACCTGAAGTGTAGCATTTCCAAGAGTCCTTCAGGAATAGGTATTTTCTTGCTACAGGACTCTTCATCTACTTACCTACTAGGACAAAACATGTAAGCTTTGCTCCTTAACAGCATTATACAACATTTTTTATAACCCACATGATGCTGTTACAGCAGTTTACATTCCTTTTCCAGTATTAATGAGAATTTATATTTAAAGTGCATCTCAAATCAGAAATCTCTAACTAATATACAAGAAGAACATGCTAAGGCTTAATGGAAGTACATTTGCTAACTCAAATCACTGCGATGCCAAGTGCCTTTTCATTTAACTGGTAGGACAGAGAACAAAGTTCAGATGATTATGAAGCTTCTTGCAAATAAGTATAGCTATAGATTTGGCCAAATCCATGTGGTGTTTTTTTGGTGGTTTTTTTTTTTTTGCAAATGGAGCTACACACACACATACATAGAAGGCAGAATTTATCCTATAGGGAAACATTCAATTTGGTAAATTAGTTTAAGCTTTTTAGTAATTGAGCTTAAGCTTTTAGTTCACAAAGTTATTTTTCAATGCTTAATACTTTTCCTAACAATCTTTCCCAATTCACCTATCACAGAAACTTTAAGAAAAACAGATTTTTTTCTAAGGAAGAAAAAAATCCCATTTGTTCAGTAACTGCAGTATAAATATCTGCAGCTAAGTGTGAAATCTTAAATACATTGGTTTAAAAAACAAGCCTTTGCTGGTGTAATACCATGGTTTTTTGAAAAAAGCTCCCTAAAGAATATAAAATCAAGCAGCTCCCGTCATCCAATTACCAAAAAAAATTTACTTCTTAAAAAACAGTAAATAGCATACATTGTTCCCTCTGATTTTGCTAGGTAGCAGTTGAAAACAGGTTTTTTACCCTTTATATGACCTCATACAAAGTTTCAGTACCATTTGGATGAACAAACAAAAGTCACTCCATTCACTGTGGTTGAAGAGAACGTGATCTTAAAGGCAAAAAGCAATTGTCACTTGAAGTAGTCAATGGTTCCTGCTGCTCTGCCTGGAGCTCTGGGGGCAGGGGAGGGGCACCGGGGTCTCCAGGCCCTGGGAGGGTGGCTGAGAAAACAGCACACTCTGCATTTCCCATCTCTGCAATTGGCAAATTCATTGAATGAAGGGAGACAGCAGACACAAATGCGGCGGTGCTATAATCTTCTTCTGGATGATTTATCTGGGTAGATTCTTTGTCTTTTGTTTTATCAAAAAAATTAGATTCATCCGAGTATGATCTAGAAAGATTATTCGTTCCTCCGTACAGTGAGGTCATACAGGTGCTGCAACTTAGACCTAAGAGAAAAAACAGAGACTGGATTCATTTACAATAATGGTGCACTCTTAAAACCATGCTCTGACGTAGTATCAGTAACATTGTCAAAGATAAGGTTTTTTGTATTTTTAACAGACTAACCTCTTCATCTCACCTGTGACATCCCAATATTCACAACAACTTAAAAAGTACATGCTGATTATCTAGGCTGATGTGAATGACTTCTCTATATCTTTGTATCAGCTTCTATTTGACAAAAGATGCACCGTAATTTAAGCTTCATTTTAGGAAATCACTTTAGCCCTTTGATCCATCTTTTGACACATTTTTCTCACTGTATTCTTCAAACCTTTAAAAGCTTCAGCCACATGGTTGTACTCCAGAGTGGACTGCATTTGAAGGCTATTTTACTTGAAGCCAAAGAAAACTTCAGGCTTTTAATATCTAGGCTTAAAAATTTACTTCCTTCCTTCTTTATTTCTTTTTTGATGGCTGTGGAAGGGGAAGTAAGGTTTTTCGTTTAGAAGGCTTATGCTTTCTTTATTTGCCTTAAAATACAAATTCATATAGTCACTTCAATCTTTAGAGGTCAAAAAACCTCTTTACCTGTATGATACAATGCATGCATACATTTACAGTGCCTAATTTTGAGTTCTGGCATTGAAGGCATGCAGGAGAATTCTCCTCGGGTTGCATTTGCAGCCTTATCTTCTGCTGAGGTGCGAAGTTTAACAAAACCAGAGCATCCTGCCACTGCAGTAAATAGCTTCAAAAGAAATGCAAGATAGAAGATAACCACATATTATGAGTTCTGAATTAGAACCTCATAGAAAGCAAAACTGAGATGTGAGGATAGACTTATCCATCATAACAACACGACAGGATTTTTTGCAATTTGTTATTTATGATGTGTTCAGACAGTAAAAAGGCAAAGCCACGACATATGCACTTGTATCTTAAACCCAAATTAGAAATATTTCCAAAAATGTTGTCACAAACACTAGAGGAAGAAAAAAAAATATTTGTATTAAGAAACATGATTCAAAGAATTGTTAAAGTCTATTTTGCAGACCCTCAAAACTTATATCTTACAAAATATTATTATAAACTTCTCACCTTTGAGAGCTTCAAGTTTCTCATTTTTGACTTTCAACACTACGTCAGTTATCTTTTGTAACAGGAAGTTTTGTGTTCTTTCTCGTCTGATAGATTCAATCAAAGCATCTAGTCCTTTTGGGTTTTCTGCTAAGTAGTCCAACAACTTCCCAGTTTTTTTCCTACTGGAAGATCGAGAAGAAATTTCTTCTGTGTCCTCTCTAGTGAGTATTTTCTTTGAACGTAGGTAATCAAAATGTCTTTCAGCTATGATTTTATCACACAGGTAAGGACGCATCCTTTCTAAAGCCTGAAAAACAAAACAATCTAGTATTAGCTAATCTTTCCATTTATTTAGCAGCCTCTATTTGAAACTTATATGATTTTGATAAAGGTTAATGAAACAATTTTTAAAGCTGCCACTGCATTACCAGCAGAGATTTTTCTCAGTATAATTTTTTTTTTGAAAAAACAATCTAATTTACTTATCCCTTTCATTAGTTTTCTTTGAGTGAACTCAGGAGTTTTAATGCATGTAAAGTAATAAGGTGAATACTAACTGAAAAAGTTAATTACATCAACTGTGTGGTTATCACATTTCAGAACAGTCACAATGTAAAAATGAAAAGAAATTATACCAACAAAACCCAACAGCACCTACTCACTTTGCCTACAGACACACTCATTCTCACTGACTACCTCACTGCCACATTTCCCTTCCATATTTGTATTGACGAGGCACAACTCCAAGATATTGCACTTATTGATGGGGTTTTTTTTACAATGAGTAAAAGCAGCCTCACAGCAACAGCAGGAATATGCTGTTTGAAGTGTTTGTTAAATAAACACCACTTACAAGTTCAAGAGATGACTGGCATCCAAAATCCATGCACTTTCATACACAGATGTACCTGCTCTCAACAACTTTATTGTCTGCTTTTTGTCTTCAAATTGACTTCCTTTGGTTTAAGATTTTATATTAAACACCTGAAGCAACTGGCACACCTAACATGCTGCACACACAATGGAGAGTTAGTGCAACTCTGAGGACTCTGGCAAAAGGAAATTGATTCTGCCCTCTGCAGCAAAGCTTCAGCCTACAAACATAAACTGGTTGCTTAAATCCTCTCTATAACAAGCAAACAGAAAGAGGTGAAACAAATTGCCCATGGGAGGGGACTCCATTGTCTAAAGATCCTAATATAGAGTAAATTAACATCAGGTACGATGAAATGGAGACGCCTGCCTTTAGCAGTTCAGCAGCAGTGCCATTTTGCATCTTCAGGAACTGTAACGCCTAGTATCAGATCACATTTCCTCAGAGATCTTCTTCCTGGGGAAACATTATGTCTTTTGTAACCATACTCAATTCTAACCTGACTATTAATTTATTTACGAGACCATTTTAGAAGTGCAATGTCAAAACTAAAGGATGCCCTGTCATCACCTTGATTTCCTCCTTGGAAGATCAAGTGTCCTCTCCTATACTGACCAATTTATTTTTGCAGTTATCAAAACAAAAAAAAACCTTCCTCCACTTCATTCAGAAGCTACATACAAACAGAAGCATTGCCAAAACATAAACGATATTCATCTTATTTCAATCTGTACATTAGCAAGCCTACTTGAGATCAACACCGAAACAAAATTACTGCATTTGTTCACAACTCTCTGGTTTCAGTATCTACTACTCTATGAAGATGAGTCACAAATAACATCGCTGTGCTTGAAAAACAAGCTCTCATTTTATATGATACTACAAAATTGGCAATTTCTCCCACCAACATTTTTCATTGTGCAAAATTACACAAGAAGTCAGACACCCACTAGCTTAATATTACTGATGTGAAAAAACCACCCTCACAAGTCTCATTTGATTCAAAAAGAGGAAAAAAAAAATAAAAATTTGAGAGCCGGAAGGAAAAACACCTTTACTTAGAAGGCACATGAAGAGATGGAAAGAAATAAAACTTCTTTCCCAAAGAAAGTTTTCAAATATCCTTCTGCTTTTTGAGATTAGATTCTGTAAGAGCAGCATTAAAAAAAATAAATTTTTTAAAATTTTATTTACTATAGCCATTTACTAGCTTAAAGAGAAGCTTTAGATATAATAGATATATAGATATAAAGGTGCTCTTTAAAACAGATTATTTGAAACAGCAAACTACTGTCTTGGATACTGGTGCTAGGGAAATCACCAACAACGCTTAAAGAAAAATCTTCCTGGACTGCTCCACAAAGTAGGAGGATACATGTGTTCTTCTAGTTGCTCTTCAGGATCCAACAAATACTAAACAATGAATAAACTGCCAGTGGTTACACAGTTGTTAAAGAAAACATCAGACGAGCACACACAGAAGGTAAAAGGCATCTTTCAGCAGTAGACTATCAGCAATAGATTGAATACAACATAAAATCAAAGACCTAAGAGTGCAGTTCCTTGGCTGATTTAAAAATCAGCCCCTGCATGGCACTGCGTGTTCCTGCCCTTTCCCTTGTATTACTGGATGCGAGGATCCAATCAAGAAACTGAATTGGTGCTTCTCCCTTCCCTCCCACCCCCAGCAGGTTAACTACACAATCGGGTTTAATGTGCATTCATGCTGGCAGTAGTGATGGCACAACAACTATGACAAGAGCAGAAAAGTGCAACCGTACAGTTTGTATCCATTGAAGTGGCTCTGGAATACATCCCGGTTGCAGTGAGCCCATGCATAAATGCATATGAATGCAGTGGGCAAGACTGAAATTTCATCCTACCACCAGGAGAATCAATCAACAAATTCTCAAATACAAGAGCCATTCTTCAACATTAGAAGAATAGAGTTGTTATTGAATAGAAAGACTACTGTGTTTTGACTAACATCTCCCTGTAATAAGTCTTTCACTGTATGAGGTGTATCAGCTCTGAATTCCCCTCTGCATCGTCCTCATAGGTTAATGGTTGATGAAAGACAGAAAGAGTAAACACATTAGGACAGAAGCTTTAAATATACTTTGCTTTATATTAATGGTTTTGTATGTCTCACTGCCTCCTTCCCAGCTCTCATGCAAGACTCCACACAAAACTTCTGGTAATGCAGTACTTCTGTTTGAAGGGAGTCTGTCTGAGTTACTTCAACTTCGAAACAGCTAAGCAAGTTTAAACTGAACCAGCACTTTGTATCATAAAGCAGCAACACTTAAAATCTGACAGAAGCAGCTCTGAAGCCAGATTTATTGGATTGTATTTTGAGGATGAAACAAATGTTATTTCTTTCTACATATTAGATTTCCATCAAGTCCTCCAATTATAACAGGACAACCTACAAGATTAAAGGCTGAAGCAATATCCTGTGAGATGCAGCCGTGAATTCAGTCACTGACACAGATTAACATACGTATCAAGTTACATGTGTAGTCTGATTTAAGTAGTTTGTATCTTTTTTTTGGTGTGATAGTAACTGAATGCTAACTACTGCATGATTGCCCTGATTGCATGATTCCACAGAAGCAAGTAATAACTTGAAAAACATGCCTCACAAAACTATGACAAAGCATTTAAGGAAAACTAGGTATGCATAAAGCTAGTAAGAAACCAAACTCCAAACATTCTTTATTGTATTTTAAAGGAATTAAAAAAAAAAAATCAATCATAAGACATTCCAAATTACAAACAGAATCTATGGATGGTCCTTACATAATTGAGAAACTGAGATTTTAAAGAATTTTTTTTTTTAAATTAACCAATCACTTGTTCAGATCGGTTAGCACATTGCTTGCTTCCCAGTCTAGCAAAGAAATAAGTAAATCCAGACTGAATCAGGATGAAGCCTTCTCTCAGATTCCACATATCAGTGAATAAATATTGGGGGGGAGGGAGGGAAATAAGCAGGAAACCATAGAACAAAACGCTTAAAAAAATCAATCCAAATATTCTTTCTTAACAAGAAAGAATCTTATTAACACGAAGAGAAGCATATACATTGGCAACTAACCTTTTGATACCGTATTCATTACTCATCACTTCCAGTCGCCTCCCAGCACTTACTGTGGTACAGGTACGAGACCGTGAAACCCCAACCCTCGCTACTCTGCCCTTGAAACGCGACAAAGGAGTAGAACGCTTAGAAGAAAACAAAAGAAACCGGAACCTTCAGGTGAACACCTGGCCGCAGGGTTAAGTTTCTGCGAGTCTTTACCGGCCTTACACCGGGCAGCCCCATGGAGCCCCCGCCCCGCCTTGCCCCGCCCCGGCCGCGCCAACGCGCACATGACCCGCCCACCTCCGCGGGAAGGCGGCGGGTAATTCCGGGCGGCGTGGTGGGGGCTCGGCTCGGCTCGGCCCGGCCTGGACCGGCCCCGGCTCTGGCGGCCCTCCCGTCTCCGCGGCGGCTTCCCCCCGCTCTGACAGGGCTTCCGCTTCACCCGCCTGGGCCTCAGACCCACCCCAGCCCCATCCACTGCGGCCTCTCGGCCCACACCACGGCCACCACTTACATCCTTCTTCACCTCGGCCATCTCGTCCTCCGTTAGCAGCCGCCCCACAGCGCCCAAGCTCGAACAGCTCGAGCCTGAGCCTGGGCCTGGGCCTTCCATAACGGAAACTCCACCGCCACCGCCGTCGGGGAATACCGCTCAGTGCACCGCTTCCGGCGCAGGCCCCGCCCCTCCACGCACAGCTCCGCCCCGTCCCCGCCCACCCACCAATGAGCTGTAAGGGAAGGCACTCCGCCCCCGCCGCGGTACCGCCCATTGGCGCGTGAGTGGAGGGGCGTCACCTCCTTCCCACGAGGCAGCTGTTGGTGGCACCGCCTCAAGCCTGAGGGGAGCGGGGCTGCACCGCCATCACCTGAGGCGGGCGGGCTCGGCTGGGCCTGGCCCGTGGTGGGGAGCCGCCCTCACCAAGAGCTGGCCACTTCTCCCTCTTCCTGCCGGCCGCAGGCATCGACGAACCGCCGGGAGCGGCTCCCTTGACGGCTTAAACCCAGCCCTTCTCCGGAACCGTCACCAGACTGTGGCGCGACTGCAGCTTGCGGCAGCCTCCCGGGGGCGTTTTAACACCCACTCCCTTCAAACAGGTGTTTGGAAACGATGAGTGGGTGCGGGTGCCTCGGGCCTGCAGCTCCTGGGGCTATTAGCAACGCTGCACGGCAAGGTTGGGGTTTATCTGCATGACGATGATGCGTTTTTAAGATAAATGATTGATGATAGGAGGACGTGGGGATTTACAACAGATCGTAGGGACTGACAGCAGTCTAAACCCACTGCTGCAAAGCTCCCAAGGCTGCCGCAGGTGTGAGAAGAAGCCAGGCTGTACACCATGGAGCAGCCGGTAGCTCCCGCTTCATCCCTCCGAAGGCCGGACAGCCCTGCGCCCTTGGGCTCAGCAGCAGAGGCTGCTCCTGTGCAGAAACAAACTCTTAAAAGACAGAAGACAAAACTTCATTCACTAGTATTTTTTCAAGCTGTCAAAGATAAAACAAAGGCTATTGCTGCAGTCTTGAAAACTTTGTTTCCAGCAGTTAAAATCAAAGTATATAGAAATAGAAGCATTCAATACTGGGTTTTGCTGTCACTAAGGCAAAAGTAGCAGTTTTCCCATATTTTGCAAAGTCCTTTTGCTTCATATGCCTTGCTAATGCAATTGTACTTCAAATATTAACTGCAATGATAACCCATTTTACAGTGCTAGCATTCCCAGCTTTTCAATAAACACCATTGGAGAACAAAGGTTCCACCCAGAATATCTGAAAAATAAAAGACTAGTCACTGTTCTTATCTGGTGACAGGGCTTTTTTCTGTAGAGCTGGGTGTTAAAATCATAGCCAGTCCCCAGATTGGTTGCCAGAAAACACCTGACCCCCTCTGCTCCCTGATACCGCTGTGACGGTCACTCCTGCCCCATGAAAACACCCACAGACTCGCCTTCACCATCCAGCCCCGCTGACCCCAGTGCCGGTAAACTGGGTCACAACCCACATCCTCTGTGGTGTTATTCCCACCCCAAGAAGCCTTTGTTTGCTGTAGTGTGATTGAATTTCTCAAAGCCACCTGTGTATCTCTGGATTAAACATCTGAAATACAAGGTAAATGAGTGTTTGTCTCCCATTTCCCTGCTCAGAGGGCTGCAGGGCAGGCCATTTTTTTCAAGTCCAAGTGCCTACATTGATCCTCCCTAATCTGTACTAAGCACCCAAATATACGGAAAGGTTTCAGATTCTCTGGTGCTTCCAGTAAGTGTCTTCCCAGCCCCTGACTCCAATCCTTGTTCATTAAATCAAGTGCCTTCCAGCTCCTCCTCTTCAAGGTGAATTATATTGTAGACTTTGCTGGCTCTGTACAATACCGCTGACAAAAATAACTATCATGCATTCTGGATTTAGGGAACTTGTTAATAACCTTGCTCAGTGAGAGGCACAGCACAAAACCACATGATGTCTGCAGGGTTAGGCTTCTGGATTCCTGAGCCATGTATGAGACAAACTGAAATGAATTAACTTTAGCAAGCAGGAAAAGAGCAAGTGGCTAGAGAATACAAGAATAGAATATATTTTAGCAGACTTAATGCTGATAAACTCTAACAGGATTTAATGGTCCAGGCAGCTGGAAGAAGACTACTCTCAGCAAGAAACTCGTTTCAGGAAGTTAACATCAAGTCAGTATTAAGAAGCAAGCCTCAAGAGTGAGTCAAGGATTATTTCTTTTAAGGGAGCCAGGAAGATTTTGGACACTGCATTGATTTTATGAGTACGTACATACGTAACGTCCATCTAGAATACATTTCTAGAGTAAATTTCCAAATAAATTTTGGAAACTGCTTACAGCCCAGAGCTCTTCAAATCTTTCACAATATTGGTCCTAGAAAATGTTGCAATGCTGTCACAGTTTCTCAGAAGAGGTCAGTCAGCTTGCCAGATCTGTGACTGGCTCCTGGCTTTCTTCCCCCTCTGCCCTCATTGATCAACCCCTTCCTGGCAGCCTCTCCCTACTGCAGGGCAGGGGCCTCTACCTGGGAGCTTCACGTGCTCCCATCCCAATTTGCCTCTTGGTCCTTATTCAAGGGTCCGGGTCCTGCCTCAGGACAACTGCTTTTTGGAGCTGGCAGGACCCCCCAGCCCCTGTAAGAGAGGCAGGGATCTACACCCATAATTCCCTAGGGAGGAGGAGAAAAGCTGCCAGGCAGAGAGAGTTTGGTTTAGTTACAGATCAAGATCAAGGGCTTTGCCCAAACTGAATGGATACCTGCAAGTTGCAACTACAAACCACAGCAATGAACCTACAGCTTATGAATTTATGGCGGTAAGGTTGTTGAGAGATACAAGATGTCTGGAGTTTATGAGGCAGGAGACTGTGACTGATGCTTTTTTGGCCAGATGTACTTACAGCAGAGGGTGAATTCGTACATCCAAGTGCAGAAATCTCTACTTGCTGAACTAATATTCTGCAGCTAAATTTTGCAAAGGGCACTCCTTTTGCTTTTGAAATTCTGTGAGGAACTTCTTTATGTGGCAAGCGGGAGTGGCTTGTATAGCTTTTGTTATTTTTAATTACTGCCATTTAAAATAAAATTCAAGTAAATTGGTACCAACTCTCTCTTGTAGATATGGATACACATCTTTGATGCATGTACATGCAGTACTTTACTATATTAATTGCACCAAGCTAAACATATCCATATTAGACACAGCACTGATTTAAATCATACTTTTAATCAGTATAGTTAAATTAGTACAAAGGCTGTATTTAAATCAGCCCTAATAAAACTTTTCCTTGTCCCTACTTCTCCAGCAATAAGAGTATTAGATTATGGTCTATTTAAAGTCCTATTACTAGTGAAGCCTTATGGTTTGGAAGTAATGTAATTCTTTTGCTACAGTGCCGTTAATTTATGTTGGGTTTCTTAAAAAAATGGAAGCAGCAATACTAGGGCCGTGAACAATTGAGTCTCGGATTGCCACAAGGTGGCACTGAAGGCCCATGAGCACTCACACACATGGAGTAACTGCATTGTCTCCCGAGATGGTTAATCCTAGTATCAATACCTAATGATATTAGAGCACAAGGGTACAAGCAGAGATTACTGCCCCACATGCACTATTTGTAGCACACGACAAGTAGTATTTAGATATAAAACATGCAACCATCTGTCATGTTACCACAAAGCAATGTCAGAAATGTAGTCACCTCTCTTGACATCCTGGGGGAGAAAAGACACAATAATTTACGTGAATAATTTAACCATAACGGTCATACCACTAAACCTTTGTAGCTTCACCTTTTGTAATTTACAATAAATATGGGAACTACAGAGAAAATACTATACCACAGTAACATCTGTTTAGTTATCTTTGACAATAACAATATTTAGTCACAACCATTGCATCTAGAACACGTAGGCGATATCTTTCTCTATACGTTATTCTTAAATGTAGAGTCTAAAACAATTATTTTGTTTTAAAGAGTCAAGATTTCTTTTAAAAGGCTTAAAGGTGTCTATAGGCACTAGTGTCTATAATTGTCTATAGTGTCTTTATTTCTAGGCATGTAACAAGCTTCCAAATTAAAAGATGGCATGAAACAATATTAAATTAAATGCATTTGATTTCAGTTTCAAAACAAAAGGCAAAAACTACACAGTGCACAGTACAACTGACACTTTATTCCTTCATGATGGGGATATATAGTATTGAAACTGCAAGAGTCACAAAAAGTAAAATCAAAGTGCAAACCTCTATTAGAACATGTTATGGAATGTACTGGTGGTTTTGGCACAAAAAGTGGGGAACTATATACCGCAACATGATTTTAAATGTAATGAAATGTAACACTTGTGTGTTCAGTAGTCATATTTGTGCACTCCAGAACAATACAATGTAAACCAGTGACTAACACAATTCACATGCACCCCTATACAAGTTACATCATACGTCCAGTTAAAACTTTTCAGAAAATACATGTGAGGTCCAATGACACTTTGTTCACAATCACTTAACAAATACCATTCTTTAAGCATTCTTATCTGTTCAGCTTCCTTATTGATAAAAGCAAAAATAGAGAATCTTAAATTGTAGATTATTTTCTCCAAATAGTTCCATGTGAATGTTGATGTAATTTGGTTCCGACTTTACTGATATAATATATAAGAAGCTGAATGAAAACAAATGCTAGGGTTTTTTTCAATATTTCATCCCCAATTTGCTGTGAACAAACAGCGTTCTGTGCACTGACTTTTTGTTTTTAAAACTGGACATAGTGTTGCCTATGAGCTCTGTACCTATCACATGGAAATCACCAAAAAATCAGAGCATAGCTTCATACAGTGGCAGCTATTTAGGATCCAAAAGGAGTATATTAGCATGGAAAAGACAAAAATGCAGAAATAGAAGAATTCAAGTTACAGTATGCATTCACATTTTCACTGCAGAGCGAGACACTGTTTTCACATTCCAGTGAAGAAAGAAACCCACGTATCACAGATCCCCCTAAACTCTCAGCAAAGATAACATCCGTGAAAGATCTATAATGCACACTGTAGCTCTTTCACTTGGACTGAATTAAACTCATTGCTCAAAGGAAAAAAGCCTTTTGATGAGTAATTCAATCTCCATTGCTGAGCTATTAACCTCAAGAACTTCTGCACTGGCCTGCTATGTCACACAGCCTGACGGTTGTTATCAAGTGTTTTATGTGGGCAGCTATTAGTGTTCAGTGTCTCGTCTCCTTTTTTGGTTTGGGATTTTATTATTTATATTAATCAAGGATGATAATTTATATCAGGCATCTGAGAAATGTTCTGGTGACAAGATGTACAGGATGCCCATCAGATGCATATGTATCACAGCAGAAATGTCCCCACAACCGAATTCTTCATTTGGGCAACAGAAAAAAATAGCAAACAGCAAGAATAAGAAGCATTTGGTTTAATTTTAGTTCTTAGTACCATACTGCAAATGCACAAAAGTGCTCTAAAAGTTTTTGCTTTATAATGCCAGAAGAAAGAATAACGCTAAAAGCGGAGAGGTCAGGGCAATCCACTAACCAGCACAGGTAACTTCTGGCATCAGGCTAAGATGTAATTTAGACCATCTATGATAGGAGGCTTTGGTACCTACTGAGACCAACAGAAAGGGAGCAGATGTGAATTAGAGCACCTGAATTCTGTGCCTGAAGTTAAGACAGTTTGAATACAACTTGAAATCATCACCCGAGGGAATTCAGGTCCCTCAGCTGCTCCCTTCCTCCTTCTGTATATCAAAATGCAGCCTTGAAGGCAAGGAAAGCTACATGGCAGTAAGTGAAAGACCAACCTCTCTGTCAATGCAGATGTTTCTCAGCTCTGAGATCCTGACTCCCCTTCTCCCTCCCTTGGGGAGCCAGGGGAATTCATTGTCACCTCCTCTATTGCTTTTCAGGGACACAAGATAACCAGCACTGTCCACCACAAATGTTTCTCTTTTCTGCAGTAATCCTAAAGAAGAGGCGTCACTCCTGTCACTCTCTGGATCTATGGTTCCTGTTTACAGTCATCCTTCCAGCTCAAAAGAAGTCACTCAGAGCCAAAGTGAGGCCCTCAATTTCTCTTCCCTCCTGGAACCTACTCAAGGAGAGAGTGAGTTTAGGATAGTCCACCATTGGTTGTGATACGTTGGAGTGAACAGCAAAGAGGGAGTACAGTAGGAGAACTGAGGCAACAGAAGGCAAAATCACTTGGGCTAAAAGAGAAAAGTGTCCATTATGCCATAAACTAGAAACCAGAGTTTGAGGAAGGGAGAGATAGGTGAGAGAGGGTGGAAGGAAAAAAGAAACCACAATAGAAAGTTTGAGAGATCAACTGAATAGAAATCCCACAGCTGTCCTGGTGTAGCTGGATGCTGAGGCTCCCTATCGAGAGGAGGAAGAGGGACTGAAGGACATGGATGGGGACCAGACCCCAAGGAGGTGCACGGACAGGTCAGGGGGATTCTGTTCCAGCTTTGTACAACTGCTCCGATGGCTGCACAGGTTTTTAACAGAGTACAGCTCACCTCTAGAAGGTGACAGTTAAATACTATAGGGCCACTTTTTTTTGGCACAAAAATCTTTGTTTAATGTCATGTCATTTTAAAATGCAAGATACTTTATCAGATATTTAAAAAAAGCACCACAGGAAGGCAGAAAAAGAGATTCCCTCTGCAATGTTTACATCCTTAGAGCCTGATCACCCATGTCAGGCTTAAATGATGGTGCATGAGAATGGAGGAGACAAGGGGGAAACATTAGGAGAACCCTCTGGGACAGCACATAGCCATTAAAAGAGCACTTGCTGTTTGCCTGGCTCAAGACTTCCTTTGGGACATGCTGTCTTTTCACATACATTGTACTTGCTCATCATTGCTCTCTCCCTCGTGATACCTGGTGTCATCACCACATATGGCGTGCCCACAAAGCGTTACATGTATGTAATGCAGTGGTAGCTGCCAGGAGGTTTCCTCCTCGTTAGCCACCGAGATGAAGCAAGAGATACACTGAGGAGTACCTAAGGATATGAGTACTTGAGTTTCCTCCCTAATGACTGCACCAAAAAGCACACAGGTTTCCAAAGGACATCCAAGTGTGTGCTCAGTTAACAGCGTTTGTTTTCCTGAGGTCCCCCTGCTTCCTACTGTACCTTAGCAACATGCCACAAGTGGTTCAGGAAAGGTGGAGGAGATGTCTAGGAAGTTGATAACATGTTCAGACTATTTGTCAGTCTCTGGAGAGTTCCCACTACTGCCTCTGTTTGGGAATTTCTTCATCCTTAGTTTACAAATGATTTACAAAGAAGCGTGTGAATACAATGGGGTATGCTTCACTATACTGTGGTCAAAAAAAGTATGACTCAGTGGGTAAACATGTTGTGGAATTTGCTGCAAAAATTATATTTGTTTTAACTGAATACCACAGTAAATATTCATGCAATTAAAAAAAATAAGATTGTTATTGTTCCAAGGAAAACTGCCCCAAGGGCAGATAAAGTACAAATGCCAATCTTTCAGGAAAAAATAGCTTCGCTTAGTCATGAGCATAATCCATAATAAGTGTCCTTCAACTCCTTCTATCACCCTTTCTTTTGAATTTTGCCAGTAAGTGGCCTCCAAAAGAAGAGAAAACAGAAAGAAGAGACAGAAACAAATAAAAATGTGAATAAAGAGAATTAACCCATCCCCAAATTTTAGATTACTTTTGTACGCTTAACTTTTCCAAAAGCATCTCAGTCTTTCATTTTTGTGGTCAGGGTGCTCCCTGGGATCTGGGCTTTTTAAAAACTCCTCTTCCATTCTCACCAAATTGAAAGTCATGGCATTAGTAGCAAATTGGGACCTGAATTTGCAGGTTGTATCTTACGTGGCCGCACTACTCTCTCTTTTTCTGTCATCCAAGTTTCCCAGGCAGACATTGCCCTTGAATGCTCCCGTCAGAGGAAGCATTTTCCAAAGTTGCTACCTGGAGTCTGAGACTGATTCCAGCCCAGCAGCAGCAACACGATATGGCCAAGACAGGGAGCACAGAGTATTCGTTGCCCACTGTTCCAGGTGGGGCATGGAAAGCTTCCCTACCACACAAGGTACCAAGTTCATGAGCCCACTGAGTTTTCTTCAGTCCCCCTGATACCTTGCATCACTGAAAGAAAGGGGGACCAAGGAAGGAAAAAAAGATGCAGAGCAAGGAAGCAAGAGAAAAAAGACAGGAACAGTGTAAAGACAACAGAGGTGCTTGAAATGTTAGGAATTAATTGGGTTTTATAAAGTTTTCACACAGATATGTTAAAACACTAAAGCTAGGGGTTAGCCATATAATTGTCTTCTGCTAGCCCATGGGACTAACATACTTCAGTTATGTGCCCCCCAAACCATACATCCACCTTAAATACCATCTGCAAGGACAGAAGAAAAATACACAAAGCAAAAAATTTGTAAACAAGGGTTAGTAGCACAGTGGTACAGTAGATTGTCAATAAAAACAATAAAAGTGTGGATACAGATTCGTCTACCTTGTGTGTAACATTATTGCCAGGTACAAGGGAGGGACTCTGTAAACTCATAATTCTGAAGTTTTGTTAATAAGCACAGAGCAACAGGTGAGTGCCCCATCTACTTTCTCCAGTTCTGTGTTGGCTATTGGGATCAGCATGTGGTCCTTCAGTTTTTCAAATACCTGTTTAGGAAAGAAAACAGAACAGAAATTGTTACATTTTACGTCTCTATTTTCCCTTTTCTCTAAGTGAATGAACAGAAATGGGTTTATCAGCAGGTGCTAAGCCAGCTCGTCCCTTGTAATCAACACTAACTAACATTTCCAGTGTATGCAGCCTTCTGGCTATGGGATTCACAGGTATCTACAGTGCACTGAGGGGAACTGTCGCTACGTCTGCTTATGCAGAAGAACCACCAGAGGCATTAGAGAGAAAGTAATTAAAACAGTAGTGCAGATGAGAACAGAGCCCAGGCCTCCCACCGTTCACCACCTGATATTTCCACGATGGGATACCAGACCCATTCTCAGTTTCAATTCCCACGAACATGCCAGCGAGGCCAGGATGCCGGGGGTCTCCCAGGCTCCCTCAGTGCAGCTCTCACCTTCGCGCTCTCCGGGTACTCCTCAGGGGCTCGGTGCAGCAGGACGTGGCCTTTGCTGGGAATGTTTAAGTAGATGCAGTTTGCTGCAGCATCGTCGGGCACCGTCAGCTTGTCGTAGCGGTGGTCACTCATCTGTTGCATGGTCTGCCAGGAGACACAAAGGGCAGCTATTTAGACCAAACACATTAGCAGCCCCAAGCAAATGGGAGAACAGGCTCTTCAAAAAAACAGCTAATTGTGACTGCCAAAGTCAGCCAAGAGCCATTTTGCTATGCAGCAAGTAAGGAGATCACTTTTCATCTACGCTCTTCAAGGAAGAATCTCCTAGCCCTAACTGAAATGAGCAGTAGAAAACCTTTGTGAAACAGTTCCTGCAAGCGGCAGGATTAAGCAGGGCACTCAGTAGGCATCCTCCGTGAGGTCTTTTCTTTAAGGAATGTGCATTGAGTATGCAAAACTCCTGCTCACATTGATGGAAACTATAGGTGCTCAGTACCTTCCAAAAAAAGCAGCCATCACTCAGTATTTATAATAAGAGTGTGAATTAACATAAACAGGACAGGAACAGTTCCCAGCCTGGATATCAGCCCAATCTTAATTCTTTTCAAGGGCCTCCGTTCTGCTTTCCAAGCAGTTACTCTTTCACTAAGCACCTGTGCTGGGGAGTGAGAAGGCATGTCTGCACTAATCCTCGTTCCCAAGGGGACAACACAATAACCTCCTCAGAACAGTAGAGCTGGTGCGTTTCCGAGGTTTGGTTTATAAATATAGGGCTCGCACACAAATTTGGATCCTGGATGGAATTTCAGAGACAGAGACTGTCAGCATACGAGAAGCCCGAGATCCTGTGTTTTGGATCAGGCTCAACTTTTTAATAAAGATGGGAAAAGCCTGGAGACAAGACGCCTGACTCCCCGTTGTACCGTTCCAGCTTTACATCAGCTTCACCCTGACAGAGACCTAAAGTAACACAGAACTGAACAAAGCTCAAAGTCAAAACCTGTGGTCCTCCTGAAAGCCTAAGCAAATTCAAGTGTTTCAATTCCTTGCCCAGCCCTGCTATACAGGGCTGCTATACAGTTCCCACATACATTGCAAAGATGCAAACAGAAAACGGTTGTTTTCCATTTAAAAATACTCACGCTAATATTATCTTAAAAATAAACTGATATTCTGATAACAACATTTTTCAATTAAATTTCCTTATCAGGGAAAGTCCACAGATTTACATCAGAGAGCAGAGAGCATTTATAGCAGAGAGCACATTTTGATTTTAGGCACAGTTAAATTAATTTTTAAATTATTTGCAAGTTCATTTGTACTACTTCTCAGTCATTAAAAAATATTACATGGAACTGAACTATAAGGAGGATTTAGAACATATGTGACTCCTGCTTGCACACACCTACAGTAATTCCTTCATAGGTCTGGATACATTTTTCATGTTGTAGCCTGAGTCATCCACATCCTGCTGAACATGAAACTTATAAGGAAGAATGCTTTGCATTCTTGAGGAAGTGTTATCAGATTGTCATTTCTTCTGAAATTACAAAACTTTCCTGAGTTCCCAAGGCTACATCTACCTCCATAAAAGGTTAATGTGTTTTTCCGGGGAAAAGTCCTTGCACCTTTACTTCACTGGATGTATTTTTATTACGGTGCTTACCGTGGTTGACTTTCCTAATTACAATTTTGTTTCTGTGATGTTTCCAAGATGTATTTTATTGTGCTTCCCTTGATGCTGCAGACACTGAGCAGCAGATGACATGCTTGCACCCACTGCAACTACTCTTCTCCCTGGTAACCACAGCCAGCAGACTCGTCCTCTAACTGCAGCTTCTCTTTTCTTCCCTACATAAACTTTTTAAACCTGAATTAAGGAAACATATTTTTTAAACCTGCACTGAAATACACATATGTATAGAGGAAAAGCCACCGCGCCTGGTTTTCATTCAGCTCCCAAACAATTGTGCTTTCCCCAGGCCTTGTCGGAAACAGAATCCCAATACTGCAGGTTTTCTGTAGGAACAGCTCATTCATCAGAAATACATTGTGAATCACTGTGAAACATCTCCATATGAAATTATGAAATCATTCTTAAGCAGAGGGATACGGACACATCTCCCATTCATTTGCTTCCACAAAATGCTGGAGTGAGAACAGCAGCAGCAAGCAGAAATGAAGAAGGAGTGAGAGGGCTCTGGTTGTGCCTCAGGAACCAGCCTTGGGGAGCTTGGGGGATGATGGTAAGGGCGTGTTAGGAGGATTGCTTTCAAGATTAAAAGCATAGAAATGGTGGCTGAATTAATTCAGGTACAAATGTGAAAAAATGATAAGGAAAATGAGACGAAGCAGCCCAGGAGTTTGAGTACACAGCTGCGACAGTGGGAATGAGATCTCAGCTAGCTCCAACACCACCTCAATAAAGCATTTTTTAGTAACCAGAGGTTCGACAATACAAGATTTCTCTCTTCCTCTTTTCTTAAGATAAGAAGGAAATCATATTTGCCAGCTTTCATTGCTGGTACAACTACGCCTGCATGTTGAAATAAAATTTAAAATAACACTCTTGAGGGAGCGCCCTGGCAATAACACCCCAAACCTGCCCCGTGGGTAGATTCTGGATGCAGCAGAAAAGCACTAATACGACACAATCAAGTTATTTTAAATGCCTGTGGGGTTCTCCATATTTGTATTATGCAAAGTCATTGAGCACATGTGCCTGGCCAGATAGGGCTCCAGGGCAGAGAAAGAGATAAAAGCAAGGTCCTTTGATTGTATTTTCTATCAGATACACCCCAGAAATATATATTCTTTGGGAAATTACAAGTTTACAAAGACTATAGTGCTCACACAATGCTTTTTGGAGGGCTGGCTTTATGCCCACAAATGTACGACCAGCTACGTTAAGAGCCAGGCATTTCCCGCATGCCTAGTTTTTCTGGGAATTTTCTTCAGCCTGAAAAGGGTAATTTTCATTGCGCATTCTCTCAGCCCTTAGTCATGCTTTCCTTATGTTGAAGTCATTCACATAGCCTAAAATGCCTTTTCTATAGTTTTTTTACAGTGTGTCCTCAGACAACTGAGGTAATGGATAAGCTAAATAATCCTAAATATGAAGCAGCATTATGCATGAAGGAAATATGTGAATGCGTTTAGGGCCTATTGTCACTGACAGAGTTAAGATGACCACATACTCTTTTAAAGCAGGCCAAGCCTGGTGACAAATTTTCCCTCTTCATGAAATGGAGCTCTGCTGCCATCTGGGCCAGCGGCCAAACCCACCACACCTGTGAACGTGCCTTTGTATCTCCAACACCCCACAAGCAAAACCAAACAGACAATGAACCTTCCTCTTGCTAACATGGCAACGAACGTGGCACTTAAAAATGCCTGCGGCATGTTGATAAAGAAGCAGAAGCGCAGATTTTTTAGGCTCTGATTTTTGTTTTTATTAGCCCCTGCTCCCCTAGCCCCCAGCATTTAGAAGAAAAAAATCAAACCATAAGACCAAGTCAAATGCACGTAACCCTACACCCACAGGGTCATTCCCTCACCAGATTTCAGGCACCCTTTCCTAAGTCCTTCAAGGCACAGAATTCTTAAAATAAAACTATTCACTGAGAACTATTTCAGATATGCTTTTCCTTCCTTCCAAGCACGTTAAAGTTTCCCTAGTTTTACACTGATGCTTAAGTAACATTTGGCCTGGAGTATAGAGCAAATTGGAGTACTTTAATCCAAAAGACTGAAAGTTGTGAGAAAAGAAGCTACATCAAGATTTTGCCTGCAATACTGAAAATGAAGTAGTTTTGTAGTGCAGGGCACCTAACACAGATGAGAAGAATAACTTGGGAATGTGGAGCCACATCCCCCCAGCCTGGTTGGCCAGTTGGGAAGACAGTGTGCTTCTCTTCTGCTTGGAGGAAGGACAACTTGTCTGAGAACACCACCAGGATTATGCCCTTACACACTTAAGGCAAAAGATGAGGAGAGGCAGCTGGCCAGTACATTGCCATTTGGAGAGAGGACTGAGAGAGAAAGGTAAATTATTGCTTACTACCTGGAAAACACTACTGATTATCAAACATGCCATTTTTTTAATGCTTGCAGAACCTGGAAGAGCTTATTTTTTAGTGCTGCATGATGGGGGTTCCTTCTCCCACATGAAAGGTGACGATATCCCACTTCTGGATCCTAAGACAAGGACTGAAGGAGACCAAGATTTGGTGAGCAGTTCCCAGGAACCTCAACTCATCAGCTGTCACACAGAGCGGTACCACCTACAGCTGTCCAACTGCGCTGCCCAACTCTGGACAGAGTCTGTCCAGTTGGCTTTTGAACCTGTAGCAAGGTAGCTTCAGAGTTCACACACATACTGTGTGGGAAATCATGTGTTTTCCTTTCTTTTTTGAACTTGCCCCTGCTTCTTGCATTGGAAGAGAGACAATGAACAATTGATCCCTGGTTGCCTTTTCCACATCATTCCTGATTTTATAGGCACTGATCAACCCATCTTAGTTATTTCTTTTTCAGTTTATAATCATAATTTGCTTAGTTTGTCTCCTTAGGCAAGCTGTTCCAGGTATCCAACCAGCCTTATTGCACTTCCCTGAATCTTTCCAGTTCTACTTTATCTTTTTTGGAATGAAGGGTTGAGCATATAAAGTGCACAAAACAGTCAACATGCAGACGCACCACAGCTTTAATCAGCGGCATAACGATGTTCTTCATTTGATTCTCAGCTGAGCTGGCAATTCCAAGCAGCTCAGGATCTCATTTCTGTGGTGATGATCAGTGAGAGCATATTATTTCATATGTGATGTTCACGCTGTCATTCTCCCTATCCCTGCTGCACATCACTTTACACTTATCTGCACTGAATTTCATTGATTGTTTTATTGCCCTATCTCTGCCTGTTAGGTTGTTCCTCACTTCTTCATATTTGGAGAAACAACTGGCACTGGAAAGAGAAAGCAACAGCCTTAGGGTTCAACACAAGAAAGCACAGGACAGAGTGGGGCTGGAAAGCTATGCCATGGTGCTACACGCCCGGGGGCAGGGACTCAGCCTGCCATACAAAAACGTTACTACTCAACAGCTTCTCAGAGTTTCCTTGAAATGCAGCAGTGCCAACAGTGACCACGATGAGCTGGGCAAGCCAACCAGAGGGGACAGAAGAGCAGAGCTGGAAAAGCCAACGATCTTGCTTGAACGTCAAGATCTATCAGGAGCGTCATCCCAGAAATGCAGACAGGCAGGAGAGATAACAGTGGGGCAGACACAGTAGAAAAGGGGACAAGACAGCCACTTTGAGCAGCATAAATCACAGTAGAACGATCTGAGGCTTCTTGTCAAGCATCAAAGTCTCCTATAAATAGACCCTATGGATGCAAATACAGGATCCCACAAATGCAACAGAAAGACTGCACTCTAGAGCTATTAGAAATGAGCGATGTCCCAGTCTGCTATGGTCAATACATGAAATTTCTTAGCCCATACACAGCTGGAGCATTACTTCAATTTCCACCTACCACCCATGTTCTCAGCAGCTGGGCTTTGGGCTCTTCCTCCCTGCTGCACCCTCTCAGTCACATTTTCCAGAAGGCAGAGTTCTTTAAGCAACCTCTCCCACCCTGCTCCTCGGCTTTTCCTGGCGCAGGACATCTTCTGCAGCACTGGCCAGCAGACGTGATGGGTACCCCATGCTGTTCACACCTGTGCTGCTCTGCCCCTCTGAGCCACCTGGTGTCACAGTCACCCTGTCAACCTGCTGGCCAGCTCTGCCCAAGGACTGATGCAAAAGGAAACCACGACCTGAGCAGGGAAAAGGAAGCAGCTTACGTTTCTTGTTGTCAAGAAGGCAAGAGGACGAACATCCTGCCTTTTGGAACAGGAACGCAACGAGAGAATAGTCAAAGGAAAAAAAAGCAACAAAGGAATAGAAACATGAGTCCCCATTTACGCAAGTCAAATGACATCGTCTCAGCCTCTGACCCAGCTTCTGTGGCCAACAGCCTCACTGGTGACGACAAAGATGTATTGAAAGGAACACTTCTGTCGCCCCTTACAAAAACAAATTGACTAATATAACATTCTCTATTCTATACATATATACTTCTGAGTCTGTATCTTCCAAAAGATTAGAGTCTCTTGCATATATGCAAATTGAACAGCAGTGACACTCAGTTAAGCATAGTAAGTTTATTACAACATCTAACTCAAATTTAAAGAAAAACACTACTAGTTGCCTTTTTAAAGTAGCAGATCATCTGGTACTCAGTTAAGACTTCTGTCCTCTGAGAGGCTGTACAACCATAATTTATATAGTAATGGAAAATCAGGAGCTGAAAGCATGCAATCTCTCATAGGATCTGACCTAGAGCAAGCAAATATGAGCTAAAGGAAAAGTGCACAGAATTTTATAAATTGACTAATTATCCTATCTATAAAGTTGAGAGCAGCAAAGTCCCATCCTTTTTTTTTAAATTTATTTTTAGGGGCAAGTTGTCAATTGTTCTCTGAATTTCACTAACTTTTCTTTGTTGCTGCATTACAGAAGTCAGCATTCATCTGCACTTTCTGCTAATTCCCTACCTGATGTCATCCTCTTTGGGTTATTAATATTAGTAATCATTTCCACAGCAACCCATTGTGATATCGTAAATAGAGGATTATGACTTCATGCAGGGAATAAGCAGAGGCACAAATGATGAATTATTAAGGAAGAAGAGATAATGGTTTTAGGCAAACTTGTGCATTACTAGAAAAGTCAGACCCTACACAGACAATAGGAAGAGCAGATTCAGATGAGCTGTTTCATGCTGCCTGGGGACACAGGCTGCTTTCTAAGAACATATGGATAGATGAAGTTTTCTCTTAGCTGCCCATTCTGGAGGTGCTTCTGTGGCAGAGCTGGAAACCCCTCAGCTTTTATGCAGGCAAGGGATCTCTCCTGCAGGGAAAGACAAGCGTAGGATGCTGCACTTGGGGAGAAATAACCCCATGCACCAGTACAAGTTGGGGGCTGACCTGCTGGAGAGCAGCTCTGAGGAGAAAGACCTGGGAGTCCTGGTGGACAATAGGATGACCATGAGCAGACAATGTGCCCTTGTGGCCAAGAAGGCCAATGGCATCCTGGGGTGCATGAGGAAGAGTGTGACCAGCAGGTTGAGGAAGGTCATCCTGCCCCCCTCTGCTCTGCCCTGGTGAGGCCCCATCTAGAGTACTGGGCTCCCCAGTTCAAGAAGGACAGGCAACTGCTGGAGAGAGTACAGCAGAAGGCTACAAAGATGATTAGGGTCTGGAGCACCTCTCTTATGAGGAGAGGCTGAGGG
>BJBW01000655.1:54494-108093 GCA_004320125.1 Scolopax mira | reverse complement strand
GTGTCAAGAGAATAGGGCCAGTCTTTTTTTCAGTGGTGCCCAGGGATAGGACAAGAGGAAATGGGCACAAACTTAAATATAAGAAGTTCCACCTAAACATGAGGAGGAACTTCTTTACTTTGAGGGTGGCAGAGCACTGGAACAGGCTGCCCAAGGGGTTGGTAGACTCTCCTTCTCTGGAGAGGTTCAAAACCCACGTGGATGCCATCCTGTGCAATCTGCTCTAGGTGGACCTGTTTTGGCAGGGGGGTTGGACTAGATGATCTCCAGAGGTCCCTTCCAACCCCATAACATTCTGTGATTCTGTGAAACAGTACTCGACTTTTTAAAGTTGGCACACAGCAGAAACTTCAGTTATACAAGACAGAATAAGAACAAAAGGCATTTAATCACCAGAATGGGGGCAACTGCCAATGGCTAGAACAACTCCTTGTGCTCAAGTCTTTAAAAGCACTGCTCTGATCATAGCTTTGGATACAGACCAAGGGCCTAGTTGCCCCAAAGAGACTCCTTTCTATTTTATCCTTAAGATGTAGTTTCGATAAACCTCCCTTGACCTCTGTTGAAATAGCATACAGAGCTGCATTTGCAATAGCATCCTTCAGGGACTAATTTAGGGAATGAATGAGGAGCTCCACTCCCAACAGAAGATGCTGAATGGGAGAATCAAGAACAAGAGAGAGCAAACATGTCCAAACTTTTATTGAAAGCAGGAAAAAGAAGAAAGTTATTTGCTGAAGTCTTGGTATTGCACTATTGTACACATTCCAATACATTTCTGACCATAATGAAATCCCATCGACTAATAAAGTTGGAGCCCAGGATACCAAGGACAAGCTCAGAAGTGCAGATGTCACCACTGCTGCAGGTCCTGCTGAGACAGGTCTTTGCAGGAGACATGAGAGCTTACAAGATCAGCTGTGTTATGTGCTCTGCTTTGCACCTCTCCTAGCAATGCCACTCAGACCTGACATCTGCCATGGCCATGCTGCCTTTGTAATTAGCATCTGTTTCTTTGTTACAACCAGGTTAAATCCCAAATGTTTCAGGTGAAATTGGAAAGTACCCCGTTATTCCAGATCTCGGAGAGCATACCTCAGATACAGTGGACACAGGGATTAAGCTCAGGCCATTAGAAGGGCTGAGAGAGCTGGAGTCGTTCAGCCTGGAGAAGAGAAGGCTCTGGGGGACCTTATTGTGGCCTTTCAGTACTCAAAGGGAGCTTCTGAGAAAGATGGGGACAAACATTTTAGCAGGACCAGTAGTGATAGGACAAGGGGTAATGGCTTTAAATTAAAAGAGGGTAGATTTAGACTAGATAAACAGGAAGACATTTTTTACAATGAGGGTTGTGAAACACTGGAACAGGCTGCCCAGAGAAGCTGTAGATGCCCCATCCCTGGAAACATTCAAGGTCAGGTTGGACAGGGCTCTGAGCAACCTCATCTAGTTGAAGATGTCCCCGGTCATGGCAGGGGGCGCTGGACTAGATGACCTTTAAAGGTCCCTTCCAACCTACACCACTCTATGATTCTATATGGTTGGATGAGTGCTCTCTACCTTGCAGCCCTAGGCACTATGACGGGTTTCTCACCTTCCTCCTAAGTCCTCTGCTCCCTTTTAAGATCTGTCACCAACCACCAGGCATTCAGCATAGCATTACCCTGGAGCAGTGGGGTCAGATGGAGGCCTTCTCTACCAGTCCCATGGGGACACCCTGGGGATAGTCCTGACTTCAGAGCCTACCCAAAGGACAACCCTAATTTCCCAACCGGTGAGAGAGCAACATCATTAGCAGGCACTTGCTACAAAATACAAAACTGCTTGCAAAGGAATAGTGCAAAGCTGGGAACACGTGTAACCCTCAGATCCCTTGGGATTGCTACCAAGTTATCCAAAGGGTAACAGAGAATGGTTTGACCATAAACAAAACTGCTGAAATCAAATGGTGGACTGTGTTCACCATCACCTGCTGCTCTCCTAGTCCTCGCTCATCACAGAAAGCAGAGGGGATTTGTGCTCTACCAATAAACATGAACAGCCAAGGACAGAAACATGGCTTTCCAGGGTTTAGTATAGAGTGAAAGTAGAGAAAGGAGCCTGTAACAGATGCAGTGTCATGGTTGCCATTGTCATCTTGCCTAGTGCTTGCCTTTGCTGCTAGAACCTGAAATGCATTGTGTCCCGGGCCAGTTCCTGCCCATCTGCTGTCCCAGCAAGACCCCAGGGCATCCCTTGCTGTGGAAAGAGTGTTTGCCTGCAGCGCTGCCCCGTCACCTCCCCACACCGGGGCCAGCACCCTCAGAGCCTGAGTTCATCCTCATTCACGGTCACAGTAAAGGTCAGCAACTCCAACAGTGCAGGATCAGAGCCCAAAGGTGACACGTTTGAAGGAAATCCTGGCTTCACTGAGGGAACATAAATAATAATCCCAGGCTTTACCGGCTCAACTGCCATGGCCAATGTTCAACTGTGGAGTTACGCAGATGGAATTATGAACAGCTTGAACTACAAGGAGGAATTAAATGCATGCCGAAAACAGCAGAGTGAAGTTTAAGTTTCAGATGTGAGAGCCCCAGTAGTTCCTGCAGTTAATTTTTCTCTCTCTTTCACCCAGTTTCCTCAAGTGCCACTTTTCAGCTGCAATCCAAATATTCTATACTTGCCAGAGCCTGAAGAGGATCTCATGGTTAAAATGTCATTTCTGATTTATTATCTGCTTCAAGCATCTACAATCCTAAACTCTGTGTGCTCGTTTCCCAGCTCACTCGCAGGGCTTTACATTACACACACAGTGCTAGACTCACAACCAATTGCACTCTGCCATATGTGAGCACCAGATGCAACTTCTTTTTCTACTTTAAAAGCATTGTAAGGATACACGAGCTGCACCAGTAAAAACAATCAAGAAATATTTTTCTTTCAAACAAGATTGTTAGTAGGAAGATAAATGCTCTTTTAAATATAAATAGTTAGCATAGCATGACAGAGCAGTTCACTTGTTGTCTAACAAGACAGGCTACAGAATGGAAACAACTCAACCACCAGAGATAGTTAAAGACGGATTAATCATCTTGCTTGTACGATTGCATTTCCAGAGCAGACATGAAAAACAGCAACAACAAAGGAGAGGTTTAAAATAACAAGCTATCACAATGAAGGAGTGGCACGCTGGGCTGTGCCAGGCAAATGACTGAGCAGAAGCCCAGGGGACCGTACGGCCACACAGATTGTGATGGGTAACGAGAGGAGCAGCTGACAGCACTGCTACAGCTCAGCCGATCTGGTGTAATCAGAAAGCAGCTTTTAATTCAGTGCTTCATAGAGATCCTATTGCAATTGCATTTCCACAAGACTGCAAGAGCTGATGACCAACTGAATATTTTTTTTCTTTGGAGGGAAATGAACAAATACAAAGAAATCACTACAGTCAAAAAGCAAGAATTCAATCATTAGGGGAAGCCAGTGATAAGCAGCACTGCCAACTCCGTCATTTCCCAGACAGATGCTTTACCTATTTGTTTTCCAATAATTTCTCTGAAGAGATTTAGACTCCTGGAGAAACAGCTAGAGGTTCGCCAAGATGAGAATGGGGTTGGATCCAATACACTGAGCAAGAAACACACTCTAAGTAATTTCATATATTGCTCTGACTGCATCATGGTTGCCTGATGTAACCTGTCAGCTCGCTGGGAGGGCGAGAAGGCAACATGCTAAGGCACAAAACTGCTGCTCCGGGCCAGAGTCCCTAACCTCAGCTGACAGGGTGCAAGCAAACACAACCATCATGCACATGTAAACATGCTGTGAAATCTCCAGCGCAGAGAAATACACAGAAAACTGACATAGTTGATTTATTTTTTAAAAGGTACCCACCAACAATCAAAGACTGATAGATTATCTTGATAATTACCATTTTCTTTTTAAAATGTATCTGCCTTTTACCGTATCTTGATTAATGCTGGTATTTATTTGACATCTAGTTACAAGCAACATTTAATCAGCTTATCCAAAAAATATTTTTGGCTACAATAGCTAAATTGATGCACTGCAACATGATTAGCCAAGCTGTGCAAAAGGCTTTAATCAAACTGATGAGTTCTCAGATTAGTTCTGGCTCAAGTTCAAATTGCAGCTCTGAGCAACCAGTATTGTACTTGACTTTTGTTCATGTTTATAAACACTCTATACAAGTGTAGGGTTGTCTGCATATCTGCAAACTTCATCAGGCTGCTGCTCACGATGCATTTCGAGTTTGAGCCTGAATATTTGGGATAGTGCATATTTCACAGGGAAAGATGCAGGGTGTTTTCCATACACAACTAAATCAATCTCTTCAAGGACAGGCTGTATGGGGCTTTGAGCAACCAGCTCAAAGTGGGAGGTGTCCCTGCCCATGGCAGGGGGGTTGGAACTAGATGATCTCCAAGGTCCCTTCCAACCCAACCCATTCTATGATTCTATGATTCACAGAATCACAGAACATCAGAACTTTGCAACCTAAACCCAGTTTCTCAGTGGAGAAGACTTGGGTGACAAGCTGGGAATGTGTTCCCAGAGCTTCACGTAGTGATTTCTAATAAGAACTTCAACAGCTTGCTCAAATGAATGAGCAAACTTAAAGCCACTACAAACTATGTGGGAAGCCAAGGGACTGTCCTCTTGTTTAAGAGCTCTTCTAAATTCACACAGAGCAACCAGTCTGCTATCCTATTCCCTTAATGGCTGCCAGGCTACAAGTCTAAGCCAGCCAAGACTACACTTTCCTGGCCTCCATAATTCAACCCATGTCCATCAGGGGAGATTCTGAGATTTGAAATGTTGGTTTTATCTTAGCTGGGGACTGAGACATTTTAAATCTTGAACTGTCACAAGATAAGAAAATGGAAAATAAAAAAACCCACCAAATCTCTGTTGAGCTCTGATAGTAAAAATGACGCTGCTGGGAAATGGTAAATCCTAGGATTATGCCCATGAGGAAAATGTATAAATTTGAAAAGCAAATGTGTAATGAAATACCGCAGCATGGCAGTAAGGACAAGAAGTCTCTGGGGTGTCCATCTCACAAATACTTAAGGATGTTTTAAAATAATAAATATCACTAGCTTACTAAAGCCAGGAGGTGTACAAGATGTGCAGGATGGGTTCCTAAGCTCTTTGGAGGCCAGGGATGTTGATTTCAGAGTTACATACTATTTCTGTCATAAATGTTCTGCCTGACATAGATTCAGATCAGCAGCCTTGGGCACTGATAGCTGAACAGTTCTTGAAAATGATTCATGCTTTAGAATCAGGGCAAGAGATACCAGTTGGGTTGCATAAGTTGCATTGAAACTGAGAAGATTTCAGAGAGCTTTCTCACTAGTTAAGCAGAACTATTCTCCACCCCTTCGCATTTACTGTAAGGGACACACAGGTGGCTTCCTCCATGTTTCATCATGTTTCATCAAGGAGGCTTCTGCAAAACCAAGGAGCAAAGCCTGCACTTAGGTTCTTATTTATTGGCAAAAGAATCAGTGTAATCATCAGCTCAAAATCTGGGACTTGCCACCGTCACTGAAAAGTAGATTTTGGTTTTACCTTTGGAGGCGAGTTCTGATAAAAATGAGTAAAACACTTAGCTGTAATGCTTTCAGACATGCTCTGGATTATCTGCGTCTCAAATCAAACTATGCAGGATGGTAGATCCTAATTTATCAAGAGGGATAAGCTGCCTCAAGCTTCACTTCAGGTATAGTCTCAGTTGCACCTTGCAGTTTTGGTGTTTCTGCTGCAAAGCGTCAGTGCCTGCGGCTGTGCTACCGTGCACCAGCAGAGATGCTGATCTCTTGGGTGAGCAGTCTCCTTGCCTATGTGTGTAATGATATTCATGGCCTCAAGCGTCTCTGTGCCTACAGCTCTGAAAAAGCTTAATTTGGTAATTTGCTCTGAACACACCCAGCAGGCAGGAAAGCCACTGAGCCCGGTGTAAACCACAGGAGCAATAAATATTTCCCATTGAGGATGATGGTGGTAGTACAGCATTGAGCTGCTCACAACGGCTTACTGGTCCACAAGTCTGCCAGCGAAGATAGACCCAGACTCACAAGGCCTCTTACCCTGAGGGTTCAAAGCCACACCTCCCACTTTAAATGACAATGTTCAGAGACTCAAAGTATCAGCAAGGCTGGGGTGAGACTGCCCTCGCTCCTTTCTACTGTTATAAGACACTCATTGGACTAGAGGAAAAAGCATGACCGGGAAGGAACTTGACTTTGCAGCCAGGTGATGGAGGAAGGAGAGTTGGGAGTCCTGGACTCTGGTCCCTGCAGCTGGAGTTACTTACTGGTCTTATGCAGAAAGTCTACTGCAAAATATGTACACAGGTCATTTTTGCAACAGGGATCAGACCCCTCTCCTTCCTCCTTCATGCCAAAACTTTTACTTCCCCTCTGGCAATTTAAAAAGTCACATTTCCTCATGGCAATATCTGAAGTAAACATCTCCTACCTCTCTGATGATATCTCCTTTCTCCTTCCTGCCACCCAAATTACCACCTTTTAGGTCAACAAAGCTGTAAGTAATAACCTCCCTACTCCATTTATTTCCTGAAGTTAAATTAACATTACTGTTCTCTTGCCTGATATAAACATTCTTTATGGTTTGCACATACAGAAGATGCTGAGACGTTCTGATTTCCTCTTTCATTGACTTATATCTATTCTAAAATTCCGGCATCCTGGAGCAGAGATTAAAATCAAAAAGCCCCAATTTGTTGTTTAGAAAATTTTCTCATTTGCTTTACCTTGAGGGCTTTCTGTGCAGCTTCACTTGATCCAATAGCAATCAAGTTTGGTCCAGCCATGCTGCAAAAGCTCTTCAGATGCAAAGAATCATGAACAGGGACTGTGGAGACAGCATAATCCTGTATGGGAGCAAAGAATGATTACTATAAATATTTTTAAATTGTCCTAGTTCCATAATTATATTGAGACATACCATAATTAATTTTACTCCCTGCAAATTAACAATAGCAACATATCCCAGGGTACAGTGTCAACTGTTTAAGTATGACATACCCCTCTGGACCAGCTTGTCTTGTCTGGTGCACTGGAATAAAACCCAGAACATGTTACCAATATTACTACTGTTCAAATATTACTATTGTGTTGCAACTGTAAAGAAATACATTAAAATGTGAAATTAAACAGTACATACACAAAACCTCTCCAGGGACCACCAATAAGAACATTTTGCCGATACATGAGAACATTAAGAACATGAGTGTTGAAATGCTCTCAAATAGTAACAGCCTCCCACTGTTCAAGTTACTTTTATGCAGCAATCTCACATTTCAGATCCAACTTCAGCATCTGTCACTTGACAGGATGCTCAAGCCTTTGCACTTGAGTACAACAATCATCTTGGCCAGAATAATTTTTAAATTGGTTCAGTGGATTATAGTTTATATTTCCTGTGGTATGAATGAAACTACAAACCTTAAATGTGTCAGCCAGAATTTCTGCACCACGTTGATTTGTCCGCCTGGAAAGACCCACAAAGAATTCTCTTCCTGGAATGAAAAAATGAAGGGAAATGCAATTAGAGCTTTTTTATTTTTTCAGGCATCCAAAAAAATCACCACATCAGCTACCTCATCATAACAGACACATTTTAAAAACAGGACAGCTTTGTAGATGTTCTGAAGCAATCTTTCATGGGTATCATTTTCTATCTTTCTTTTCTCAAGTTGAACAGTAAAACTGAAAATTCAGCTTAGAAGAATGCAACCTGCAATTGTGAGCTAATAATTTAAAGCAATTATCTTCTTCCAGAAGACACATTTCACCAGAAACATAAATAGCTTCCTCTTCTAAAGCTCTGCAATGGTCATTGAGTCAGGAAAGAGAACAGCTGGGCTAGATTAGTACAGCACTGATTGACCATTTCCCCCTCCCTCTGAGATTTTCTCTGGACTGGAAGGCAGCTCTGCAGCCACCAGCATCCTCCAGCTCCAGAGGAAATCAGTGCTGGATCTGCACTGCATTAGAAAGGCATCCCTTCCCGCTCTGCCTCTTTTGAGACCCTTCTTTCCCCTTGGTGAGCTAAGGCAAGCAGCCAGGCTACTGTGATGCTGATCAAAATAAACAGGCTCATTCAGCACAGGCGTGGAGCAAGCGTGTGTGCAGCCAATGTGAGAAAATGCCTAATGGGTTTAATGACATAAAAAACACAGTCAGTATCTTCATCTTTGAAGTCAACCATGCATGTAAGTTGTCTAGCACATGACATCTGGCAGGCAACTCCACCACTTTCCCCATAAACTAAAAATGCATTTCTTACATTTGATTCATTGAACTAGTGACAATTGTCTGCATCAAGCTTTTAAATGAGTCTGGTGATCGTAGCTGCTTGTAATAAGAAATATAAAACAACTGCAGGCAGCTAACTACTGAAAGCATTTTTCTTATTGGCACTTTACCAGCTAAAATAAAATTTGTATGCACAGACCTGTATGCAGGTCTTTGTACTATGTGTACTGCAACTTCATTTATTCAGGCATTAGGCAGAACATCAAGGGTTGCATTGAAAATTCATCTCCCAGCTACCTTCCTGACATTTAGTAAACAACTGATTTAACAAACCGCACGAACGACACATTATTACGCAGGTGACAGATAACACGCGGTCCTCGAGGCAGTCAGAATATCTAAATAGCAAATTCACTACCACTATACCTGTAAATAAGACATCTCCACCATCCAAGGTTGCATTTTCATCTACCATCTCTACTATATTGAGGTTGAGACTTTCTAGTGCTCTCTTCATGGCTTCAACCTGTTGAAAAGAAAGTTGTTTAGAATATATGGTATCATTTAAAAATTTAAAAAACTACCAGAAATACAGGCTGTTAATAGGAATTAAGTCCTTTAACATGCCTTTAGCAAGATGGATGGCAGGGTCCTTTGTGTCCCTGCCCATGGCAGTTCCCCAGCTCTCTCCAGAGGCCTTTGTGGTCTGGAGGGGATGGAGGGTCAAGCAGCAGTGATGAGGCTCTTGCCTTTGTATGGGAACCACACAGCATCCAGGGGAGACAGATGAGGGGTCCAAAACACATATTAAGTTCATTCCCTCTGCACAATAATAGCTTCTCTTGCAAACCCTCTCCCTTGGATTTGAGCAGGAAAAAGCACCAGCAGAAGAGTGTCGTTCTCTCCTTCCGCACTGCTCAGACACAAGACGTGGCTCTACCAGCCATGAAGGTGGCAACTCTGCCTCAAGCCCCTTTTCAGTCAGCAGAAAAAAAATATCCTCAAATCAGCAAACGCTCATTTTCTTTACAGTCTTGCAATTTTACTGAGCAGTAGTTATCCTCGCATTTTTGAGCTACCTTGACACAGAATTACAAGACCTTTCATGACTATACATTGTGTATAGACAGAAAGCAGCTCGCTGCAGAGCACCGCATGCATAGCAGGGAGCCAGGGGCTGAGCCTGGTGCTGCTGAGCCCATTTCCTACTGAAAGGTGCTGGTAACAGGAGCAAGGACTGCAGCTTCAGTAGGTTTCCTCTTTCCCAGCAAGGGATGCTGAGGATGCGTAGAGGAGAAGCAGCTTCTACAGAGGCTTGGTGCCTTGTAAGCCAAAAGAAGCAACTAACCACTCGCCAAAAGCTTATGACTACAGCTTGCACGATGTCAATATAAATAGGGGCTCATCCACAGAAACCTGTGAATCTGATTCCATACAGCAGCATCTTCACATTCAGTGAAACCTCCTCACCACAGTGATTAATCAGAGATGCCCAGCAAGCATTAATGACATGGAAGACACAGTGCAGACCTGCCTCACAGCTCTGATTTTTGCATGTCCCATTTATTTATTTCATGTGATAAATTCAGCATGTCTGGAAGAAACACAGGAAGCTAAAGAAGGTAACTTGGTACTTGTCTTCCAGCACCATATAGCAACAGAAGCCACTCTAGCAGACCTACTCTTGGCCTCTGCCAAACTACACTTGTCGTGGCAGAGAAAGGAGATGTGGTGGCGTTTAGTCCTTCACCCTCACTGCAGCAGCCTCAGAGCAATAGTAGCACATGCTTTGTCTGTCAAACCTTCCAAGAGCAGTGCTGGCCTCAGGGAATAAGGGAGGGAGCAGATGTGACCCACCTAAGCCCCCTTCTGCTGCTCATTTTCCATGACTTGGCTGTATGGCATTTGTGAATGATCCCATTAGCCCTGAAGCCCAGGGCCAAAAAGCAAGAGCAGGTCTCCACGGGCTGCCAGGACATGTGTTGTAGGTCTATACACTGAGGGCATCATCTTATTCAAGACTGATCTGTTCTCTGCAGGTTCCTCTTTCTCTCTAGCACGTCCTCACTCTGCAGTCACTTTACAGAAAAAACCTTGGATGAGCCACTGTTAAAGTAGATGCTTCCATTTAAAATTGAATGGGACGAAGGCAGGTATTTGTGCCACATGGATAACACTGATAGGTTATACTGCAACGCAGAACTGTAGCTGGGAGCTTCCCAAAACCAAGACACTCATCCTCCCCACACAAAATCACATCTAAGGCTCTGACACGTGGACTAGAGCAAGTCTGCAGCATGCCCTTTAAAATTATTAACACTTCTCTTTGCTCCTCTATCTTTCACTTGATGCTAAAATGACTTCAGGATGAAACTTTGTACTCAAAAGTCACCAGGCTTAGTAGTAAGGCTTTATCTTTCTTAGTCTTGTTGCTCCTGTGATCTTTAAAATTAGATTTACAAGGAGGACTGGACCAATGCGATATTTTAAAAATAAATGGAAAACATTTATTTAATGTTAATGAGTTAATATCGGAAAACTGTTGTACAAACACAGCACTATATCGTAACATCTGTGTGCTGATAGCAGAATGATTTCTTTTGTCTGTGAAGCCCAGGGTTTTTTACTGTGTGGGTGCTATGTGCTTAAGGGCCATAAGACCTCAAAGAAGGAAACAATTGCTGAATACGGAGTAATAGTATTATAGTATTATTACTATTAATATTACTAGTATTATACAGAGCAGCACTGTATAAGAAAGTTTCCAATCCAAGAACACCCAGACTCCCTGTTTTGTGCTGACATGAAGCAGACATGCAGACTCACGAGCAAGACACCCTGAGACAGGAGTACACCAGCCATAAATAAAGATACCCATCAGACAGGTTTATTTAAGGCAAAAGGCCAAACCACAGGAAAAAACAGGATCACCCAGGCTGTTGCATGGTCACCTATCTCTAGTTAATCCAGCAGCTTTCAAAATACCAAGAAGAGAAAGTCCTTTCAGGACATGTGCTGTTGATCAAGTGCTTCCAGAGGGAGCCGTCTGGGTTTGCAGAAACAGCCAAGCCAGAGGCTGCCCCCATTGAGCACCTGCTCTGCTCCTGTCCTCCTCCCTGATACTGTGTCCCCACCAGTCTGGAGCATCAGCAGAGCTGCAGATGCCACACTGGCAGATGTCACACACCACCCTACCGATTTTCTGTGGGGAGTGCCACCAGAAAAACTTCTCTGGACCACAGAAGACTATCTGAGAGGGGTAACATATAAAACCTGGGCAGGCCACATGGACAGAGAAGACATGAAGACGCCTTCCATGTGTTGCCAGACCTAACAGGGCCAGGAACTGTGCAAGGTTCATTGAAACAAAGCTAGGTCTGCTGTCTAGAAAATTTGCATCTGTTAATAGTTTAATAAACTTAATGGTCAGAAGGAGGCATATTAGTGAGGAAAAGCAGCATGCACCTTGGCTATGAAGATGGGGTACAAAAACCTGAAGGTGGAGGTGAGAAAACGTGCCTGAGACTAGAGCAGACAACTACCAGCTGAGGAGGTGGCTGTGGGCTCCCCCTGGCAGGTGGGACACCAGCTTTTTGCCTGAACAATGCAACCATGCAAAATGCTGCACCATCCTGAGAAGTGACTCCAATGGAGTTGGCAAAAGGCCTCAGTGCTCCCTGGGGGAGGCAGGCAGGGAGGCAGCAGCACTTCACATCCCTGGACCAGAAGGGCCAATTAATAACACTTGGGCTAAAGTCCCAATTAAGTAAAGTGCCTAGCTAATGAGAACAGTGGAAGGTAAATGCTGACTTTGGATTTGTGATTTGAGTCATATGTATGTTTTAATCACCAGCTGCTGATTACCATTTAACCACCAGGCTACGTCACAGATCCCTTGAATTCTTTCTTTATTTAATTTCCAGGGTTACATGCAGCTGTAGTGCAGGCATTAAGGAAAGTTATCAGAACTAAAAGTTGTCCCAAATCACAGAAAACTCATTTAATTTGTTTCATGATTGTTCCAGACTTTGAAGATATTTATAAGATGCTCAAGATGTTTTTCTCCAACAGTTGAGCTCATTTTATCTTATGAAACCAAATTTAAATAAATATAATGACTGCCATATAAGTAACTGGATCTTTTTTCCATGATGGGTGTTAATGGATACAAGTCTACAGTTCAATGTTTTGCAGGGCTTTTAAGCAACCAATAGAAATTCCTTGAGCTTTAATTGGAAAGTGCTGTTCACACGTCTGGTGACATATGCTAGGAATATCTTTCCATATCCGTTAGTTGTGTAAAATAGATGTCTCAAGTTACTGTTTACTTTCTATGGGCAACACCAGAAACTTCTAGTAGAAGTAGAAATGAGAAAAGGAGCACAAACTGAGATGGAAGTCTTGACATTATTAAAAAGGTAACTGGGAAAAAAACCTTGTAACTACAGGTTTCCAGAAAAACAAAACAAAAAATGAATAGCCCATCTGCTTTTGCATGTAGCTGAGTTTCCTGCATGGAAGATAGCACAGACCTGCATTTCCCTCACCACACCATCTTTAAAGCCATCCTCAGCAGTTCTTAGTAGGGTCTCCAACGTAGCATGTCCATGGCACATGTTTGATGCATGACCATCTTGGAAACAGCACAGTGCATCACTCAGAGTTTGGGTTAGTATGTGGTAAAGTTCACACAAGTAGTCTGAGTCTGTTTCCCATCCTTGCAAAAGGGAATTGAGAGCTTGGCTCCATCCTTAAGCCTTCCTACATCATGAAGGATTGTGCCACTTTCCAATGGAGCTCCTACCCTGGAGAGAAAACAAGATACAATCTCTAGCTAAGGAGGGACAAGTGATTGTTATCCTCAAGTGAGAAGTTAAAAATAAGGATGCAGCAAAGGAGTCTGATTTTACAAAGCCCTCTATTGTCCTCACATTTTACCCTCCCCAAACAACTGCTATCAGTTTTTCTGAAGCGTGGAGTCTTAACACATACTGGTAAGATTTTATAATGAATAAAAGACTAATTCACAGAGTTGGCTTTGATGTATGAACAAATAACTACCTCTTGGGGTTTTTTTCCAGGACAGAACTGAAAAAGGTGGATGGAGAAAGTCTTCTGTGAAGCCACAGTTACCCAGGAGACACCAGTAAAACACACAAAGTATTTGGCCATGACCTGATTACAAGCATATCCACGATGGAGACGACTTACTGCTTGCTTTTATCCTAAGTAGCCAAGAGGAGAAGTCACCTTCCCTCACTTTATCTCCTTTACTTAAAAAATAAAAACACAGGTAGTCAGAACCGTAGCACACAAAGAAAACACTCATCTGTATCCTTTAAGATTTCTGTATCGTATAATCTCAGGTCAGCTTAAGGTATTTAACACGATATTGGCTTTTATTGTACATGTACCCATTAGTACATCAGTTGAGTGTTAAATCTCATATGCTTTGTGTAGTGATGTTTTTTCTAATAAGCACATTCCTGGTGTGAGACGGGATGTGTCTAATCCATAGCAAAGCTGATTGAGAGACAATGGGCTCCAGCCAGCTCAGCTCTGTTTCAAGGAAAGAGGACAATAACTGCGTTTGACATTTATAAGAATCTAATTTCCTCGTGCTTTAAAAATGGAGCTCATTACCCTCCAGACTGGTGCCTTCCACCAATTATTGTAACTGATGTGAGGGGATTTTTCCTTCTCTATATTAGTATTTGATGCACTCTACACGGAGGCTACTTCCTAAATTATTTACTGGTCTTCTGTGCACTAACCACATTATGGAATTTACAGTTATTGACAGTGAGAAGCAAATTATCTTTTCAAAAGACAGTGCAAACGGGGAAATGATTTTGTGAGCCACAGGCTCACGCCTACCAAGAACAGGGCAGCTTTTCCCCTGGGGTGCCAGAGCAAGGCGCCACCGAGGCTCCCAGATGTCCCACGGGCAGGGGTACAGTTGGGGCTCGCAGAAGTTGTGGATGGTACCAAATCAGGCATCCCCTAATGACTGCAATTACCCATCCACCTTCTCCTCCAAGCTCTCAGTGAAAGGGAGAAGATGGCCGCAGACCTGTTTCAAATGAAAGAACACAGAGAGATTCGGAGAGCAGAAGACCAATCGATGGGCCAGAGATTAAATGAGGTTTCTAAACCAGCAGAGCTCAGCTCTAAGTGCTAACAGCTCGGTTCTCCAGGGACTGACTGCAGGCCTAAGAAAAAGGACTCTCAGCCCAAGACACACACTGTCTCCTGAAATTTTACATCCACCACCAATTTCTCCAGCATAGTAAATTACTGCATTTCAGTCTCCACTTCATTGTGTTTCAAACTGTCACTTATAGCTGTGCAAAGGAAATGTCAGACTTAATATATGCAGAAGTTAGACCATGATATCTCCGAGGTGACTATTTCTGGAGCCATTAGCTCTGAGTTCACAAAGTGCCACTGTCAATATATAATGCATTTTTCAGCAAGGCTCCTGGTGAAGGCTATAAATAGAGATGGACAAATCCGGAGCCAGGAAAGGGTAGGCTTCAGTTTTGCAAAACCAGATACCAGTTCTGGTCACGATCCAGGTTCTTGCCTGTCTGAATCTGCTCCATTTGGACATGAGGAAAGTCTGTCTCCTCTTGATAAGTGTTGCCCTTCTGAGCTTGCAGAGGCTTCACAGAAAAACAAAGCAGCACTGTAACAGTTTCAAATTTTTTGAGAAGAAAAACCCACTACTAGCTGTTTTCTTGCTTTAAGTAGGTCAGATGCACATCCTTGTGTATATTGATCCCAGAAATTTGTGGGATGTGGATTGTGTCAGTTTCCTATTCCTCCTTGCAGTGCTGATACCAGATAGGGCAGTGGGAAAGCTGTGGAAGAACAAGATGCTCCAGTACTGCTATTCAACGCAGATCATGCTGTAAGAATGTGTTAAGTGCAAGACAAGTAAGGTCAGCTCTGTCCCACAGACAGCTGCCAGCACAGTCTGGTAAGGACACCCTGTACCTGCCCTTCCCGTCCTCACCAAATGACAGACCACAGTTTGCTTTGGCAATCGATACCCCTCCTTTCCACCCACACAGGGCCTTTGTGTCTATCCCACTGCCTCTTTTGGGAAAGGGAGATAAGGTGAAGATCGGCACCAGTTTGTCCCTGAAGCGAATCGCCTGCTGCTCAGCAGCACGCTCCTTGATGGCGTGGGTGGACGTGCTGCTCCCAAGGCACCTGGACAAATGGCATCCAGACTGCTCAATTCAGAGTGACCCAAGCATGACTTCAAACTAGGCTGCACATCATGACATGTGGAAAGCACAGTGTTATGTCAGAACACCCAGAAAACCCTTAACCCTTTCTTGGGAGCTTCAGCTGACGCTACCTTGCTGCGCTCTGCAGACACGGAGCTCCACGGCCAAGTCCCTACCCAAATGGTGGGGTAATTGCAGTGTAGCATCAGCCAGACTTGTGGTGCCTTGGTGGCTGTGCTGGAGTACCCACGGCACACAGCCAGCACCACTCACAGCTGGCAGACACCACTCACCCAGACATGCCATCCAGCATGCACGCAGCACGGCTTGCCCTCCACCACTTCTTCATCGAACGAGACCACAGGAAGACCAGGAAGGGACACCAAGGTAGTCCAAAGCCATATCCTTGAGCAGAAGAAAACTGGTTCCTTGCTACACTCACACAAATCCCACACCAATGCTTTCAAGTCAGAGCTCTGAGACAGTTTCACCCTTACCCAAAGCTTGCACCAAGCAGGCACAGCTTTTGGCTGATTTTGGGTAGTTTATAAACCATAGAATTCAGAAAGTGCAACACGGATAATTACCCCATTCGTTATTGCCCACATACTGCTAATTATGGATCTAAACCTGCTTTACTGCCCTACTATTGAAAGGGTCACAAACTGTGTAACTGGAATTGATGGATGCGGTGCCAAATGGCCATTGGCCCTAGAGAGTGATCCAAAATCAGGGCGAATACAGCACAACTAGGAATTAATGGGAAAGGGGACACATGGAAAGAGCTGGACCAGGGGCAGCACAGAGAGGGACTGGCACACAGAAGAGGAGCAGAAAGTGGCAGGTGGCCTCTGGGGCTTGTTGTCCCAGAAAAGCTTCTCTGTTGCACAGCTCTAGCTGGTGGGTCTTGGGAGGTCAAGAGGCAACCTCCTCTTCCAGGTACATGCAGTTAAAAACACAACTAAACTGGATGTCCTTGGAGCATATTGTGTTTTAATAGCTAAGCAGAACCAAAGTGCAGGAGAACAACTGTATGTGGCTCAGCAGCAGTAAAACACACCTGGGTTTCTCCTTCCTCTCTTCCACAATTTAGCCTTTAAAATGCAGGGACATTATTTCCCACAAAACAGGAGTCAGCAACCTGCTCACTTATTACACACAGTTGGGCTGAAATTTCAACCCACGACAAGTGCAAATAATTTCAATCAGGTATAAAAATTTCACAGAGAAAAAGAAAAAGGATGTTTAAAAAGATGGAGATTTAAAATTGCTAGAAGAAAAGGCTCACTAAGACCCACTAAGCATAAAAATCAGGTTAGTGGAAAAGTTCAGGCAGCATGAATGCATTGTTACAGAAAAACAGTGAAGATTTTGCTGGATAAAGACGATGACATGAAATTTAAGTCGTACACAGGCATGCTGAGAAAGTAACGTTCTAAATACTTTCTACTTACAATTACAAAATGATCAATTGTTAAGTGTTGGACAGAGAAATATATTCCATTCTGCCTGGACATGCACAGCGGGCCAAGAATGCACCTGGATAAGCCAAGCATTCATTATCTCCCAGACACTCAATATCCCATAATACCCCCAGCGACTGCCAGCTTCTTGTCCACCCTTGACCACACGCCATGTGCCCCATTTCACAGCTGAAAAGTATTTAAAATTCATGAAGCCTGTTGAAAGCTCAACTGTCACATTCTGCTCATTCCACAGGGTATGGGAAAACCGCACAGAAGGGACATTTCAACCGGGGCTATTATGGCTCTTGAATAACCAATATTCCATTAAATTGCTAATAAACCCACTTGAAGATAAGTTGATCACAATCAAACCATACAGTAGCATTCCTTTCCTTTAACACCGAGTTGTCAGGTTTCACTCTGTACTGTACTACTGTTTCTGTGCCGTTTGTTTATGCCATGACACAGAGCATTCAAGATACTCACTTTGTCCCCAGTAATCTAAATGCCCTATTCTAAAGAGGCTGAAAGATCTTTGGCAAGGATAATACTCCGCTTATTTTAAGGTAGGGCACTCTTTTCGAAGGAAAATCTATGCTAAAGAAGGGAAAAATAATTATACCTCAACCGGGATATTTGGGGGTTTGTAACTTCTGGAACAGGGTGCTCACAACGTGAACGCAGTGGTAAATGGCACAAGTGGCTCCCGGCTTCCCTAGTGCCCAACCAAGCTTGGTCTGGTCTGAATTTTCAGTTGAGTTTGCAGTTCAGCAACTCATTTCCTCTTCCCTCCACCAAATCTTGGTTTTATCAACTGAAATGAATATAAAAAACTTCTGGAAAAAAACAAATCAAGAGTGTTTGTTTTGCGTTAAAATGGATTTTGCTTAGATTCCTTCTAGTTAATTGTCAAGCTGCTGGCATGCCTGTTCTTGCCTTCTGATCTTGCTGTGTGCACAAGAGGACCCAATTTTTAAATTTCTAACACTGAAAGCATATCAGTCTCCTTCCCAGAAGGGGATTTAGCAGCTTTAATTTTATATTAACTAACCTGATACTGCTGAAAAGCAGCTCTCTCCCAGCTCCATCGCAGCAGGGAAACATTACCACCACCTAGCTCTGTACTCTCCCCATCACCTCTCTGAGGCATGGGAGAACCAACCTGCAGATTTCAGCTGCACAAACAAATGGCTGAGAATCGTCATCAGAACAATTTGGCTTCATCAAACCTGTCTGGTGGGAAGCCACAGACAAGATCCAGTGGTCGCCACCAGGTCCCCACTGCCATGTACCAACGACGGGCAGCGAAGAGAAGCAATTACCCCAGTGAGCATCTGCCCAGAGCCTTCTGGAGCCAGCCCAGCTCAAGGAGCAGTGACTATCAGCACAGGCAGCAAAGTGAATATTTTTCTTCACATTGAATTCACTCAATAACTGGCCTTTCACTGAGGAGCATCCGGTTGCTCCCATGTTATTTTATAACAAGGGCCCCACGGGCAGAGGTTATACTAACCCAGCATTTTTCCCCCCTCTAATAATAGGTTTCATTCATGCTTTCAGAGAAGTTGACTTGTCTGTCTTATTTTAGCTATGCTAACACATCCTGCAAGAGTGCCCTGAAGTGTCTAGACACATATAACAACAATAATAGCAGAAAATGTAAATTCTGACCGTTTTCTGTCTCCCAGCTAGTTCCAGTAAGGTTTCCGCTGCTGGCTAAGAAAAGTGTCATCCCACTAGGATTAAGGAATTTTGCTGGTATACATGAAATGGGATTAAATCCTTGAAGGCAAACCAACATTTTTAATTAGTCAAAAATACATCTTAATACAAATAAGCAAACTTGGAGTCATCTATTGAACAAATGGCCCATCATAGCATGAGGTGGGATATCGAACCTGAAAATAACCTTCAGCAGTCTAATACTATACTGATGAGTTTTAAAAAATTCTTAACCTCTAAAGAAAAAGATGTAGGAAGCATAATTACCCATCTCTGGCTACTGCTCCTTGAACTCAAAACAAAAAAGGCAAAGTAAGAGCCAGCTTTGCCAAGTCCTGCTTCTGCACTGACTTCCCACTTGAGCCCTACAGTCACAGGGAGGAAAGGAGAATAAAGCAGCAAGTGCTAAAACATGAAAAGCACATGCAAGATACAACAGTTGGTGGAGTCTCTTTATAACCATATATTTTTAAGAGGTAGAAACTTTGTAAATGCAGTGCCCTGCCTTTCCTGGCAAGCTCGGCGATTGTTGAGGGAGATGCTGGCTGTGCACCCTGCAAAGGCAGAAAGGGGCGATGCTGCCTCTTTCAGGCTGCTCTGACAGGACATCCATCGCCCTCCCGTGCCTCTAGCGACAGAAGGGTTGCAGTACAAGCTCTGTTCTCCTCTGTTGCATTTTTAAACCATAAAACTGACCGGCATTATTTCATTTCAAAGCACCTACACCTCCTGGCAGGCTACCTTCATTGTCACCTACCTTACATTAGCATGATACTAACAAAACACAGCTCCTACTTTCAAGCCAGCCTGCCCACCCTCTGCCCCCCCTCCTTCCCCCACTAGCATCTCAGGGGACTCGGGTCACAGTTACTTGGTAAAACCACAAGACCAGAGAGTTATAGAATGGGAAGTTTATGATGATTAAACATCCTATGTGACAGCATTAAGTCTTCCTGCCCAAGAGGGACAAGGACCCACCAGATGCAGAACCATGTCTTCATCCCCAAGGAGGGAGCAGGAGAACATTCCCAAAGCTGCTCCAAAACCTCACCATCAGATCCACTGTGAAAGGCATCCGTCGGACCCATGATCAAGCACCAACTTCAGATATTGGCAATACATCACCAAAGCCCTGAAAAATTGTGTATTTCTTGTTTATGACAGATACACTTGGAAAAAAATGAAATAGGCACCTGCCCTTCACACAGTGATGTTTCATCCAAACAAAAAGGGCACACACACAAACTCCGATCTACAAAGCCCTGATCTATGCAACAAGTATTAATGAAGTACAAGCCAAAGAAACTCCTTTTAGGCCTTCCTGCATTTAATTACCTTGAAGTCTACATGTCAGTTTACTGAAATTTACACAACTCCCTCAATTTCTGCAATTTAGGCACAAGGACAGAGGATTGAAAACATTTTGTAAAGATGCAGCACAGCAACACACATCCTTTTAGTACTCAATGATGGATGAGTACTGATCAAGTTTAAAAACAAAACATAGATAAGAATGCTACATTTTTATTAATAAAAAAAAAAAAAAACCACAACAGAAATTGCTTAGTTGCTTATTCCAAGTTCAAGTCATAGTCATTTGAAATCTCAGAGGACACTGTTGCTTTGATCACCTGCAGGCATCACCAACACAACTCCACACGGATTTGTTAGGAGAGCATTTACTTGTGGTTGGGAATCAGGAGGGTCAAACCTGAGCGCAGGACCTGAGCTCTAGGCAGGAGGCAAAGGATGAAATGCCAGCCCCACCGAAACCAGAATGTCCCTTTACATTTTATACAACAAATGCAGAAATGCAAATGTCAGCATCCCTGTAAGGAAAGCACTTCACCAGCACTAACAGGTGCAGTGCGGTTCATTGTTTTGCTCCTTTCCCTGCTAAACAAACTGCTACACACTTTTACATATCCAAAGACCATCTTTTTTCAATAGAGCTAAAAATGGTGTTCAGCTAGAAGTGCAGGAGCGGGGCAGGGGGGATGTTACATTTTCAAAAGAAATAAATTTCCTTGACATGTCTGCAACTTGGTTACTCTGCACTTTGCTACTGTATAAATATCTTCCACTTACACATGCCTAAAATACAAGTGGATTTAAACAAAGGGAAACTTGTAAGGCATGGGGGAACACACACACACGTATGAAAAGAAGCAAAATAAAGCTAAGTAAAAAGTAACTGTTCAAAGATTCTACTTCATTAAAGCTCTTCTAGCAGAAAGACACTTTAGAGGTGAGACTCCGAACCTAACTGTGCTCCTTCGGCGAGGTGTGCTTTTGCCAGCTGAGCCATCTCCACTCACTCACCCACTCACCAGTCCCACTCACGGGACTCCATGCAGCTGCTTCCACACCTTACTCTTTTTGCTCTGCAAACAGCTACTTTGGGAAGGCAAATATCTCTCTGCAGGCTTTTAAACGCACCTTAGAAATTAGGGTTTCACTTACGGTATAATTTAATAAGAGCTGCTCTGAAGGGGAATGAATCCAGTAAGAACTCTTTCCAGATACACTGCACTGGGCTAATTGAATTTGACGACCCACATGTCCTAATTATGCCTCCTGTACCCGAGGAGGCACACGCCTGTGTTTCACCACATCCAAGCCAGAGCCCTCCAGAGAGCGGCAGCGATGCTCCCCAGGGGTTACACACTGGGGCATCTGAGCTCTGCCCTCCTGCCTGCTGCCAGCTCCCCACGGACCAGGCACCGCTTTGGGGGATGTGGCGATGCCATCATCCTCCCAACAGGTCCCATGTTTGGAGCCCAGCCCAAACCCACCGCGGCACAGAGCACACGACTGACGGACTGGAGGTAACAGCAGCCTGCCTCCAGACTCGCGTGGGAATAGGCAGCACGTCTGCTGGAATAACAGCCAAGAGCTGATGATACAGAAGACTCCAGTATTACTTTATAGTCAGCCTAATGGCTTTTCCTTTCTCTGCACACTACTACGTAACTTCACCCCCATACAGAAATAAAGGGAAATACTGAAATTTATAAAATTATAACTAAATGGAAACTATTACCTCACCAGATGCTATCAACACCATCAGAGGTGTGGAAGTAACCTGACAGCTTGTAACTGCGGCCTTCCCAGACAAAGGCCATGCCAGAGGCCGCCGGTACCTGCAGGACTCGCTGCAAAGAAAAGGTGAGCTTGGGGCTGGAGCAGCAGTCAGTCCTGAAAAAGTTAAATGAAAAGTACTTAATGCGCTCCTGCCACCGAGGAGCTGAACTCTGTATTTCCTAGGCAGCTGGTTTTGATTTCGGCTGCTGGGGGTTCCTGCCCCACTGGAGAGGATGTCACTGCTGCCTAGGGTGGCTGAGCCTCCCCAGAGGCCATAGTCCCAGCCAGACAAGCCCCAGCCCTACCAAGAGGGCTCAACTGTGGATGTGCCATGTCATCCAGCCTGGGAAGAGGGAAATGATGCCTGCACTGTGTGGCAAGTGTGAGGGGAATTGCCACAACCACCTTTGACTGCAGCATTGAGCCCTTTGCAAGCATCCTGGAGAAAACAAAGATGTCCTACAACTGGCTAGTTATATACCCCCATGTAAGGAAGACAGCTCAGGAGTCCCTCATTCACTCTGATGATCACTGGGTTACACTTAGGAAGACCAGAGGACCAGCACTTATTTCAGGTGCTTCAGGAGGAAGGGACTTCTGCTGGCTGGTGTAACTCCACACTGCACACACTCACAGAACTGTGGGTCAAGCAATAAAGTGGAAACCTGGGAAAATAATGACTGCTACATTCTTTGTTGATGTTAGCATCATTTAAAAAACTTGTCTCTATCTACTGCTGAATGCTTTTGATGTCCTACAAGTGGTAAGTGCTCAAGCGGAAAGGTAGAAAGCCTGTTTTCTTACCTGTTCTGGCTGGTGAAAGATAACTGTAGTTACATAACAGTGAAGAAAAGCTGCAGAAACCAATACAGTCTGCAATGTCAGAGCAGATGGAATACAGTATTTTCTTTGGCCTGTTCCAGATCCATCTTCCACTTCAAAGTAATAGGTTGAAAGAAGGGCAAATGTAAGAAGCAAGTCTCCAACGCACTGGAACACACCAAGTCTTTTCAATACTCACTTGGTTCAAAGAAGCCTCTCCCTCAGAGACCACTTCTTACAATGACTAGAAAGATGAAGCTCCTGAACAGCTTAACGCATGGGTAGTGGATATTAATTTACAAAGGCACAATAATTTGTTCACAATATGGATAACACTCCATGTTCTTTCAGTTACAGGAGAAATGGTGAAGCTAAAATGCACCAAACAAGTGACAAATTTCATAGACAAAATGGATGTCCCTAATTAAGAGTAGTTACATAATGAACACATAGAATTAATAATTTTTAAAAGCCTTATTTTCACAAAGCAGAAATCTTTGAACCAAATCATTAAGCAACTAATTCACATGCTAAAAATAAGTGATGCCCAGGAGCAGTTTTAAGAAAATGTCATTAAATGTCCAGAAAGCCCACTCTCATATGTTAGAAAGAATGCCGGACTAGATTATGGCTAAAAGATAATGGTTAGGTTAATTGGTGTAGAGGAGAAATTAAATCAGATATAGAAGCCAAAACAATTATAAGTAAGTTTTAGTGCAATATATCAGAAATTAAGAGAACTAATAAAAGCAAAAGGACATAATGATAACCTCCGGATAGCAGAATCAAGATTCATGAAGGCCTTTTTTTTTTTTTTTCTCCTTTGCTTCCCTACCTTGGGAACAACAAGAATAGCAACAGTGGTGCTGATTCATTACTACCTGGAAAGGGTGAAATTTTCAATATTCACACCTAAAAGGTAAAAGTACTGCAAAAATATTTCTGCTCTGGATGGGGAAAAAGCTAGTTAAATATTCAGAGTATTCTTCATCCCAACCATAACACAGGAGGACATTAAACAAAAGTTATTAAAAAGTACTTTTAAAACAGCAGGTCAGATTTCCACCTAAGGAGGGTTCTGTAGTGTTGGTAATCGAAGCCTAATGGGGCTGCCAGAAAAATTTGCAAAATGACTGACAGGGGAGTAATAGAAATTCAAGGATAAACTAATTAACACCACTCAGCATGTGTTTACATGTTATACAAGTTATACATGTTTACATGTTATACAAGTCAATCTTGTATAGTGTGATACAGCTTTGGATGAAGGGGTAACTACAGTCAATAGCAGTGATAGCACCAGGTTAAGATGTACAAGTGGATACTGCTGCTGGTACGCACAGTCTGTTCTCACACGCCTGTAGACCTGATGAGAATGGAAATCATGGCTGAATAGGTGTGTTCCGAACAGAAACCCATTGGTGCAAGGTCACTCAAGTTTCACACAAACAGCCTGCAGGCTCACAATCATCACCAGTCAGTGACCAAAGGAGCATTAAAGTGTGAGCAAAGCAGGTCACTGGCAGGAAGGACAGCACCAGAGGCACAAGCGACCAACTCACCCTGCCATATGGCCACTATGAAGGCGGTGGGGCTGGCACAAGGACCTCAGGCGACAGCCAGAGGATAGGCCATCTGTTTAGTTTTGTAAACCAAGCCACCACACGAGATCACTGTCTGCACATGAGCTTTAACCACGACTCTGCCATCAAAGAGAGACCTTTGGATGGACAAGCAGGAGAACACTGTATAGGAGGCAGAAAGATCCATCATCCCAGCATGTCCCGATGCCATAGTTACTCCCAGTACCACATCCACCGCACTAAGAACATCCAACAGTCACAAAGGGCTTGAAGAGGAGCCACCAGGAGAAAAGCATGATTTCCAAAACCTCAGTCAAAGCAGCATTCACGGAGCTCAATCTATTTCACTGATCAAAGATGAGGGATTATAAAGGCCTTCAATCATGTCTGCAAAGACCTCCACAAGGAACAGAAAACCAGTAATAAGCTGTTTTTATTTTGTTAATAAGCTAACAAAATACAGCACCTAGAAGCTGAATTGAAACCAGGAGCCATTGTTGAATGCAGAGATAGTGCTTATATTTTTAAAGGAAGACAACTGAGCATTTTAGATAACTTAGCAAGGATTGTGTTACACTCTTTCCCTTCTTTGCAGCCTGAGTGAGGGCACCCGTGGCAGGGCAGTGAGCAGCCCACCCCCAATGCAGACAGCGTGGGTTTGGGAGAAGATGATGGACGAAAGGCTGAAGCCAGGAACCTGCTGCTAGTCCAGACACCAGAAAACACTGACGGACTTCACAACTTTTCCTCCTTGTTCAGTGAAGGGGAAGAAGATACAGAGCCTGGTGAGAAACTTCTCAGACAGTGGCTAATACCAGTACAAATGATGTAATTTTAGGAACAGATGAGTCTGTAAATCCTGACTGAAGAACTTTTTTCTTTTACTTTTTTTTAATTGCTGCCACACATCCCCACGCAGGCATGAGTACGCTCACAGAAACAGATGACGTACTCAGTTTACTACTGACAAATGGATCAATTTTCTTTTTGTGGGTAGTAAAAGGCCTCCCTGGAAAAGCTTGTGGCTATTTTGGACAGGCAAGGTGGTTAAAGATCTCTTATAGTAGCACTTTCTCAACACTTCTGCAGCTGTACTTAGCAAACAGGAACATTAAGCAGCATGATCCTGAATGAAAGCACACAGCATCTGCCATACGTACACAGCATGTCCGAGGGATGGGATAGCTGGGGAGGAGCAGTGTGAACGGCAGAGTTCACTTGGGAGGGGGCGGGGGGCAAGGCAGCCTGGGGAACACTGACGTATTGTCTTTCCATTACTAAAAATTATTACACTTTGTGAAATAGCATTAGATCATTTTAAGAGGTTTATATAAGGACACTGAAAAACAAGTCCTTTTGCAAATTCTATTTTTTTAATGTCTCCCTCCCCTTTCTATTTCCACTATGCATCAGGTTGTGAAAATCCAATGTGCTATAAGTGTTCCCAGACAGAGGAGACCAACCTTGACCCAAGTTAAATCTTCCAGCTGTTCCTGGTTCCTTTTCTTCTCTCCATCAGACAGGCTCATAGCAGGCCTTAATTACTTGTTTAGGAAGGATGTGACATGTTCCAATTTAATACATTTAGCCCTTCTTAGAGCAAATGTAGAATTAAGCCTCAGTATGCACTTGACAGATCTCTTAGCAACTAGAGTGCAATCAGCCAACAATGGATGATTCACAGTTTTAGCAAGAGTGTGCAGAACTGCCTGCCAAAAGTCTGAATAAACTCACATTGCTAGACACTATGGTAAAATGTACCCTGATCTCTTTTAAACTATTATATCATAGAGGAAAGTTAAACTGCATGCATTCCAGCAGCTCGCCCGAGTCTGGAAATACAATTGAACTGCGACATCTCAATTTTATGATAACTGAGATTTTTTGGTGGTTATTTTCACTTAATTAGGATAATGGTACCTTTCAAGGGAAACTGCTAAAATCCATCAGTTTGTGTAAATAAGGGGCAGCTTCTTCCGTTTCTGTTGTTCTGAAATGGGAAAAGGAAGAGTCTGGAGGACACTAAAGGGGGTAGTTTATCCAGAGTCACGCTGACTAAAAGATGGGCTTAATCTCATGTGTACTGGCATTTAAAATATTTAGAGATCTCTGTGCAATCCATGAGTCACAGGGAAATAGCAGGAAGCAGTACAAGAGAGTGCAAAAATCCATCCTGACACATTGCTATACTCTCTTTACACCCTCCAAAGCCCAGTTGAGGACCAGGCTGCCACAACAGAGACAGGATTGTTTGTATTTCTACAGCCAAATTCCTGTCTTCATTGACCAGCTTCACTCCAAGCTTCAGGTTTTGCTTTGGAAGACTTTCCTCTATACTTTCCATGTAGGATATCTTCCTACACAAAACCAGATTTGAGCAAATCCTTTACAAAATACTACTGAAAACTTAAAAAAACCCCAACAAACCACCAACAAAAAAACCAACAGGAAAAACTTTGCTAGGATTGGTCCCACACAGCGAGGGCACCAAGCAACAGAGGATACATCACAGACCCTTCCCACGTGGATATAACAATGAATCATGACCAGAGCTTTTCCTGTGACACTCTGGTGTCCTTGTTTCCTTGTGAGTAACAGGATCTGGTCCCAGAGATGGGGACAGCCCTCTCCCAGCATCCTAGCCTCATCTTAATGCCTTTAGAGCAAAGAGTCTCTTTGGATCTCTGGCACAAACTTCATCTCCACAGGTCTGAAAAGCTTTTCACTCTATTTTATGGCAATTTATCCATTGCATCTGCTCGTATCTCACATTTTGGACTTTTTTTCTTATCACTCCTTCCCTGAGACATCAATATTCATAGCAGAAGAGAGCTGACACTCTTGTCCTTTCTACTTTAACTGCCTCAAACCATCACTCACGTGGTACCAACTGAACGCAACGCCATTTGAAAATCCAGGCATCTTAGCCACCCTTCTTTGCTGTCTTTTCAGCAGGTCTCATCCTCTAGCTTTATTTTGAGGCAGGGGACAATGCGGTGGGAGACCCACCCTTAGCTCCATCCAGGCACAACGCAAGTACCCTGACCCCACAACACTCCCAGGAAAGAACACTGTGGTCCTTAGAGACCGGGTGCAGCCCAAGATGGTGAAAAGCTGCAGCATGCTAAATCTGTTTACCATTTCAGAGATGGGCCCTGGCAGCACCACACTGCCCCAGCCACCAGCAGCCTGGGGATCTCTCCTGATGCCGGCAGGAGCCTCGCTCCGGCAGCCTCCAGCAGCCCTTTTCCAGGTAAAGCTGATATGTTTGGCTAAATCAGTAGCTTTCTTTGGCACAGAAGAGCGGGGCGTCCGTGTCGGCTGGCAGACTTCACCTCTGAAACGAGGGTTGTGGTCAGGGAAAGGAATTTGAACACATTGAGCTCCACACTGTCTTTAATACTAGGATAGTCACAGGTTTCTGCTTGTATGGGCTGACGACCCTCAAAGTGAAATGAAGGCAGCAGGGGAGGTACAGAGCGTGCTGGGAAGATGCACTAAGTGCAAAAACACTGTAGCTGAGAGTTTCTGTAAATGTACAAGGAAAAAAAATTAGGCAGGTAAAGAGAAGAGCAGGTACAGAGTAGAAGGTGCTTATACATTTATTGCTTTTGTAAAGAGAATCTTCCTATCGACATTGTTCTCAATAGACAAACCAGAGCCTAGGAGATTTTTCCATCTACTTCCACAAGGATTAGATCAAAGGCCTGAAAAGAATGTGAGCAGTGAGGCCACAGGGAGCAGGGGCACAGGCATCTTGATCCGGGAGGGAGTCGCGGGTGGGAGGAGCATCCAGCATTCAACTTCAATCAGGAAGCAACCTCTGATCAGTGCCATGTACTACCAGCATCACCACATACCACCAGCTTAAAAAAGCACTGTTATATCTAAAAACAACATACATCAGGGACTGATTTTTGTCTCTGTTCCGAGCAGGCTATCCTTCGCCTGAATGGAGGCGGATGGGATGTCATTTTTTCCATCCCTGCCTTGCTCTGCTGCAGCTCTTTTGGGAGCTCTGCTACCGCCTCGGCCGCGGAGCGCGCGTGGTGGTATTTCTGCTTTGGGGAACTCGATGTTACTCAATGGCTGACGTGAATCCCTGCGTTGTACGAAGCAGCGGAGCAGAATTCCCTCACTCCCCGTTTTACCCTATAAGGACATTCAGTGATGGTGCCGAGAACCTGCACCTTCACACAGATTTTCTGCAGCTGCTGCAGCGCCGAGAAGCCAAGCCCAAGTTTGGATTCTTGCGCGTTGCGATAATCAGCTGGGGTTTGGAAAATCCTTCAAAAAAATCTAGTGTTCTGGCAACTTAACAAGGCTTCTGAAAAAATAACAGTTTAACATCTGGAACAAAAATACTCTGCGGAAGTCCAAGACCAACAGAGCACAGAACATTTTCCCCCCATAACTGTTACTGTACAGCACTTCCTTGTCCCTAGCTCAGTGAAACTGGAACATTTGCATCAAGATGCTGAAACATTTTTATGTTAGTGAGGTAGAAAGATAAAGGGCTATTCATACACTTGAACATTTTTTTTAATTTTCTGGGTTTTGTTTATTTTTATTCCTGTCCCATGAATTTTCTCAGTCTTTTAATGCATCTTAATCTTCATCAATATTTAACTCTGCAGCAGAAATACTGCATACTTTGTTTTCCCATTTAACTTGAGACAGGGGGAAGAAAAACATCTATGGGAAGAAGAAAACCAGCCAGTTCTAAAGGAAATGACTTTTCCTTTTTCCACATGATGTTCTGGAACAGTCAGGGAGGAGGACGAAAAAGAGAGGTGAGCAGCAGGAATACCATGCTATTTCAGAGAGTTAGCTAGGGTCATAATTTAGGATGTTTCTCCCTACCTCCAGGTCACAGATTTAAGACCCGCCTAAGATCAAGACTGAAAATATTTCTCAACGATGGACTTAACTCTCAGCATACATTAACACATAAGAGCAGTTCCCTGCAGTAATAAAAGCTACAGTATCGTTTACAAAGAACAAGTAACCATATATATATATAATTGCATACACTATATACCATACGCACATCTACACATATATCTGCATGAGAACCTTTCAAATGGGGATGGGAATGCTTAGTGAACTTTTGCAAGCTAAGGGAGATCTCTCGTCACTTTCATACAGCAATTTTCCATCACACACAACAGACAAGTCTGTAAGAAACTGCCCAGCACAGAGCAGAACTGATGTAACCCTGTGCTAGCAGAGATGCTCCACAAGACACTACCTGGCTCATTATACCACACTAGAGCCTCCAAAAGAAAAACACTATTTTTGGGTTTCCATTGTCTTTTATTGAAATTTGCAAGTTCAGATCGTGCCCTGCAAAGTCTCAAATACCTAATTTTCAGCCCACTATGCCAGGGAGCAGCGCTTGTGCCTGGGACGTTGGTAGCTTCCATGCATATGATTAAAAATAAAATGAAGAAAATCTCAGTTCAACTGTATGGAGGGTTAAGCTTTCCAACATAGTATTTTCAGTGTTGGCTATGAAACATTACATGTTTTTTCCTTGGTGAAAAAAAAGAAAGTTGCTGTGTTTGGACAAGATCATGCTCTGCCCTCCATCAATTACTGGGGCTCACGCTGCAGCAAATCAGAGCTACTGCAGTAGTAAAAATAGGCTGGAGTTCCCTGTGTATTGTTACCCAACAGAGTGCAAAAGATCTTACATTCCCCGAAGAATCTGTACTCACCCTCAGCTCAGACAGAGAAACTGGGTACAACAGAGCTGCTCTAGACCTTGGATCCAACAAGAAGCCAGCCCAAACGTGGAATATATTTTTATTTCCAAGTATTGCACAGAGGATTTATACACTTTAATCCTGGTTGTCCTGGTTTGAGTGACACAGGATTAATTTCTCTTTCAGTAATTTTAGTTTTCACTAAGTTCTCTTCTAATGCTTGGGAAAACTGCCTTTTTAGAAGACTCCAGCATCTGAATTTTTGAAAATATTTACTTTCTATGGTATGTGGGTTTCAATGTCTCAGTGTTGTCAAGTTAGCCAGGTGCAGCGATGAGGAGGAGTGAGACCGAGACACTTAACCCAGGCCAACCACCAGGCTTATTTCATACCACGAATATCACATTCAATATAAATGAGAAAGTTTTCTGCAAAGCTCTCTCTTCCTTGATGGCTGTGATCCTGAGAACTTCTTGCCCCGGTGTTGGATCCCTGAGCCTTTCCCTTCCTCCCAAAGCCATAGAAGTCGCAGTGTCCCACATCGTCTGTCCCCTGCTGGGAATGCGCAGCTTCCTACTGGTAGAATTGGCTGAGTATAATCCTTGTATATTTTATATCGGTATTAGGATCAATATTGGTTCTGTAGTATTATCAATGTCAATTACTTAGTCTTATTCTAGTAAATCTGTTTATATTTCAACCCCTGAGTTTCCCTGTTTTTTTACCTGATTCCTTTTCCTGGGCAGGGAGGGGTCATCAAGTGATAGAATAATTGTCTGAACAACAAAAAATTGTTGTGGGTTCCTCAAACCATAACACTGGTGCATCAAGCTCTCCTGTGCAGGGAACTTGGACTTAGCAGAGCACAGGAGCTCAGCACTTATATCATGCCTCCACATGATTATTTCTAAGGAACTTTGCTAGCATAACAGGAGAGCAGAAGCCTGTAGCATTCAGGTCTGTGAAAGAACGTGTTCGGATGCAGCCTGGCTCAGCAGAGGGGGATGATGCCGTGCAAAGCCCTGTTGTGCAGGAAGCCATGTAGACTTGGGTCCCTGCAAAAACTGCAGGGTTAAGTGCAAAAACAGACCAATTAACCGCATAAATCTCATGTGCAGGTACACCTCCCAAAAACTGAAAGAGAGGAGCCCTGACAGAGCCACCTGTGGAAGGCTCACATTAGAGCCGAGATGTAATTGCGTCTCTCCATTCCTGCTTGCAGCTGAAATCCAGAGTCACATCAACAAACACTTGGCACACAAAACAACAGCTTTCAAGTGCTCTTACAGAAATTAATGACTCATTCCCAGACCTCTGCAACTCAGGGTGTTCATTATCTGCTGTGGATGTTCAGAAAATGGTCTCTGACCTGCCAACTTGGCCAAGGGAAGCTACAGGTCCTCCTGGGAGTCTCTTTGGGACCAGGGGAGCTGCCGGCTCCCCACTGCTGCTTTGTCACCGCCTGGGATCCCGGCACATGGCACAGCAGTGCCTGGGCACGGCTCCCTGATGGCACAGCTCTGCTGGAGCACAGCTGGCAAGAGACAGCCTGGCCACCAACTGCTGGCTGCAGCAGCTAGAGAACTGAAATACCTTGAAACGCTAAGGAATCGAGCAAGAGCCACAAAACTTATGCTAGAGAAGAATCTCCACCCACTGTTTGGTTGCTCTGAATATCAAAACCCCTACACAATTAAGCAAAAGCAAACCTGAGCAGACAGAAAGAACTGGGACCAGAATAAATAAGTCTTTCCAAACGAACCAATAGGGTTGGTTTTCAGTAAGATCCTCGCAGAATGGCTGGTCTGACCAGTGATGCTCAGCTTTCAGATGGTTTATTTGTCCATTTAAGATTTTCCCTCCCAATCAGAGCAAACAAGATAACAGGCACTTCAGAAAGAATACAAACAAGCTTCTTAATTGTAGTCTGCAATTTTTTCCAAGATCATGGGATTTATACTGAAATGCACATCTTCATCTTGTACCTCTATCAAATACAAATAAGACCCATCAAATCTTCTCTCATTTCAAGCAAAAAAACCCCACCCCAACCCTAAACCCCCAAACCCAGTACCCTCTTCATCCCTGTCTTGAAGCAGAAGTTGGATCTACAATTTAATGGCCTGTGTGCATGCTCCACAGCACCACTTGGGGGAATCAAGAAGCATTTTTCCAGTGCAGAGCAACCACCACCAAGGATCTGGCACAAGAGGTTTTCAGTGGGTCTTTGGCAGCATTTATGGCTGAACAGCTACTTGAGAAACCACTTCTCTCCTCATATACACACACAGTTGTGATACAGGACCAAAACCTAAGCCTAGCAGTGATGGCATGACCAGTGCTCCTGTCTCAAACCTGGTACATCATTTCATGCATTTCCATTCTCTGTCTTCTGGGTTGCCGTTTTCTCATTCCCTAATGAGTCCCATATAACTGCAAACCTTACCGGCTTTGAGAAAGGTTGCAAAAGCCCATCCTCTATCTTTTGTGCTGTCTACACTAAACCTTCTTAGAGGGCAGCAGAGGACAGTGAGAAGTCCACCCTCCTATCCACAGGCAGGATAAGTGCATCCCATGGATGCATACCTACCTGGCTCTCCAGGGCTGGAAAGCCCCCAGGCATCCACACAACCTGTTCTAAAATTTCACTGCCCCTCCCATTTTTGCCCAGCATCAAACCTGTATCTTGCTCACTGCAGCTTAATCCCACAACTTTTTACCCTATTTGCCACAGCTAATCCCTCCCTTGAGGTAGCTGGCTGCCCAGGGGACACTTCTGCATTTTCACTATACAGAATGTAACAAGTCTTTAATTAAATGGGCTTGATGAGGAAAACTCATTCAAATTAGGCTTCATCAGCAAGATAAAACCCCATCTGTCCTTCCTAAAGCATACAATGAAGCACAGTTCAGAATACCTGGAGTCCAATTTTAGCACTGCAGAACAACAGTTCCCAAAACCAGCATTTGTTAGGTAAGCAGGATATGGCCAAAAGAGGAAAATCTCCAAGATCTTAAACAATCAGGCACATTTTAAGCCACATGGCTTTTAGGGCAATTAAGCCCTAAACCCTAGAAGCTCATAAACCACGAGCTTCTAACAATATAACAGGCTTAATGCAACAAGTAGCAAGAGCGCAAGTGGTTTCACACGGGTTGTCATTTGCACATCCAACATATTACAGAAAAAAGGTGCAAGTGCCCCGAAAAAGGCACTTCTGGGAAGCTTATTGTAGCTCCACAGAAATGGAGTAAATAAAGCACACAGAATCTGCACATCCTCAACGAGGTTCTCATCCCTCGTCATCTCTTGTTTAATCTGCACGAGAAGATTCATTTGCTCGGTACTGAATGACTCTTCACATTGACTTCAGTGGGAATAAACTACCCTGGATTTCAGAAGAAAAAAGCACTAACAGAAAGTTAATGAGGTACAAACCAAGTTATGAATGGAGCAAAGAAAAAATTCTCCTAAAGCTATTTCCTGCCCTGCTGTGATCGAATACATGCCTTTTAAAGCCTTGCCTTACCCCCCCTTCCTTTCTTTAGGCAATTCTTTATTGTACCCTGAGACTTTCTCCACTTTTCTAATCAGTTTCCATTATGTCCTTTTCCTTTAAAGTTTCCCACTGTTACAGCTCCACCAGGAGTAATAATGCTGAAAACGGCAGCATAGACTGGCTACGGCCTTTTAAATAGTCTTGAAATGGAGCCAAGGTGGAATAAGTCTACTGGACGGGGGGGTGGGTGTTAAAGCAGCAGGGCTCTCACTGCAGCGCCTGCATCCCTGCTCCTGCCAAGGCAGCCCTGCACACAACAACATGGAAAGTTTTAGAGCAGAGTCTAGCCTAGGGTAAGAAAAAATTCCTGACCTACAAGTTTTGAAAAGGATGTTACGAACCAGGGGGCTGGATTTGGCCCCCTTCAAACCAGAGGGAGACCCAAAGGCACAGAGGCAGACCAGCTCTGGCAGAGGAGCGTTCAACCCATACAGTGAGTTTTCCCATTTCCTTCTCCCCTGGAAGAAGAAGGATGATCCAAGTTTGCTCTGTGTATTCACATCTTGCTTTTATGTTCAAAACAGAAAACCACCATCCCCCCGCACACATAGTCTGCTATCACTTCTAATGAGCCATTTTACCCACCTTCAAGTATTTGTCCCTCAACCACATTCTCACCTCAGCAGCTCACGCTCACAACCAGCAAGGCTCAGAGCTGGCTGGCAATCTCATGAGACAGGCTCTCACAAGAATTTCCTGCTTCTGGTTCAGCCAGACATACTGCAACGACAGACGCTCTCGCAGTATTTTGGCACCTCCACTCCTTGTTCAGGCCAAGACCCAGGAATGCAAGTGAAAAAAACACTTTTTAATTTTTAGAATTTTAAAGTAACTCAGCTCTTCTCTCTGCTGCCGTGAGCGTCTGGTTGGCTTCCACACTAAAAGACGGCTTCCACTGAGATTAACTGAATTTGGAAACTACAGTGCTGAAGGTATCATCAAAAAATTTGCTTCCCAGAAAACAGCTTGGTAAGACACCACCACAGTAGGGCATTAGAGCAGTTTACTCCAGACAAGTGAGTGTTATGGAAAGAACAAATGATTGACCCTCCAAGTACACTGAATTAGGTTTTCCACAAGCCTTGGCCAGCAAGCATTTCTATCAATATGACCTCGCTGGTGAAAACTCTGCATAGGAGCCTTAGGCAAGACCTACAGATCTTTCAAGCATGTTCCTAAAAGTGCAACTCATGATGGATTGAGGAAGTCAGAGTTTCCACGTTTTCTGGTCTCTTCTGTTAAATTATCACGCAAGCTTGCACTACAGCTAGACAAGGCCATTTCTCAGTATGACTGATCACAGTAAATACTTCAGACACTTGTAGGCTTCTACAGCTCATGCCTGCACTTCAGGGAGCATCTTTCTAGGCATCACTGCTGGGTCAATGCAACTCCTGCTGACAGATCAGCTTGGGAAAAAGTCTTGCTGGAAATTCAGAATTTGGGCCACGTACAGATGCACTCAGACAAATCCCCTCTCCTCATGCCAGGTCGCACCTCACACCAGAGCCTGAACTCAGACATGAAGGATAGACCACACTGGATGCTGTGGAGGGTCCTGGCTCCTTTCAAGAAGGCTGACCCTCAAACATTCTTCTAGTTGTTCACTGGAAATGCAGCTTCCTACAGCCTGTGCTGATACAAGCAGCAGTCACAGCTTTAGACACTTTCAAACACACTTCTGCTACCTCCTGCATGCAACCTCTGTCTCATGCTTTAGCCTTCTTAGAGCAGCAAAAGCGGAGGAAGCCAGGCAAGAACACCTTTTGTGAAAAACAAGAACTCTGCACCTTGCATATAGGCAGCTCTGGTTTTCAGGAGGAGTTTAGAAACAGAAGACCAAACTTCTCAGTATGAGTTGGGTTGGGCTCCTAAATTACACAGAGGCTCAGGAAGAAAGAGTCTGCTTTTCAGAGACACTGAGCCTGTACTTCTCATTCAGGGCTTTGGCCAGGGGTCAGAGGACACATACCACGGTGCGAGCAGTTATTCAGGCATGTTAAAATACTTTAAAAAGATTCTGCTGCTGATCTCATCTACAGGAGTCATCACCTACGCCAATGTCTGTGCAGGGCTGGGGTCAATGCCTTGCACCAGACAGGGTACACCTGCCAAGGAAAGCTGGCATTGATGGCAGCCCCTTCCCCATCCCCAGCTCCTCTGGAGCATCTTCTCCAAAAGCTAAATGAGCACATCTATTTTCTACTAGGTATAAAGGGGCAAACCTACAGAAAACTTCATAACTAGAGCAGTCAACATAACTAGAGCTCCCAACATATGGGAGGCGCATCAGATGCTTTATGCATCACCAGTGAAGAGACAGCTTTCCCAGACCCAGAGAAGCATGCAGAGAGCAAGGTACAAGTATTAAGTGTTCTTTAAAGATCCAGGCTCCACATGGATTTAGCTTGTTCTTAAAACTCATTGCAGGATATATTGAATATTGCTACATGCTGTATTTAATATTATTATGCATGCAAGTTCTATTGTGGCTATTAACCACACAGGCACCACACTACAGTCTAAAATCTAAAGTCTAAAATATTTAAGGCTAAGAAATACTTTGAAGCTAAAGCCATCATCTTGACAAATGTTACATTACGTCAGACTTTCCACTATTGAAAAACATGATGATGAGATCAGCTCAGAGAGATGGTAAGTAAGCAGACACAGGGCAGGAAAGAGTTTAAGTGCTTTAAACTAAGAAGACTGATTACAGGTTCTGCGTTAAGCACTGGCACCTTACAGGATTGAGCCACAGCTACTTATATACTTGCGTCACAAGCACAAGCCTTAGAGTTAAAAGAGAAAGTCCCTCTCCTTGAATCCTGACATAACATACAGAATGCACAGCAATTGCCTGTCTTTATCCCTTCACTCCTTCCTGGACTGAACCCATCGGCTAGATCTACATCCAGCTTCCCCACACTCCTCCCTCTTCCACATCCCATCAGCTTCAGAGCAGGCAGAGCTTGCACTTCTCTGATGGACACCTCTAGGCCGTTTCCCATGCTGGATGCCTCCTGCTAGTATCAAGGCTGCAGTTCATTCTGTGTGTTTAAATATTTATCATGACCTTTGCTATGTATTTTGTAAGGCTAATAAAATTAAAATGGGTTTTCAGTACTTTCCATACCACTCCCGAAAAGTTCGGTTTGTAACCAGCATGGCATTTCATGCCATGAATCTGCTTTCAGGAATGCAAAATAAGGGACTATTTTTAGACATGGTCTCAGGATTTATATAAAACCAAGTAAGACCTTACACGCTATTTTATTAGCAGCCCTTTGTTTACATTCCATCCTGAAGAAATACAAACCCATTTCTTAAAAAGTTTTGGGAATACTGCTGCGCGTTGGAGGGCTGGCAGACCTGTAGGAGCTCCTGTTAGGCTTCTGGTTGTGTGCAGCAATCTTGTAAAGAGGATAGGGAAACTAAGCAAAGTCGAAACTAGGTTAAAATCAGAGGAGCCTGGCGCAGAATTACAAGCAGTGCCTTTAGTCCTTAAGATGAAGCATGGACAGAGCACATTTCAACTGCACAAAAGCTTTTGGCGGTTTCTGGTGGCTGCTGACATCTGTGCCAAGGTTCCCTTAAGGACCAAGCAAAGAGAAAGATAAAGCAATGCTTGGGAAATATCAAAGCCAGGACATGAAACAGCAAGCCTCAGGAGGGACAGGACACACTCACAGCTAGCAGAGAAGACAGTCACAGGAGTATTTTCCCACCAGTACTGCAAACCCAGCTGCCCTTGTCAGAGCCTGGGTAGCAGTCACCTTTCGTGTTAGTTTCACCTTCCCTGACATTTCATTTTGCTACTCCCCAGTCATCCAGCACGGCCAGGATGTGGGGCCATGGCAATCCCAGCTGCAGGGGAGCCTCAGCTCTAGCTATCGGGTCAGGAAAACCCATTGGAAATGTTATTGCAGCCAAGCAACTAGCACCAAAGCAAGCAGAACAAGACCCTTCTTCCCTGCCCAGCAGGCCAAAACACTTGCAGGTCCCAGGTTCTCACAGCCCCTGTTTGATCCGGGCATTACCAATGCAACAGGTCCATATGTGGCTTCATAGGGATGACAGCTGGGAGGACTTTTGGAAACTTGGCCACAGAATCATGGAATTGTCAGAGTTGGAAGGGACCTCTAGAGATCATCTAGTCCAACTGCCCTGCTAAAGCAGGAACACCTAGAACACATCACTCAGGACTGCATCCAGGCAGGTCTTGAAGATCTCCAGAGAAGGCGACTCCACAACCTCCCTGGGCAGCTTGCTCCAGGGCTCCATCACCCTCACCATAAAGAAGTTTTTCCTCATATTTGGATGGAACTTCCCATGTTCCAGCTTCTGCCCATTGACCCTTGTCCTATCACTGGAAACCACTGAAAAGACTCCAACATCCTTCAACCTACCCTCTAGATACTTATAAACATAAATAAGGTCTCCCCTCAGCCTTCGTTTGTCCAGGCTAAAGAGGCACAGCTCCTTGAACCTTTCCTCATAAGGGAGATGCTCCAATCCTTGAATCATCTTCATTGCCCTATGCTGGACTTTTTCCAGTAGTTCCCTGTCCCTCTTGAACTGGGGGGCCCAGAACTGGATGCAGTATTCCAGTTGTGGCCTCACCACAGTGAGGCCACAGAGACAGACACACAGAGACAGACAGTGTAGAGTAGAAAGGGAGAATGACCTCCCTCGACCTACTGGCCACACTCTTTCCTATGCAGCCCAGAATCCCATTGGCCCTCTTGGCAACAAGGGCATATTACTGATGCATATTATCTACCAGGACTACCAGATCCTTCTCCTCAATAGTGCCTCCCAGAAGATCCATCCTCAACCTGTATTGGTGCCTGGGGTTCTTCCTCCCCAGGTGCAGGACCCTACATTTGTCCTTGTTGAACCTCATTAGGTTTTTCTCTGCCCAGCTCTCCCGTTCAGGTCACACCAGGATGGTGGTGCAGCCCTCTGGAGTGTCAGACAGCCCTCCTAATTTGGTATCATCAGCAAACTTGCTGAGGATACACTCTGTCCCCTCACCCAGCTCACTGATGAATATGTTGAACAGGACTGGGCCGAGTATTGACCCCTGAGGGACACCACTGGTCACAGGCCTCCAACTTGACCCCGCTCCATTAATTAGAACCCTCTGAGTCCTGTCACACAACCAGGACTCAGACCACCTCACTTCCCCCTCATCTAGCCCTCACTTCCTTAATTTTCTAATGAGGATGTTACAGGAGACAGTGTCAAAAGCCTTGCTGAAGTCAAGGTAGATGACATCTACTGTTCTTTCATCTAACCAACCAGTTACAACATCATAGAAGGCTATCAGATTGGTCAAGTATGATTTACTCTTGGTAAATCTGTGTTGACCAATGCTGATAACTTCTTGATCTTTAATGTGCCTGGAGGTGATGTCTAGCATGAGCCGTTCCATTATTTTCCCCGGGACAGAGGTGAGACAGACAGAAGACTGTTTACCATCCAACCCTAGCCACACCAGTCATAGTCCTGTTCCCGTAAAAGCTCCCCGGTGAGACCTACTTGATGTATGGCTGGTTTGATGCTCTTCTGTCAGAAATGGCTTTCAGGCTGCTCATGGCATTATCTCAGATAAGATAGATACCACTCCTGGCAGCCTGCCATTCATCAAACCCACCTAGAAATGGCTCCCGCTTCTGCCATTTGCAGGCATAAAAAGATTAGCAGTTCTGCTTTGCAAATTTTCAGTGACTCAATTAGCTGTGAAGCAGGGGTACACAGGCAAAAAAAGAACAGTGCCTTTTCCAAAAATGAACAACTATTTTCTAGCACTAGTGCTGGTATTTTCAGGCTCATTTGATTTTTATCAGGCTATTCAGGAAAAGCCTGTCCATCATCTCCACAGCACAAACTGGCAGGTTATCAGCTACATCAACTGTCCCAGAACAAGAGAGACCCCGGGCGCCATGGGAAACTATTCCCCCCACTTCCCGGCATCTTTCTGCAAAGGCTCTTCCAGGACACTCTTCCATAATATTAAGCCTGGCTCTCAATATATCAAACCTCTGTATGCCAAGTATTCATTACTAGGCCTTTCTAAGAATCATTTTGCAAAGCTTGGATGGCAGTATGTTTTTACAGCTGATGTGGAAAAGCTAGAAACAATATTTCCCAATAAGAAATCTCTGCTTTACAAAGTGTGCACTGTTTCTTAGGGTTAACCTGACTTGCTAAAGGGGGAAAAAAAAATCCTTTTATACTGTTGACATAAAATACTTCTGAGTATCTTAATGGTAGAATTGTTCCATTTTCTACTATCTGCTCCAGGATGGATATAGTGAGGCAAGGAAGAAAAAAAAAATAATAATTCAACATCTGACCTCAGGGCACCCATTTCTGGTGCTAGTGATGGCCCGTTTTATGCTGTTGGACACCCTGATTTACCCTGAAAGCAGGTTCCCCTTGCCCAGTTGGATGGAAACACCAGCAAGATCTCTGCAAGGTTAAGGCAGGGCAGCTGCCTCCCAAAGGGCAGTCTTTGGACAACTCATGACCTTCAGGATCACAGCAAGTGACTCATAATGAGCCTGCTAAACAGCTATCAGTATTACAGCTTATTCATAATACATGAATAGCTTAAGTGGGTCACAGAGACCTGTATATCCAAGTAGCCTGACTCCAGCAGCAGCCGGTACTGGCAGCTTAAGGAAAGAATAACATAAAGATGACAAGTATAGAGTGCTGCTGTCTGCAGTGTATTTTCCCCAGCTTATTGTAAGAGGCAGTGTACATATTCCCAAAGCCAGATACTGCATCTGGATCAAAGTGTTAAACAGCTATTGATGGATCTCCCTTTCATTAGTTGACGCCCAGCTGTACTCTTGGCCCCCACAACACCCTGGCAATGAATCTGACAGTTCAAGTTGTACATTGCATGACAAAGTACTTCTTTCTGCTTGAATTTGCTGCCCGGGTATTTCTCTGGATGTTATCGAGTTTCATGCTATCATCCCCAGTTCATTTTCTCTGTACCATTTGAGCTATTCTAGACCTCTCCTATTTCTCCCCTCCCCCAAATAACTTTGAACTTAAGGCATTTATTTAATTAGAGTCACGTCATACAGAAGTAGTCCTACACTGCAGCAAGGTCTCCTAGTCCACCTCTACCTTTCCTGCTTACACTGCATTTCTAGAAAGGGTAACCAGAACCTCACACAGCATTTCATGCCCAGATGAATAATCAATTTAAGACCAGTCAAAAAAATGGCTTTTCAGCAATACTGGAGGTATACAGAATTTAAAAGAGTTTTGGAAATGCTCATCTAGAAGGGATTGTCTTAACCCAGATCCTTTAGTCAAGACAAGCTAGTTGTTTTACTGTGTGACAATAAGGCCACATCCCAGAAAAAGAAGAGGATTGACATAAACACTTGCTTTAAGGGTCATAAAAATAAAAGGTTGCCATATGGATTGGAATTTCACAGTGGGACTTGAAAGCATCGGTGAAGATGCGACATCCAGCATGATGCATAAAGCACTAACAAGGGCTCACCCCTACATGGACTTTTGGGTCACACCCACCCTTTTCTTCATGCTGGCTTTGACATCATGACTCTTCTACCCCAACTTCTGCCCTGACTACTTTTCCTGCATTGGCAGGGTTTTACCTTTCAGACAGTTTCCTTCCCTAAAAACAGCTCAGATCAAAGGGATCAAGAAGTTACTGGACAAAGATCAGTTAAAGCCAACAGCAGAATAGTATCTGCCCAATTTCTTCTAGACCCGGCATTAAAACCAGTTGTGCTTTGCACACATTTTGAGCTACTGCAGCCAGGAGGAAGGCAAGAACCATGACCCTGTGCTGCCTCCTCCTCTAACACCCTCTCCTCTAGGAAAGCACCATATTTGGAAGGTATTGAATAAATGTGACAACAGGAGTCACCCCATGCCACCCTGCAAAAAAAAAAAAAAAAAAAACACAAAACCAAAAACCAAACAAAACCAAAACACCACATCACAAAAACACAAAAACAAGCAAACTTGTAGAAGACTTCAGCGGTTACTGGAAAAATACTGGTATCTAATTCATATCATCCTTCATCAGTACTTATTGTTTCTATCAGTTTCTATTTGCCTCTCAACAGCACTGCTCACTTCAGCTCTTGCTACCACACTAGTATTCCCATGAGAGGCTTCAGATACCAAGCCATAACCTAGTGCTTTAAACTTCAGCGAACACCTAGTGACTAGCAATAGCCACACCACCTCTCCTTTGTACAGTGCTGGAAGAACATGAGACACTTGAGATTCATCAGTTTTATTGTTTTAAGCACAGTGATGACAGGCACACTCAGCTATCTGGGTAGGTGAAATTCTCCAAAGCACTTGTAGTGTTTGCAAAATTAAGTCCCGTAAGACTGGTGAGTGCCTCTCTTTAGAGAGGGACAGTTCAGAGCTTATTGCTAAACATTTAAACTATTTTTTAAAATGTCACTTGTTATTTCTGGAGAGCAAGCCAAAAACTAGCTCCATCTCCACTTGCTTTTCTAGTTTGGGGTCTGCATGGAGATGACCTTCTCCATGGCTACTGGTCTGTCACTCAGACAACATCAACCCTACTGAAGTGCAGCAATGTGCACACAAGCAGGGTTCTTATCCTGTAAGACCACCCTTTCTATGAGGGATGGAATTCAGCTTCCCTGACAGCTCTTACATTAAGCCCCAGAAAAAGAAAAGAGAAATGCAAAATCAATCACAACACTGCCAGTAGTGTCCAATTCTGTGGCAATCTTGTTTCAGTTGGCTTCAGTGGCCAGCTGGGACTGTGCTGGGACAGATGATTTCATCTTGCCAAAGAACTTCAGTTGGCATTCAGAGATGTGGATGGCCAGTTCGTTCACTATTAATGAACATAAAACTTCCAGAAACAAATTATCACAATTATTTTTTAAAGATAGTGCCTAATACTGAATTTCTACTGAAGTGAAATTGAGTTCTGCAAGCCTTGAACAAGCTATTTTTGAAACACTTATCTGTTTCTGCTACCGACTTAAAAATGACAGAAACACACCACATTACAGTGTGATCAGATGACTGGTATGGGATCAGCAGCCTTGGATGAATGCAAGACTTGACCCAGGTGCATCTCAGCCATAAAACATTTTATTTTTCCTGAAGAAAAAAATTCCTTATACTCCTACAGAAGAGGCATCAAAAAAAAGATAATGCTATCTGATGCTGTGAGTGCATCACTTATCTTCACCCTAGAAACGTGACTGCCCAGACTAGATACCAAGAGTGAAACGCTCTTAGAGCATAAACTTGATCGACTAGAGATATGTTCCTGTAAAAAAATTTTAAAAAGCAATTAATGATAATTACTGACTAATTTCTTTCTTAGTAGGGACACATTCCCTGCAGCCACCAAGCCCTGCAAGCCTGCCATAAGCAATGACTTTACACAGATGTCTGTATGTACTGAAGTAACTTAAGGGCAAGGAAGATTCTGCATAGGCAACTTGTGTTTCAGGTCAGACATTTAATCAGGTCTACATTTTTGGGCCAGCACTATTTACCAGGAGATTTTTGACAGGGACAAGAAATCCTCTGAAAACTGAACAGCACAGCAGCGTAGGCACAGTCTGCACAGTCTAATCTGAACTGCTAAGCTCACAGGATGCTCATACTGAACGGAGCATCGCAAGTCAATGCCTGCAATAACTTCCCACAGCATCCTCTGGGCAGTCATGCTGTGACTGCAGCAGAGACCAAGTACAGCTTCCAGACTCACTCCATAGAAACAAGCAAGGGAAGAATAATCAATAATACTGGTAAAAATTAAAGTCTGCATATGTTTATTTTAATAAAAAGTCAGTATTTAGACTAGTCATGCTTGCTGAAGAGTTGCATGCCCTGATCACCTCACCCAGAAGGATGATTGGAAGCATGGAGTTTGTTAAGGACACAAATGGCTTTGTTGATCAAATGTGGGTTTGGGAGAAATAGTGACAAACAAGAGGTTCTTCTGGTTTGTTCTTTCTACATCAGAAGTATGTTTTACCACAAAACAGACCATCTACTGCCACAGCTGAGACTCATGTTCTTGAATTAGCCTTCAGGGAATCATACTGGTCTCACATGCAGCATTAGAAGTTTTGTATAAGATAACAGGGACCCTAGAACTAACAGAAGCTTGACAATATGCAGCATTGGGACAATAAGTGAGCACAATTAACTTGGCACCGGAATGTGGAAAGTAGTATCCTTATAACCACCCTGGTGAGAATGACACAGGATTAATTTCCATTTCAGTAATTTTACTCTTCACTAACTTCTAACACTTGGGAAAACTGCATTTTTAGAAGAATTATGTCCAAATTTGTGACAATATTTGCTTCATAGTCAGCTACTGTATGTGGGTTTCAAGATCTCAGTATTTTCAAGCTCACCAGATGCAGGGATGAGGACAAGCAAGACCTGGGTGCTTGACCCAAGGTTGACAACAGGATTATTTCACACCATGAAGGTCACCTTCAAAATAAACTAGAAAGTTTGCTGAGGAGTTTTTCCTCTCTTCTATGATGGCTGCAACCCTGAGAATTCCTTGCCTCAGTGTCAGACCCATGAACCCTTCCCTTTCTCCGGAAGCCATAGCACTCAGTGTCCCACATTTACTGTTCTCTGCTGGGAGTGCACAGCTTCCTACTGATAGGGCTGGCTGAATATAATCCTTGTCTATTTTATATTGGTATCAGGATCAGTATTGGTTCTGTAGAATAATAATTAGCATTAATAATACTATTAAATCTTTATGTATTTCAAACCCTGAGTTTCCTTGGTTTGTTTCCCTGATTATACTTCCCAGGTGGGGAAGGGTTAATTGGATGACAGAATAATTGTCTAAAAAACAATAAGTTGTTGTGGGTTCTTCAATCCGTAACAAAAAATAACTGCTGAGAAGCACCTGCAAAGAAACACAAACACTTAAAACAATGGAAATAAAAGATTAGGGAGTATCTGTTCTAAGGGGTTATATAGGCAGCTAGACAGATAACATTGTATAAAAACATGAGACATATCTCTTCCTAGAAAGTGGAGTAAAGAACCTTGAAATGAGCATCGAAATGTTTCCTCAAGACAGAGTGCTTTACAGCAAAAGCTCTATATCAGCTAGAAGACCTGGCATCATACTGCTCAGAAGTGCTAGATTGCTATATAAACATATAACGCATTTGTTACTGAAGAGTTCAGTTGAAAGGGAAATTAATCAAGTTTTGAGAAGTTTAATGAAGCGACAGGGACCTCCACACATTGCATTGCCAGCAAACAGCTGCACTTAGCCTCAGCCACAGCACAGCCCTGCAGAGGTGTGCCCTGCCCCTGGAGAGGCTATTCCAGCTCCCATTCTTCCCATGGGAAGTACAGCACAGCCCAGCAGAGCTACAGCCCACACGCTGCACAGGAGCACAGTGGGCAGGGGCCTGGGCCAGGGGACCAGTATAGGGGGGGCTGCAGGAAGCCAATCTGGAGACATGGAAGGCACAAGGTGGAGAGACATGGGACTGGAGATGAATTTGCAAGCAGAAGCATGTGGAAGGCAGAGAAGGGAAAAATGAAGATAGATGCTTCTGTGCCATGTGTGTGTCCTGGCACAACGCTGGGAGCAGCTGCTGCTTGTGCCATTGGTACAGCATGGGAAGCCTCAGCTGGGGACTTTGCTCTCCATGCTGCAGCATCTCAGAAGTAGAGCACACCAGGAGCTGTTCTATGTCACACATTCTGCTCCACCACCATCCAGAGATGCCGTCAGATCCCATGATGAGCAAGACAGCACTGCAGTCTACATACCAATCCTCTTTTAGCAGAGCATGTAGGGAGCCACAGGCTTGCATGGAGCATAGGAATAGAAGAAACCTAATCAGGCAATCTATACTGGGGATGTTACAAACCCACCTTTGAATCTCAACAGCAAAATTCCAGCAGTGACTGTGGTAAACTGGTTTTTACAATGCTTTTAAGAGAGGCAGTTAACAAAGAAAGAGATTTAGGTTCAATTTGAAACTCTGGGCAGAAATCTCTTGGGGAATGAGCAAGGTAGCTCCAAACCATATGTATAAGTCACAGCAGCAGAAAAGGCTCTTTTCACTTTGAGGAAATACTTATGGTTATTTAGAACCTTTAACCACTTAGCATTTGCACAGAACTGTAAGCTCACCAAGGGCTATTTATCAGCTAAAGGAACAGTGATTAACAAAGTACAAAAGCTGACATCAGGCTTGCCCAATAACAATAAGTGTCCACAAGAGATTTTAAAAGAGGCATTTAATTTGGGTTCTGCCTTCTTTCAATCTTCTGGTCAGCAACTTCGATATTCCTGAGAAACCTGACATTGCAATTTAATAACAAGGCCTAAATATTGCCTCTGATAGAAACACATGAAACCCAAGTTGCTCCTAGACTGTCCTTAAAGATTGTTTTACAGTTCTATAGATAGAAATCAATTACAATGAATACGGTCCACTTACATTGATCTGACTAGAAGCTACTTTCTAACATTTTCAATGAATCTGTGATCACAGAAGCAAAATTGAAAATTAAAAAATGTAGTTCTTGGCACAACCAATTCACCCAAAGTGTCAGCCCTATCAATGTAGGGTCAGTGCTACACCAGCAATGAACTTTAAGACCAAAGAACTACCTAACCAAACCAAGAGGCAGCACTGAAAAGGTCAGCAAAGCCAATGGAAGGGACAGAGCTACAGAAACAAATTTAACTGCTTTTGAAATAGTCTGCTTTAGGAAGCTAAAACATCCCTTCTCATGTCTACCAATACTGCCACTACATAGGCTCCCAATACAGGATTGCCTGATAGCGTTCAAAAAGAATTGTTTTTTAAAGTTCCCAATATTGTTTAAAAGCAAAATTATGTACTGCTTAAGACGCTTTTCTCTTCTACTGAGTGCTTTTCAATTAAATTTTTATGGTAATATCAAAACAACTGAAAATGAAAGCTAAAATATATTGAGAAAACACTGATGCAGATTCTGATAAGAATTTCTTTGTTGCCTTCTGTTACCCCATGATGGGCATCACCCATTTCCCCTTGCAGAAATCCTTCAAGTAACACTCACTTCATCAAAGATTATTACATTTGATTCTGCTAACTGTATGCTGCAGAAGACAAGACTGAGAAGACTGTGAAAAAGATAGGCCAAAGGAGCATGTATAAAACTCATTTTTTTTCTTGAATATCTTTCCCATTCTACACTGTCTGACAAGAGGGCAGAAAGGTACCTAGTGCTATTTCTAATTTTTGTCAACCTTCAAGTAAAGCTTTTGCCCATGTTCACTCACCTGCTGTTTCAAGCACTAAACAATGGCAGACTGGTAACCTCTGTGTTTTCTACCATAACCTTTTAGGCAGAACACAACATTAGTCAGCAACATCAAGGGAAAAGTAAGGACATGCAAAGGGGTCAGTACAAATGTACAAGACCTCCAGAAGTTTGTGACAGTTTAAAGATCTATAAATTAATTACAGTGGTAATAAAATGCTTAATTTCTTGCTTCTTTAGTGATCAGCAAGTGCTAATCCTCCATGGAAATGGGACAGATCTTTGCCAGTTGGGCAGAGAGGCTGTTTTAAGCCCTTAGTCAGTGAATGCCGGTTCTTTTGTACTAGCATGTGCTATAAAATAAAATATAAATTCCATAACCTAATTAAGCACAGAAGCTAGCAGAGCCCTGAATCCGTTTCTCCTGAGCCTAGCTTTTATTACTTTGCAATAGATATCATTATCCTACAGAACTGCCTAGGACCACAGAGGGACTGGAGGAAGTGCCTAGCATTTAGCAGCAGCCATTTAGTATTACCTGCGTTTATGCAATATGTACATAACTTAAACTTTTTGCCTTCTGTTTCCTCAGAAGCCTCCACCAACTGGCCTGAGAATCCTTCCTGCCAGCAGCAGCTGGGCCTCCAATGCAGAGTTCAAGCTCTAGATCACACAGGGCTGCACAGCCCCACAGAAGCTGTCCTGGGTGGGAAGGGGGTGGCAGCTGAGTAGATGAGGGTGCTCAGCACCCAGGAGCACATTACCTGGCCCAGCACAGCTGAAAGCTCTGCAGAAGCACTGCTGTGGACAAAGCCCTGCCAATGAGCAAGATAATTCAGGCAAGAGGTACCCAGAGATGCTCAAAAGGCAATCAGGAGGCTCCTCCAATGCTCTTTGAGATCATGGGATTTGACAAACATACTTTTCTGCTGCTCATCCCTTCATCCATGATGGACTGTCTATCCTCCTGCAGCACAGGAATGCAGCCCCACAAGTTGTCCCCAGTGGGTCTTGGAGGCAGGGGGGTGGGGGTTTATAACAATATTCTTGAGTTGAAGTTTCCTCTAAGAGCTAAGAAAAGAACCACAGTGATCTCTTCTGCAGAAGCTCCTGGAGTTTTCCCAGCACCAGCTATTCTCCCTTCCCTATGCAGCAGCTGAGGAGAGGCCAGGTCACTGTGGGTGCATTTTGCTGAGCTTTTGGGTTTCCATCTGTCTGCATAAGCACAAAAATGGTGGAAATTTGTGCTATCCCAAGCACATTAAGACAACTTAGGCAGTGAGAGCAATGTGCTGATGAGGGCTCTTCTCAGTAACTGACCCTGTTGTATTCAGAAGGTGACGTGAAGAGTTTATACTAGAGGAATAAACAACTGAGAACATACTGCTGGAACAAAAGGTGCTGGTACTGGCAATCTGATCAGCGATCACAATATTTCCATTGGAGTTACTCAACTTGAACATCAAGCGCACTGGTGACTGCGCACAGCTAAACAAAATAGCAGCTTATCCACATTGGCTATCTACCTCTGGCTTACTTCAAAAACCTTTCTGCCAGATCCAAAACTTCACAGAAACTCCAAGTTTTAAAATAAGTTTGGAAGCTGATAACACAGAAACATAGTGCCTTGAAATAAGCCTGACACTTGCAAACAAATCATTAAATGCCCGACTAATTTTCCTACTTCACTAAAACAAAAGTTCTGGGTTGTTTCCCAGTACTGACTGAACATGACCAAATTTAATTCAACTCTTCTTTTCTCCCTGCAATAACTTGGAGCAAGAACAGACATAACCCTAGATGGTTTTATTTTGGTTTGTTCCAGACAGACAACCAGTAAGAATCCAATGGTGCTGGAGGGGTAAGCAATAGCATCTATAAAGCCTGAAAGCTCAATCAATGCTATTACAAACTACTGCAGAAATTTGCCTGCTGCATAGTGTTACAGTAATTGATGACAAGCCTTCTTAATAAGGAGTCTAGTCAGTGAAAGAACATACTGCATCAGTTCTTAAATATTGCATTATGGGCTTTCAGTAGCATGAAATGGTGGAGATGGAGACAGTGCTGCTCAGTTCACACATCTGGCAAACAGTTTATCAGGAGGCACAACACACCTGAAACAGCACTGCTCCAGCTGTATATTCCACCAAGCTGTTGTCTTCAGGATGAATCTTGGCAGCACCCTGTGCCCTTCAGCTTTCACTGGTCAGGTCAGGCATTGGATTCCGATAAATCATATACCTCTTGACAGGTTTCCTGGACGCAAGCCCTCCCTCTGTTAATTCTTTGCAGAAATGGCACCTTACAACGCTGTATCTCTCATCCTTTCCTTCCTCAGCTGCTCCTGCCCTTTCTGTTCAGGGTTCCCTTAAACAGTTAAGAAATGATCAGCCAGACAAGCCTGGATGAGTCCCACCTTACAGGGAGGCTCAGGTCAGGAGTGTATGCTCAGGAGTTGGGCTTTACATTAACTGGGTTAAGCCAAGCGTACACCAACTGTACTGCTAAAGTATTCATGGGTTTGTGCTTACATTACATAAAAAGAATAAGAGATTGCACTTTGAGAAGCTGGTGCTGTACACAGACTGCATCCAGGCTCTTTCCCTCTCTGTCACCCAGTTAACTGTACAAGTGACAGTGCACTTTGCAGCTTTGGTTCATTTTCATACCTCACTTCCAAGCCAACTGAGGTAGGAGTAGTCTTTCAGAGGCAGCATGAAGAAGCTGGTTGCAAAGGGCTTCACGCTTTTGATTTTCTAGAAGTGGACCATCAGACCAGATGAGAAGCTATCCAGATTTAATGACTGCCCACTCTCTTATCAGTGAAAATTTCATGGCAGTTCAACTGACAAATGCCCAACTCCATGTATTCTAACATACAACAGGTTTCATGTCCAATTCAGGTTGGAAGGGACCTCAGGAGGTTTCTAGGCCAATCTGCCACTCCAGGCAAGGCCAGCTATGAGAACAGACCAGGTTGCACAGGGCTTTATCCAGCTGCATCTTGAAAACCTTCTCCAAGAAGGATGACTGCATAGCTTCTCCAGACCCTTGTTCCACTCCTTGGCTGTCCACACCAAAAAGCCTTCTCCTTATAACCCATTTAAACCTCATGCTTCCATCTATGACCATCCACTGCGATGCCCACCCAGGGGTTTTTCTGCAAACCTGTCCCCCACCCATTCAGTCCACCTAGGGAACCTTTCTTCACTGAGGCAGGACTTGGAATTTGTCCCTGTTCAGCTCCATAAGGCACTCAGGGGGTCAACCCCTTTCTTCAGCCTAGGGAAGTCTCTCTGAACAGCAGCTCAGATCTCACGTATATTGCTTCTCACCCTTGCTCCACCTATCCCAGTTGGTGGAGCTCAATACAGATGCCCCACGTCTCCTCCAGGCCACTGATGAAGACATCTAACAGGGTAGATGCTAGGACAGACCCTGCAGCAACTTCACATGCCACCGGCTGCTAGGTATTATCTCAATGGGGAATTAAGGGACTGAACATAAGCCTCAGAAAAGCCACCCACCAGCATGAACAGGAGGGTCAGGAACAGTGACTGGGCTCCCTCAGCTCAGGGTAGCCATAGACCTTAGTGCCTCAACTGCCTGAGCACCTGCAGCTCCAGAACCAGTACTGGATGCAGCAAGAGCAGAGAAGCTCTGGCTACAATAGGAAACACCCTCTCAGGAAGCTGTAAGAAACACTGCTGTTTCTTGAAGGGCTCTTTATAAGAGTGAGGTTATCATCAATGTTTGACGAGATGTCCAAGGCATGTGCCAAAGCAGGCAGAGCTCTGGGCAAAGTAGTCATGACCACACTTCTGCTTTCTAAAGCCTTGACCATCTTGCTGTTTTCAAGATGACACCCTGGTCACTAAATACTCAAAGCAGACTCAAAGCTACACAACTGACTCACAGTCACCTTCCCCGGGGATGCCTCAGAGGGGAGAGGGACCAGGAGCAGCCAGGCATCATCTCACAGAAAAGAGCATCTTCATCTTCTCCCTCTCTCCACAAAGCACTACTGCAATGTTCCCAGGAGGAAGAATTGTTGTTAATAATTAAGAGTTACATGTTCAGACATGCACTACACTGCAATGTCACACATTGTTATAGCTTTAAGAGGATGTCTGTTCAATTATTTTTTCTTTTTTTTACTTCACAGAAAACACAGGGGAAGGATCTCTCCATCATTCAAGAAAACTACTAAGGTTCAAATTATGCTTCAAAGCTTTTTCTCTCCTCTTGATTCATGACTCTGCCTGGACAAGTCACCCATGGAAAGTAGTAAACCTTTTCTGCTGTTTCTAGTAAAAAATTACCATGTTTAGGCTTTACTTTCAATCACTTCTGAACTACTTCATGCAAAATAGGGAATGCTGATCAATAAGAAACCTGGTATCAGGGCCAGGAAGCATGGGCCAAGCAAAGAAACACTCCAGAATATAAAAAGAAAAGATTTTGTATTATTCTCAAACTGACAATAAACTGTAATTAAATGATAAATTGCTACCATATGCATACCCTGCAGCACAATTCTTTCTAATTTTTGTGAATGCTGGGAAATAATATCTAATTATTGTTTAAAACAATTTAACATATTTAGGATTACAAAAGTGTGACATCCTGTGCTTTTTTGTTAAAAGAAAAAAAGCTTTGCCTTACCTGACTGGAAATATAACAGGCAGTATACAAATAATTTGGTGCTTAACTTGCTGGTTTTATCCCCAGGAGAGGGCTAATGCTGTCAGGTACTTGCACCCAACACTGTTTTGCTCAAGGGTCCAGCAAACATCTCTCTGCCTCACACATCACTAACTCTCCTCCATTACTCCTGCAATGTTGGGCTCTGTGCCTTTGTCCACCACCTCTGCTGAATCAGAGCAACAAAACACACTAAAGGGAGGAGGTAGAGAAATTAACCTGCTTCTTTGAGGAGAATAAAAAACACCCCACATCCTTTACTTCTTCATTTCATGTTTCTTAATTTCCTTATGGCACCTCAAATGGTACAGCAAATAGTTACAGCCCCTTTTACATTCAGCTCTGCTGCTGTATCTTGTCTCTTGTAATTCACTGTGTGTTGGCACAATTTGAGACCTCAAAATGGAAAAGACTATATTGAGCCAGAGCTGATTCTCCTCCCACACATGTGAATTTGCACAATTTCCCCTTCAGGAGAAATATCTCAGTTATTGAATTTGCACAAAGTGCAATAACGGAGATACTGTGCAAATGACAACAGGAGTCACATAGCCACATACCAGTGAAAACTCACATAGACTTTAGCTGAGAAACAGCAGCTTCTGAGAGCTCCATGTGTCAAACATACTTCACTCTGATGCTGTCACCTTTAAGAGCATTCAGACGTGCTTCCAAGAGTAAATACACATGGGTACGCACAAGGAAACACACATATGGGTTAACTCAGACTGTTACACTGTTGGACAAAATTCAAGTAAACTTTGTTATTGCTAAAAGAAGCACACTACAGCAAACATACCAAGTGGAGACACTCATCCATTGCATTCATTGGCCAAGAGTAGCTACTGGTATACTAGAGCTAGTGGCTCAGCCCTGACCCACAGGCACAGCAGTAGTATCATAAGCCAAGCAATGGTAGCACAGAGAAGATGGGAACTGGAAGAAGGTTATGCTAAGACATCCTTACAGGAAGGCAGGTTGCCCATGTAGTAATTTTGCAGCTTCAAATAAGGTAAGGTTTGTTTAATTTACTACTCACAACTCATTGAGGAGATAACTGGGTAGCACTTCTGTGCATGCACTGCCAGATGAACTAGTTTATGAATGAGCTGAACGTATTTAAGAAGTCCTAAGAATATTTAAGGTGAGGCTTCTGTGGGTGCGCATCCTTCTCACCACACTCCAGGGAGACAGCTGGTGTCCCCTGGACATCCACACACCTCCAGCCCACAAAGCCTGCAGTGGCCGCACAGGGAAGGTGACACCAGGTTCAAGGGCATCCAGGCTAACACCAAGCACACCAAAGCAATCACCCCTCAGGCCAGCGGGTACAGTTACCGCAGGGATCAGCAACGCACCGCCTGGCACTGAGCTCAGCGTGTCCTGAAAGGGGCGTGGGACAGGCGGGGACATGGACCCGCACAACCATCCGGCCCGAGTGGGGCAAGTTCACGGGAGCCCCCGCACCCCAGAAGGGATGGGCCACAGCTTACTCCGACCACTCGTTTTCCGGAGCAGGAGGACGCCGCTCTCCGATGAGCCGGGCTCTCCGCGGCACCGGGCGCTGCCGAGGTGGGCAGGAGCCGCTGCCCAGGGCCCACCGCGGAGGGCGGCTGCCGCTCCGTGAGCGATGCCTGCTGCTGCCGCCGCCGCCGCCCCCCGCACCGCTCCCGACGGGGCGGGCCCGGGGACACGCCCGACGGCGCGGCCGCCCGAGCCCACCTGCGCGGCCCGGGCACCGCTCCCCCCGGCTCCGGCCCCCGCCGCCCCGCTCCGTTACCGCACCGTACCTCCTTCCTGCGGCTGGGCGCGCCCGGGCGGGTGAGGAGCGCCGTTTCCTCGCAGACCACGGCCGCATCCTCCACGAAGACGCAGTCGGGGAGGCTCTCGTCCGCCGGCAGCTCCAGCACCTGCAGCCCCAGCTTGCCCCGCAGCACGCCCACGTACAGCTGGTGCTCCCGCTCCGCCCGGGCGAAGTCCACCTCGGGCCCCGCCGTGCTGCGCAGCGCCTGCCGGCACAGCGACTCGGGCAGCGCCCGCACCACGGCGTGCGTGCAGCGCCCGAAGGCGCCGGGGCCGCCGCCCAGCCCGGCCATGCTGC
>BJBW01000655.1:19605-54381 GCA_004320125.1 Scolopax mira | reverse complement strand
GAGCGGCGGCGCCGCCCGCGGAGCCCTGAGGGGCCGGGAGCGTCCCCTGAGGTGAACGGCCATGGGGCCTCCACACTCCGTGGGGTGGCCCTAGCGCTTCTCCTAGGCCTTGCCGCTGGGGCTCCCTGTGCCTGCCGTGGGGCTCCGGGTACCGCAGCGTGGCCCGAGGGGCAGCGCGGTTTGCCATGGCGGTTTTACCTGGTTCTGTGTAAAAGCAGGACTGTGTTGGCAGAATTCAAACACCTGCGTCTGCCCCCGTTTCTGTGGGCGGCAGGGGCAGGGGGCAAGGCTACCTACCCCTCCAGCTCGAGGATGCCATGGGGCTGGCCGCCCGCCTGCCCTCTGAGGCGGAGCGAGAGGCCGAGCAGTTCATCCCGGCAGCCAAAGGAAGAATATCCTGTGATGGAGGCAGCTCCAAAGGAAATAAGCCCAGACACTCCCTGATCCCTCATCATGGCTATTGTCAGGGTCACTACTGGCAGAGCATGTCCACCTTCTTCCACTCCTTCATGTTGACAAAATTTCCCCCTCTGTGGGGCAAAAGGGACACCAGCGTTTTGCTCCACCTCTGCCTCAGGGACTGAAACAATGAGCGTTTTCTACCTTTCCTCTCAGAGAAACCCTTACTTCCCCTTTTTTCATTGTCCCCAGGTTTTATCTTGACTGGAGGTTTTCCTGGATGAGGGCTGGCCCTTTCTGGCGCTCACCTCTGGCATCCAGGCAGGAGGTGAATGTGGTTTTGGGCCAGACCTCACGCCATGGGAGATGCCCACAGCAGCACCCTGGGTTGGGCTGCTCCTGCTGCTGCCCTCCCAGGGATGGTCAAGGAGACCTCCAAAGTATCTCCTCGCCAGAGCAGATGGGAAGAGAGGAGGAATATGAATTTTCCTTCCAGCTCTTCTTTTACTGGCAAGGGTCCTGCAAGTGTCCCTCTGGTCACGGAGAGGACCCCACCAGCCCACGACTGTGTCTTCCCCCTTCAGTGCTCAGACAAAACCTGGGCAGCTGCCTTGGCCATCCCGTCACAGACACCAGCACACATTCAGCAGTTGGGAATATGATTAATGACAAGCACAAAGGAAATTTCAAAGTCTGTTTCCAAACACGTGGAAAATGCAGATCTTCATCTGCATTTTCCACATGTTCTCCAAACACCTGGTAAAGGCTGCTTTTACTTAATGTGTATAGGTGCCGTTATTTGAATAACTGTCATTCACTGAATCATGTGCAAATATTATTCTCCTTAAAACAAATGGACATGGCCTTGTTATCATGTAGGACATTTCAAGTTCTTGAGAAACCACTACAAATGGTATTTTACCTTCTCCTGTTTGATGTGTGATCCTTCCATAGTTATTAAAGCCTATTGCTACTTATTACAGATTTGGGATGTGGCCATTGGCACGCTTTGGTTTGATTTTTGTTGGTGGACTTTTACCCAGAAGAAAAAGTGCTACTATCCTTCTGTAATTTAAAAAATTGCCAGGGTTCTTATCTGAAATGTTATTTAAAAAAAAGTTGTTCTTGCAGCCAACAGACTGGAAAGTTCTAGTCAATGCATATTTTTTTGACATCCTTAAACACCTTACGAATTTATAAGCAATGACAATTTTTAGATCTCACCGAGATTACAGGAATATGAGATGTGAGATGATACCACACAGTCACCTTGTACACACATGATAGGTTAGGACAGTGAAGTTTGCCCCAGAGGCATTGTCACTGGCCCAGCCTGACCTCAGGTGGCCTCAGCTGCTCTTTGGGAGCTGGCCAGGTATCACCACTGACAGCTTCTCAATACCTTTCCACATTTGGGGAGACAAGGCTGAAGGGAGGAGGATCTTTTTATGAGATGCAGTGGTATGAGACTGTGGTATGCTTCAGATACAATGTGTTTTGGAAATAAAAAGCATTAGTTATTTAGTAACGACTACAGTAAGGAAAAAGTCATCTGTATTCCCATACATCTATAAAATGGTGCAGTTTAAATACAAATGAAGATCTGTTTGCTGATTGTGATTGTTCTATTATTTATGTCGAACAGAAAGGCATCATTACAAATCTAGGAACAGATGCAGCCAGAGAAAATTTGTGCATACTTATAATAAGATTAACAAAATATCAGTTTACTCACAAATTAACAGTACATAATAGAATGCGTTCACACAGTCTTGCGGGAGTGGTGTTAAAGTTCAGCATATGCAGTAATACAAAATGGGTCAGTTACAGCTATTGACAAAGTATAGCTGTAGACAAGGTAGACAAAGTCTACCTTGCTCTATTTCCAGTATTTTCCTGTAATTTTTGTCCAGCTGGAGCAACTAGTGTAAAAGAGCAAAGCTGCCCCCCAGCAAAGAAAAAAGCTGTGTCACACTACAGAATTCATGCAGAACGATGAACACCATGCTTGCAACAGAAGATGGGCTGCAGACTGCTTAAGCAGCATCACAGAAAGATGTATTTAGAAAGGAGAAAATGCTTCATACAGAAAATGCAGAAAAGGATGCAAATCCAGGTGTTTTGTGACTGACACTACAGAGAGTCATCTGCTGGCAGTGACAGTGAGACGAAAATTGCTTTGCAAAATGTACTTGAGGAAGCATATGTGAATAGCACATTCGCTTTCAGGAGAAAGGAACAGATCTTGAAAATGGAGATATGGTTTAAAAGTTATGACAGAAAGGTCATCAATACAGAAAGTGAAATTTTATTCGTTTGACAAATTCACCAGCAGCATATTGATATGACTTTTATTTATTTTTTTTTACAGCTGTGACTTGAGAACACTCTGAAGCTATGGAAAAAAGATGCCACAAAGGTGAAGGGAATAATTTCCACAAGGTAGAAGGCAAGCAAGACTTAAATTATTGCAAGGAAAAGTACAGAAAGCTTTCTAACAATAAGGAGCAGTGAAAAAGATTTCCTGGGCAGAACATGCAGCTCCCAGAACATGTATTTTTAAGAAGGAGTTGAAGAAATATCTGCCAGGAGTGTAAAGCCAGAACTGAGGAAGAAGGATGGATGGATCCAGCCCTATGATTCTATTCTCATTTTTACACTGAAAATGGTCGATAATTTTAGTGAAAACAGCTATGGTGAGTCTGATGTCCCCTGTAACAAACGCAGAACCTTTATGTGCACCACTGGGTGACCGAAGGCCATTGCTGTTGGACAGTTTGTGTCAATGTGACAAAAGGAGCCTTTGGACCACAGCCAAATAAACACCTACCACATAGGGCCATTGCTCAGGTGTGCCAGATGGCTGCAAGGTCTGAACACACTTCCCATCGCTGGCAGGTGCTGGAACACCACCACTGGCTCTAAAGCCTTAGTGGACATCTCTCAGGCTATTAATGAAATGCTACTTGAAACTCGAGACAGTGAAAAGCCCGGACAAGGCGGTGATTGAGCCATTCGGTCACCAGCACGTCCTGCTGCAGTGGTGGGAACCCACACCAGAAGGTGGAGAGACTCAGAGTTTCACTTTTTAAAACAAATAAAAAATTGAATGATTTCTTCACCTCAATAGAAAACCGTGCAACTACCGCACAGCCAAACGCCGTTATTAATAGAAGCAAACACTGCTCTGCAGGAAACCCTCCCATTACAACCAATGGGTCATTCTCTCAGTAACGATACAGGATCAGGTGTTACACCCACAGGAGAGAAAAATGTTACTTTAATCATGCTTTAAATACATAAAAAATGACCCAAAGGGGTTTTCACCTAGATAGTTGACAGCTTTTAATTTCTGCTTTAGTCCTGCAATACAAAAACCCACAGTGATTCAGTCAAGCAGTATTTTTACTAAACAATTAAGAGTCTGGGCTCCTCATTTAGAGGAGCTAAAGACATTAGGCGACAAGTCACTTCACTTAACTTCACCCCACAGCATGGACAAGCTTCCGAATGTTTTTGCATTTTCCAAATGCTGAACAGATTTAGTCCACCATCTATTCTTTATGTGACAGATCACTCCTGGAAGAGGAGACCAACCTCTTCTGAACGGTGTAAATCAACAGTGCATCTGCCAGGCTGTAAATAAATCCTTTTGGGGAGCAGCCTTTTCCCTTGCCTGAGTTGAACCCGAGCTGTCTCTGAGAGTCTTACCAGGGTCAGATTAATTCTATATATAGCTGGTTCAGGGGAAACACAATATTTATTTTGTCTGCTATGGGATAATGAACTGGGCGTTTTCTCAGCTGGCATTTCGCATCCTCCGGAGAAGGAGGAATTCCCATGAGCTGACAGCTACGCAGTTGTTGGGAGACAAAGCTGTCAAAGGGTGATTCTTTAGAAGTTGGCTTTGGCAGCATTGTTGCTGTGACACATGGCACCAAGGAGCCTGGACAACACTCCGAGGCACAGGGCATTCCTCACATTTATAGTCTTCCCACGTGTTTTGTTACAATGGGTTACACTGGTATCACCAGGATCAACTTCTGGGTTCTCTTGGCTGAGCAAGCAGATCATTGGGAGAGAGCTGCAGGATTCTGGCTATTCACATTCTGTGCTCCTGTCTTCTCACCCTCACCATACCTTACATCCACTTTTGCCCTTCTTTCCCTGCGGGGGAAAAGTCACTTGTTGAATTTTAAAAAAAGCATGGGTTAGGTACCACAGGTTCTGCTGTCCTTAATTCAAAAATGAGATTGGTACTCCAGAAATTTATGCTGAATTACAATAGTTGATATCTCTTACAGAAAAGAATAGAAAGACACCATTTGTTTCCCTGATGGACATACTTCCCAGAAATAGGCCAGAAATACTATGCTGGCCAGGACAGAAAGAGAAACCAGCATTAGGATAAGTGCTTTCAAAATTGTTCTTGTTGTGGCTGCCCTGGGAAAATTAGACAACATGACTTTTCCTGCTATCAGACAGCATTTTTAATAAAGTGTGCTATGTTATCAGCTTGGCAAGAAAGCATCAGCTCCAGCAGTAGAAGGGGGAAGGTGGGTCATGCCATTCGCACTTACACAGCTATTGTTTAATGAATCCAAAACCAGTTGCAGTATGAGATGCAGCTGGTGCGCCTGTGGGTAGCAAAAAAAAGGTTGCCTGAGGGAAACTGGGGATAAAGTCTTTGGTAAATTGTGGCTGCTAAACTGGGCTGCACTGACACAAGAGGAACGATGTGCATGCTGGGGTTTTCTTTCCCTTTCAAGACAAAAGCTATATATACCTTTATTCCCTAAAAAAGTAAAAACTTCAAAATGCTGATTGATGTAGGTTAGTATTTTCCAAAGAACTCAAGCCCTTTGCAGTGTAACTTGAGTTGCTTTTTAATGTTTATCCCAAGTCTCCATTCCCCATTTCTATGGAGCCAGCTGACCAGTTGGCAGCACCCCGCAGGTGTGGCAGGCTGTCCTTCCCTTTCATTGCCTGAAAGCCCTTGCAAGCTCAGCAGTGAGATGCACTGACATTTGGCTGTAGCATTTATTTCTTGCTTTTCTTAGTTTGCATTTCCTGTTCCTTTCAGGAGCCAGCTGCCTGAGAATGAATTTCCAGCCTTTCTTATCACAGAGGCATCTTTTGCCTTGATTTGTAAATGCTTGATGCATTTCTGGTGTTGACTTTGCCAATAACTTGCAAATGCAACTATTAAACTGTATATTTACTTGAAACTTTTTAAAGTGGAATTGGCTTTAATGGTCACAGTGAAGAGAATGGAGAGAGAACGATACAGACACACATCTATACAGGTGTATGTATGCATAAAAGTCAACAACTTTGTGTTTTCTCTTGTGTGCCTGCAAAGGGCAAGCAGTTCTTTTGCCAGCTTCCTTGGCACTAAGATTAGGGCTAGAGACAGACAGGCAGATTAATACACCACAAGTTAAGCTAGGAAAGTGAAAGATTTCCAGTAGGCTTTTTAACCAAGTTTATTAATATGCTGTCCTAAGCATCAGAGTCAAGAAGCTCTAAAACATGAAAAGATACATGGATTAGCTTCAGTATTAATGTATCCAGGCTGGCGGCAATAACTCTTGCTGTAATTTATCACAGAATAGATGTGAAATTATATTTCAAAGGGAAATGTCTGATAGCTGTTTGCCCCTCCAGAGGGGAACACCGCGTAGGTGCTTCCATAGGAAGCAGGTAGTATGGAGGGAGTGACTTGGGAGGGATGGCTTGGGGAAGCAGCAGGTGATCAGTTTGTTCTGTTTGAAGTTGTGCTGTTCCTTATCGCTTAACCAAGAGGTTTCTGGACACCTCTAACCAGCTGAAAAAAGGAGGGAGAAATGGAGCAGTTAAGGTGCAGTACAGAAAGGGACAGAACTCTTACTCCCCACAGTTTCCCTGACAAGTAGTGCCTCTGCACTTGACAGGGGCTGGAGGCAGCACGGGAGACACTGCCTTCAGCAGATAAACCAGCAGGAGATGAGGCACCCTTGATACAACCTAGTATTTGATTCTGAGGGAAAGCTGAGCTGAAGCATCCATGGAACTTCACGGTCTGTTTTCCAAATGTCACTAAGATCAGAGTCTATCTCAGGGTATTCAGTGTTAGGATCCTGTACCCTTGTAGTACCAAAGCTTTTCCTAACATGCGAGTCAAACCTTTCCAGGCATGGCTTCTGCCCGGTTTATCCTCTGCACCCATTGAGAAGACTTTGTCTCCATTGTGCTTGCCTTTCAAATATCCATGGGTTGCTATCAATTCCTTCTTAAACTTCTCTTTTCCAAATCAAACAAGCTTAGCTGCCTAAATTTCTCCTTCCATGTCACATGCTTCAGATCCCTAATTACCTTGGTAGTGCTCTGCAGGGCAATCTCCAGTTTTTCAATCTCTCTCTTGACCGGGGGCCCCAGACTGGACACAGTATTGTAGGTGCAGCTTCACCAGCATCAAGTGGAGGGGGATAAAAAATTTCTCCCTATTTGCTGGCCATGATTGCCCTTGCGCAGCCCAGTACGCTGTTTGCACATTGCACATCGTGAACCTGAAGCCCCACGGTGACCCTCAGATCCTTTTCAGCTAGGCACCTGCTCAGTTGGTTCCTATTTTGTACAGGTCCACCCCTTTGCAAATCTCTGCAGCTCTCCCTGTTGACCTTCACAAAGCTGCTGTTAGCCCAGTGCTCGGGTTCACGGGGTCCCTTGGAATTCTCCCGCAGCTCGACACAACTCAAAATCAAGATTTGCTCCTCAGCATACTCCAAACACAAAGTGCTCAAACAAATATTGCTGTTAGCAGCAACCTTAATACAAACCCTTCTATCCTTTTGGTTGATTAGCAGGATTTCCACCAAAAATCAGCTCGTCCCATTTAGTTCTATGGAAACCATGTATCTGTATTCAGCTCCAGGGAACTATGCCTAGTTACACGGTAAAAGATCTCACTCATCTGTTCCTGTGTTGAAACAGTCTTGAAACTGATGGTTACAATATTTTTTCCCCCGAAATCCTGAGGACTTGTGATGGCCTGTAAATTACTATTTGCTGTGTTCTACAGATATGCTCACGCTTCTGTCTCATCTGATGATATTTCAACATCTCTATCCTTTTACATTTGATAGCAACTTAAAATTTTGTGGAAACCCAACTGTTTTAATTTTAGGTAGACATAGAAACACTGCCAGCCACGTTATTTGAAAGGAATGAATGTTGTCTTAATAAACTGCTAGGAGAAGTCAGTTCACATAGCGCATCTGCTTGCCAACAGCTTTGCTGACCACATAAATTCAGTTCTGTTTGAAATGTGTTTGTGAAATCAAGTGAAGAGGACCAGTTATGCATTTCACAGTGTAACTGCACAGACAAAATCGGCACTGAAGGCAGATAGCTCTCATATTGATTTCTCTGAAAGCAGTAACAGAAAAGTATATTTCATGCATTTTGGCAGTTCTACTCCTTACTGCTATAAATACGTGTAGACTAGTGCCTCAAAATGCTCATATTCTTATTCCATTCAGGATCAAAGAAGAAATACCATGTGCTAATGAGCACAGTGAGTGGGGATGGAAGAAATTTTTATTGTGCACCTAGATAAAATGTAATTTTTTAATGATTATAGTTATAGTTTTACAGGATAGATAGATCTGAAGTATAATTATCTTCTCTTTAACACATGCATTAATGACAGGCATGGAACTATATACTTATTTATTCCTTTCATAGAATCATAGAATCATCTGGGCTGGAAGGAACCTTCAAAGTTCATCTAGTCCGACCCCCCCGCAGTCACAGGGACACCTCCAACTAGACCAGGTTGCCCAGGGCCTCGTCGAGCCTCACCTTGAATGTCTCCAGGGAAGGGGCCTCAACCACCTTCGTGAGCAACCTGTTCCAGTGCTCCACCACCCTCATTGGAAAGAACTTATTCCTAATGTCTAATCTAAATCTGCTCTTCTCCAGTTTAATCCCATTAGCCCTTATTCTGTCGTTGCCGGCCTTTGTGAACAGACTCTCCCCAGCNNTACTGGAAGGCCGCTATTAGGTCTCCCTGGAGCCTCCTCCTCTCCAGGCTGAGTTACAAGTTATAAGTTATTTATTCAGTTACAAGTAATTTAAAACAACTTTTTTTTAATAGCAGAGGAAAAAGCATTCTTTTTTTTTTTTTGGTTTTTTTTTTTTTTTTCCACAAGAGAAAGACATATTTTTATAGATAAGTAAGTAATGGTTTCAGGCACTTTCACTTATGTGTACCCTTCTTTCAAGATCTGAAATTCAAAGGCTTGGGGAAGTGCCTTGGAAAAAGCAATATCTGAAGTATCCTAACTAGGGCACACCACACCATGAGTCATTTCTCAAAATCTTTCCAGAAACAGTGAAGATGACAAGACAGTGTCATGTGGGAAGTATTTTGTTACAACCAGTAGAATTGCTCTGCGTATAAAACGAGACTATAACCCAACACTGAATAACAAAGGGGATATATCAATAACTGTTGTATTTTAACAGCTGTCTGAGGTACCAGATGACTGTTGCTGCACATACTGTCATCTCCTGATTAAAAAGGGAGATAGATATACACACGCACAAAAGTAACACAGCAATGACATCATGAATTTAAAAATACTCTAATAGGACAAGATGGAATTCAAGATCTAGCTAAACAACACAAAATGCATCATTTTCCTATTTTAAATTTGGCAAGTATGAATCTAAAATTGCCTTTTTATCTCTACTATCCTGTCCACGTGTAAGGTTTGCTTTTCACTACAGGCTATTTTAATGGGATTAGTTATAAAAGTCAACGGGAAATAAATCACTGTTTCCAAGAAAGCCTCTGAGTTTGGAATCATTTTGTTTTTCCTATTGCACCAAGTTATATCTTTCTTAAACAAAGATAAACAAAATATCGAGATATGACTAGTCAATGAGCATATTAATCCACGTTAGGCATTTATTTCCTGGTAAGTCAGGAAAAGCCACTTTTAAAATATTAAACTTATTAGGCAATATTACTTTTAGATTATTGCTTTTGAGACATTAGTCAAGCACTGCTTTCACTTTAATTTATAAACCATCACTTAACTCTACCACACTTGCTCAATATTTAGATATCTGGAGGCTGATTCCACCCCATCATTGCCGTCAGCGCAGAGTCATTCCAGTAAAGTCACTCCAGATCGAAACATGAGCAAAAGGAAAACCAGCCCTGTATATGTTTATGTTTCTTCTCATTTAGTGTATGAATAATTTTCCTAGAAATGGGTACATTTAACAAATTTTTACTGTTAAACATGATTATTTTTACTGCATAGTGTCCTATGCCCCTAGAACAGTGTTAGATTGATTAATTGTATAAAAATCTGTTTGTGCCTAATGATGCTATTTGCATTCGCAATTGTAAATTGCAGGAAGTTTCGGGTTTTGATAGCTTTGCAAGGGTAATTCTACCTCCTCTTTCTGTCTTCTCATTTTCCTCCCAAAATACCACTTAATATATATTTTTTCCAATTAAATTGCTACACTTTTTATCTGCATATGAGTTTTCTCATTGTGTCTGTGTTTCAAGATCGTGACCTGCACTGGCTATATGCCCCTGGAACAATCAAACTGTCAACAATAGGGAAAAAATGTGACATTTAGCTCACAAAATTTGGAAGACACCCCCAAAAGAGATCATGTTGACATGGGCATGGACATCTGTGTCTTCAAAGCGAAATGCAAAATCCACTTCTTTGATCTAGTTCCTCTGCTCAGTAACACCACATTTATAAACAAACATGCATCATATAAAATAAACATTGCCTGGCTCCTGTTGAGCAGAGAGAGAAGAAGGCTCCTTCTGTGCCCATTTTATTTTTGGTAGGCAATTGGACGCTACAGCAAAGAGACGCTTTTTATAAGGACCTAGAGATGTGGAGATTTTCCAGAACTAACAGCACATTGTGCACCAACAGCGTGGCAAGGAAGGCAGTTTTTACCATTAATGCCACATGGTTTTTACCATTCTAGCCACATATTCAACTGAACCCCCACCTGAAATCTGCCGATGAAAGCGGCTTTAGCTTGCACACAGCAGTGACAGGGAATGAAGATGCACGTCAGGCTGATGAGCACTAAGAAGTAAATTGTTTGCCCAGATGGCAATCAATAGCTCTCTTCACTCTCTTCGTTCTTTGGCAAGATCAGGAGCTTTGGATGGCAATTAAAGCTTATCCAGCTGCCAAGTGCCCTAATTACTCACACAAGAAATCCCACATTTCTCCTTCTACCTGAAACATCCCTTGCGCCACATTCATTAAGCTCATTACAGTCAAGCCTGCTGCTGTTCCTAGCACTGACATTTCTTTTCCACAAAAGAAAACAAACCCCAAATCCTTGCTTGCGCCTGGCGCCGCCAGTGAGCGATCCTCCCAAAGCCTGAAGGATGCTCTGCTGTGACCACCAGCCCGTGTCCCACGGGGATTTTCACAAGACCGTTCCAGGCAGCATCTTCCCTCTTCCACTCCATTTTCACTTCCACCATTTTCACTTCCCGTTCAATTTTACAGCCCACCCCTCCCTGCCCTACTCATCCATTGACCACTTGTTTCTTTTACTTGCACTGCATTTCCCCACAGCCTCTGGGACCATCGCTCTCACCCTGGGCATGGCTGGAGCAGCGTTTATAGATGCAGGGGCTGTGGCTGAGATGCGCCGATGACCCTGTACCCACCGGTGCCACTTCTCAATGCACCAGCAGGTAGGTACCAGGCAGGCAGGCACATCATTATCCACGTACACCACTGAGAGCATTCAAAAGGGAGCAGAGAGAGCTTTCACTCTGACATGCAAGGACTTGTCTGATTCTACTGGAAAATAAACCCTATCTTTTATGTATTTTGTCATTACAGTCTTCATCCATCCTGTGTGAACTGAGGGAGGTCTGGATTCTAAGAGGAAAGAGCAGATTTTACTTCCCTTTTAAGGAACAGTAGAGCAAAAGTTTTTCATATAACTTTATAATCTCTTTAATTCTCCTGGCACATTTTTGGTGCTGTATAAATAAACGTAACTAATGGACAGCTGAACTTGAACAGTGCAAGCTCACTAATTTTCCTTGACCAAAATATGCGTTTTTTCAGAAACCTTCAATAATTCAGACCTAAATCTAATGCAATTAGTGAAGCTGTGCAAAGCATACTGAAGAAAAAAAGGCCACTAAAAGCTCAGGCCTCTTATTTTATCATCTTGATTATCACTTTATTATGAATTAAAGTGGGAAAACCCATTAAGTACCCATGGATCCAAGAACAAGGACTCTAAGAAGCTCTAAAGAGCATCCCACTTAGTGTGACAGCTCAAGACCACAATGACCAAGACATTGCACAAAATGGTTAGATTATCTTAATTAAACCACAAGATTATCTGGACACAGTTCAACTATAATCACCAAAGAACAAATAAGCCATGGGATACACCAGAGAGAAAAGAAAGGGTAAGAAGAAATTCGTCATTCCCTTTGAGCCACCCATAACCATTCAATTTACATGTGAGCTTCTAAGGAGGAGGACAGTTAAAAAGAGTATTATGAACATTAAAGAGTATTAACTGTCTCTATGCTTTTTTTTTTTTTGTCTCTTTAATAGCACTTTGATTCTCATTTACACTCAGCCTCTGATGCAGTGCTCTGGAAGGGCAGAGAGGCCTTAAAGACAGGTATAAATGAATTTACACTGACAGAGAAGCACATGGGTGACTTAGAACTAATCAAAATGATCTCCATTATTGGAGAAAAAAAATAATATTGAATAGCTGGTACTGCTGTTGATGCAAGAAATAGTTAAAAATTTCAGTTCAACTCAATGCATTCTAGTTTGCCGATAAATGCCATATTCACAGAGTCACAAGATCACCTAGGTTGGAAGGGACCTTTTAAGATCATCTAGTCCAACCAATGAAAAAAAAAAAACCAAACCCAAATACAACCACAAACGAACAAAAAAACCCACACAAACCCCACACTACGCCCAAAACAACACCACCCCAACACTAATCCATATCCCTGAGCACCATGTCAACTGGTCTCTTGAATACTTCCAGGGATGGTGCCTCAACCACCTCCCTGGGCAGCCCATTCCAATGCCTGACAACTCTTTCAGTAAAGAAGTATTTCCTAATATCTAACCTGAACCTCCCCTGGTGCAACTTGAAGCCATTACCCCTTGTCCTATCATCTGTGACTTGGGAGAAGAGACTGATCCCCACCTCTCTACAGCCTCCTTTCAGGGAGTTGCAGAGAGTGATAAGGTCTCCCCTCAGTCTCCTCTTCCCCAGACTGAACAACCCCAGCTCCCTCAGCCTCTCCTCATAAGGGTTGTGCTCCAGACTCCTCATTTATTCTCTTTTGATCCAAATAATTCATATGCATATAAAGTATTGCAAATAAAGCCTGATGGGAACTCTCCTTGAAGGAGAAAAATGCCGTCTATCCTTCATCAGCCAGGCACAAAAGGGATGCCTTGCTATTTCACAAAAGCTGCCAGTCAATTCTAGGTGTGGGACCATCCATCACGACAGGCAACGTGCCATCGCCCGCACCAGTGAAGTGCTGTGTAATTTGCAGCGCTGTGAACATGGTTTGTAATTATATTTGACGGGGCCATGGGACGTAAATTACATAGCTTTTACATTTAGCTGTTACTGCAAATTCTTGCCTGCCGTTAGCTCCTAGGGGTTTTCAGTAGGAATATGGAGACAGGGAGGAAAAAAAAACATGTTCTGAGCTTTTTTAGAGATTTTATTTTAAAAAAATCATTAGGAAAACAAATTAATAACATCTATGTGGGAATGGTTTATTATTATTCTTGTTCTGTTGTCGGTTCATTTGGACAACATCTCAGTAGGACTAATAAGAGAAGAAAAAACATAATTGTTAATTTTATTTTTTTTTTATGTCTAGGGCTGGCATTATCTGTCTAGGTATGTCACAGCATGACCAGTCTTCTTCTCCTATTTGCAATGGTTTGTAGGCACAGCTGTCAGGCAATATACTGGTCTGGAAACCAGTCCCTTAAAAACAATAGCTTATCACCCGCTATGTACACGTTGGGTGCAATGCTTGGTCATACCTGCATACTCTCCAGGACACAAAGCAAGAAGGCCCCTCCTGCAGGGACCTTAACGAAGGAATTTGAGGAGACAGATGCTAATCGTAGCAGAAGAGCACATACCCTGTGACTCCCCTGGGTTTACTGTCACTAAGGAACCGGAGGCTGAAGCGGCGGCAGGGCAGGGCCATCCTCCAGCAATGATCCCAGGGAAACGCCGGATGGTTGAAGATTAGCAACTATTTAATCCATTTTGGCCTGGAAAGAATTTAAGAGGAATGAGAAGCTCGAATCAAAACTTGAGTAAGCCTGAAGCTATCCTGACGTGTTTGTGAACTAAATTCCCTCCCGACACTTTTCTATTATTTCTGTTCTTGGGTCATCATTCTTTGCACGCTGGGACCAACAATGCCTTTTATTGTAGCCTGCCCCATTTTCTTTTTGCACACAAAGGGAAAGCTCCCTGGTGAATGCCAGCGGCAAATACTGCTTTCTCAAAAAGTTACATGGGAGAAGTATGCCTCGGCTTTTGTTTGCGTACTGTAATCTGCAGCCGCGCCGAGAGCGGGCTGAGTAATTCATAAATGTGGCCTTTGGACTTTAAAGGTCAGCTATGCTTTTCATAATAAAAAACTGTTAACACAGAATCATCCTGGCAAAACCAAACATCAGTTTTAAGCAATTTTTCACAAATGACCTACCGTGATAAATGCTCCACCCATAAGCTGCTACTCTGCAGTCTACAACAAGCAGTACCAAAACAGGAAAAAGTAATGGAGATAAGAAGGTCTTGTAAAGGCCTAGGAAATCTGTGATGTTTTTCACATACCATAGCTCTGTGAAAGAGTTTACAGAAATGCCTGACACAGCTGAATATGAGACTTCTGAAACAGGAGGCCAGCTTCGGGAAGAAGGAGAGACATGGAGAGGATCAGCTCCTGAATGAGAAGCCTTGCAGTGAAACGACAAGGGCCAGTTGTAAATAAGTGAATAACATTCGCTATTTGAGACACAGAAAAGAAGCACAAGCTATTTTGCAAATGTAATGAAAAGTCCAAACTCTTTCAGGGGCTTAAGAGTATTTAAATGTAAATGAGCTTCCTTCACCCATCCCAGAATCAAGAGCCGCTTAGAAATAGTTGCATTATTTTCTGTTGAGTAATCATAACTTTTGAGCATCCAGCATACACCAACAAAGAGATGTGAGCGTGGTGTCTGGATTGTCTCCTATCACATAGAGAGGATGTCTAAATGATGTAGCACCTTCACAGCTGGGTTTCATGTGCATCCATTCAGAGGAGACCTGTTCTCTTACGCATGCCTGAACCCCAGCAGTCACCGCAAACTCATTATTTTTATGAAAATAAGTTAGAAATAAGTAGAAAGAGTGGCATGGGGTTGCTCCTGTATGAGAGCTGCAATGTATTTTAAAATTTATGGGTTTGGAGCTGATGAAAGGCTACAGGTTGGCAGAGAGAAGCCAGTTCACCAAGCTGAGAGGAGAGGTTGTGGGAAGCAGCTGTCTCCAGCCCCTCAATCCATCCTCTGGCCACAGCAGCAGCAGCCACCCCCGGGGCAGCCATGCCCACATCCCCAGTGGCCTCCTCCCTCCCCAGCCAGCAACGACACAGCTCAGTTCCCATTGGCATGGAGATGTCAGTGTCTTGGAGGATTTCCAGGGGACAGCAGGAGTGAGAGCAGGTAGGCACACTGAGCTGTGCGAAGCATTCTTGTAGGACGCTTCACATTCCTCCTAACCCCATTCCTCCCACCCTATTTGTGCCAGAGGTCTCACCACCTCTCCTTCCACTCTGGAATCAGATAACTTGGAATCAGATCCACTTGGAATCAGATAACTTTTGACTTTTCCGTTTCCTAACCCCTTCTGACCTCCCAAAATGTGTCCAGGCTCCAACATTTCATTCTCCAACAACTCCAGCATGAAGTCCAGGCTGACCTGGTTATGACTGGAGTGCAGTGTCCCTTCTGCCACCTTGGCACTCAGCCACTCCACCCTGCTGGCCTATAATGCTGCTTCTGAAGCCACCTGACTCTGGGTTCCCTCAAAATTGTAGCTCCTCATGCTCCTTCATCAGGTTTGGGCTTCTCAGAGCAAACCTAAAGCTGGTGGGAGCCTCCCTAGGTCCTTCTGGTCTCAGTATAAATGTTTTTTAGCATCTACAGAACTACTCCTTGCTCCTCCTCTGAAAATTCAGCCCAGCTCTCTTCAGACTATAGTACCATATCTTATACACAGAACCGTGGTGCTCCTGTCAGGCTCATCCAGATTGATGTTTTCATCTCTTTCATCTGTGCCACTTGTCCATAAGGAAATGTTTTGCTAATTCTGCTTGACTTGTCACGTCTTTTCTTTTAAATCCCTCCTCAAACCCACTCTCGCCTGCCTGCTCACAATGCAAACAAAGTAATACCCGCTTATTTGCATTAGCTTCTGAAGAAGTTACATCATGTTGTGATATAATTTAACCTTTCTGCCAGGTGTTTGCAGGCAGGGCTGCTGAAGAAGCTGGCTGGGGGACAGGATGGGTCCCCACACACATGGGAAGTCTGAGGAGGAACAAAACACATCCCCCAGCTGCCCTGCTCACAGGGTGGCCACCATAATCTCCATCCAGAGCTGGTGACCAGACCCAAAACTGCAGTCTGTGTCTCTGGCCCCTGCTCTTCAGCCCCACTTCTGTCAGAAGAACACTTAGCTCTTGGTCTTGCTTAAATTTGGATTATTAAGCTCTGGACAGGAAATTTGTGCCATCTCCATGTGAATTTTCCTTAAAGCACCTAGTAGATTTCTAGACACTGCCAAATTACCAAAGGGAAGGACATCTCTATTTCCAAATAGTATGAAAATGAATGGATTTGGCAATATTGGTTTCTAGTATCTGATAAATGTTTACTCGCTCTGATTAGGAATGACATTATTCCTATGCCCAGTTAATTCTGCAGAGCGTGATGAGCAGTTTTGTATCATTTCAACTGACTGACTCTTGGACCAGCTAAAAAAGCCAAGTCTGGAAGCCTTTAAGTGAGCATGTGAAGATGGAAAATAAGACAAAAGATTATAGACATTTTAAAATATTTGTGCTGCTGGATCTCTATTGCAGATATCTAAATACTGAAATGCCTCACACCATACTGCTACCCTGTTTCTACATCCAAAAAGACACTAGAGCTATTATCATTGTTTCTACATTTGAGAGCATATTAAAGGTTGCTCTTGTAACCTCTGCAGGTTATAAAAAGGCCTATCACTAGTGAAATATGTGTTTAAATTGTATTTAAAATAATTTTTGGAAACCAGACCCAGACTTGTTTTACACAGAAGAGCACAAAGGCTTACAGCTGACATTTGCCTAATCTTCAAATTCCAATGAGCTAAGATCTTATTTTAACTTGCTTATATAGATTTCTGTTGGTAAGTGGCTGTCAAGCGTTGTTTTATTTGCAGTTAATGTCTTGAAAAACAGAAGGTATCAAAGATAGCAATTACAGAGCCTGTGTTCTCCTCTGCTATCGGAGCAGCAGCGAGGAGCTGTGCCAGTGACGCCTAAGTGCATTTACAAGAAAAACTGTCACAAAGATGGAAAATGGGGGAAGAAGTTCCAGCGGTAGGAGAGCGAGCGAGGCAGAGCAGGAAGAGTGCTCAGCATCCACACAAGATGCCGTCAGGCAGCTCCGGCTCCGGTACTGTAAGACTTGTATTGCCTCAGCAATGGAGAACAAGACAGGCATACCAACCAGAAAAAAACTACGTGCTGAAAATGGATAACAACCGGATACAAGGAAAATGTATAAATGCATGCTATAAAGCCAAGCAGAGGGGCACCGATAGCATTTAGAGACCCAATCCAGGCAATGTGACCCAGACCAGAAGCTCTTATCAAAGCATAGGGGTGTCCGTACTTTAATACATCAAAGAAAAACATTGATTTAGGGATCGCCTAAGCACATATGCTCATATCTTCAAGCAGGTTTTTTCACTTGCAAAACAAGGATGCATTGTGTCATTCCCCCCAGAGAAAAACTGAGTTTAGGGAGACCTTTCTGCCTTCAGACTACACAGCCCAGTGGGTGCAGGGTCCAGGGTATGAACCGAGGGAGACTTTCCTAGGAAGAACTCAGAAGGAAGGTGAGGATAAAGTAACTGGTGGATGAAAAACTACATGGACATGGTGGGTGTGTTGTGGAGGCCAGCAGGAGAAGTGGGCTAGGGATGAATACCTTCTCAAGCGTTAATATCTCTGCAGGAATCTGCCCTGAAACACAGAGTTTGGAACTAATTGCATTGCACTAATGCGTTTTCTGTGTGTCTGGGGAGAAGGGAGGAAAGAAGTCAAATCCATTTCTGCAACAGAGCCAGGGTCTTTAGGTGGCACAGGCTGCCCACACCTCCCGACCGGTGCCCAGGCAGACACTTCACACGCAGGTACAGGAAGGAGCTTGTTTTTAAAAGTCAGATGTCAAAACGACACCTTTCTTTTATTTTTTTTTTTTTCCCCCCAAATGGAAAACTCCTTGTGCTGGAATCAAATAATTGAAAAGTTGCTGAAACAAGAGAGTAACAGTTAATCCTGCCCAAAGGGTAGATCTAAATTCTCCCTGGAAAGGCTACTGCATGTGGGATTATATACAGCGGTTAACCAAATATTCAAGGGACATTAGTAATTACCATAACATCCCACCACTTACTCTGTCAAATGCGCAATTTATGCAACAAGCCCACAACTTCAAAAGGAATTTGTTTACTTTAAAAATAGTTGGAAATACATTTCCAACCCACAGTTTTTTCCCCAATACCTTCCTGTCCCCACCTCAAAAAATGCCTGAAAGGCTTCTAGGCGTTTTGTGCAAACACCTTTCCCAGTGAATTTTCCCCCAGTGCTGTTTGTTTCTACCGCATGGCATGCCAGGGCACACAGATCCTTCATTTCCCCTCTCTCCTTGCAGAGGCACAAGGGCCATCAGCGGGACGCGGCTGCTCCCACACCTGCCCCCAGCTCCAGAGTCCTCCTGCCCACCTCAGGGGGTCCCCCATCGGTTTTTACACCCACAGAAGAGGGTCAGGAAGCAGCCCAGAGATCAACCTTTATGCTGTCATTTCTTAAAATCTAAGATTTATAAAAAAATACACCACCGGAAGCGCAAATACACCAGGGAGTTGTAGATGGGTGCCAGAGGTAAACAGGTCCCACCATTCTGCAGCACCAGCACCACAGGCACCAGAGGTGAGGATGGGGGAGAGTTCACGCTCCTCTCAGCTGCCTTGCTCCCACCTCCCAACAGCAGCCCCTGCCCACGGGGATCAGCCAGCTCTTCCCTCGGGAGCCAGCAGCTGTCAAGGGGAAACCTCCCAGCCCTCACCCTTCCAGCCTGCGCCGAGTCAGGACCCTAAAAATAAGAGCAGTTCCAGCCCCTGTGCTCTTTGATCTCCTGTCCCTAACGCTGTGCTGACCCACGGCTTCTGGGACACTTTGCCAGCCAGTGGGCTGCCTAGGCTTGTTGTAACCTGTAGCCCCATCATTTCAGGAAAGCTTACTCTGTAGATCTTTGGTAACTTGCCTTCTTTCTTACCTACACTCTGGGAGCACCAAATACTTCTAGGGACACGGGATCAGGATGTGACCCTAATAATGCTGTGGTTTTATAGCAGCACTTCAGTTTCTGTTGGTCTTTATTTAAGACTGTAGAGTACTTATAGTTAAATGAAACTGAGCAATAGAATAAAAATAGACTTTATATGTTAAGCCTATGCTATCGACTGACTCAGTAGTGGTAACCTAGAATGAAGTAGTGCTTGGTAATATTATTTTGCCTGATCAGTGTAGCTTAATAAACACATTGAGTTGAACTGGTCTTCTGAGCTCGTGCTCACTGCCTTCACACCGACTTCAAATGCAGTTCACAAACCCACGTTTGTCCTGGGTAAAGGCAGGAGCTCGCTGCTCCTTGCAGGGCAGCAGCCTGGCAGGAGGGGACCTCAGCAGGACAAGAGGAAACTCTTCTGCCCAGAGCCTGCATCTGTCCCCCTGCTCCATCCCTGGTCACGCCATCACCTGCAGAGCTCCCCTGGCCACCCCTCTTCTGCCTCACTTGCCACTTCATTTTGCCTTTGACCTCAAAGGCTTTGCAGCCGAGTTTGCAGCAGAGACTCATGACTCTGCCTTACAAGGTTATTTAAAAAAAAAAAAAAAAGAGAGAGAAAAGATCTCACAAAGATATGGGAACTGAAAGCCCCACTTTGTTCATATTTGTCTCCCCTTGGCTGTGTGCATGCCAGAGGGCTATCATCTTGCTTCCCAGCTGAAATAGAAATTCAGTAATGCATACTTGGGGAGTTCTGTCACTGCAGTAATCATTTAATAATGACAAATAAGCCAGGGAATAAAGCAAACAGATGGAAAATGGTCATCCCCATCCCTGGACACCTGCTCTGGGATGCAGTCTGTAATGATCTATATACACTTCAGAGACAAAATTACTATACCACATGTTGGAGAGATCTGTCCAGATCTGGGAATGAGTTACAGGAAAGACATAATGGGTACCAAAAATGGCATCATATCAACAGTATAAAAAGTACCTACTTGTAGTTTTGAAAATAACAGATTATCTCATTCACAAAAAAGCTTTTGAATTGGGAAACAAAACAAGAGTAAAAATATCACTTAAAAGAAAACCAGTATGAGCCCCAGCACTACTCACCCGCAGGATGAGTCACCGACACTATAAGCTTCCAGGGCTTTTTCAAATGCGGGTTACCAAACCCAGTTTTGTTCAAAAGAGGTATTCCTCTGACTAGGAGCAAGGTGGAACCTTCCATGCATTTGATTTCCAGGCTCAGATCTTAAGGCATTTTAACAAAAGTTAAGAATTTTAAAGATTTTTAAGGTTTCTGAAGCCCATATTGAATTTGTAAAACCTACGTGCTTGATACTTCCAAAAAGCAAGGAGAACCTGATTGTATGCCTAAACTAGATTTTAGGAGCATAACAACACTGGCAAGCACCCCAGTCTGAGTATTGTTTACAGTAAAAAAGAACCGCCTTTGCAAGAAGACCTTGTATCTGTTTCCTCAGCAAAATTAGCTTCAGCAGATTTTTTTCAAAAAGTAGAGAAACTATACAAATAAAACCTGCCTCAATTCAACAACACCCTCCCAGCACAAGTTTCCAGTCTCCAGCTTTCTGCCAAAAGGCATTTTCATGCCTGTGTTTTGAAAGTATCTTGAAATGAAGATAACCAGAGTTCTCTTACATAACTATGATGTGGCCTCATGATATGAAGTCACTATCTGGTAAAATTTCAGCTGTTTCAGTACATAAGTATTTTTAGACTGGGACTGATGGTCTTTATTGGTAGGAAGGCCAGATTTAGGTTTCCACAAACCAAGTAGAAAGAATTCTCTTTCCCTGCTCTACCCCTCCCCTCTTGGGCTTAAGGGGAAGCAGAGTAGGTCCTAAATATACATTCATTCAGTACCTTGTATTTCTGAGTGTTAAATATGTTAAAATAGCTCACTAGCTTCCCTACCTCACCTCAGAAAAAAAAGCCTAAGTAGATGACACGATGTGACAATTACTATGACATCAGCACTTTCGCACAAACCGAACAGATATTGTAGCTCTGGACTTTGAATTGAATCCTTGATGTCCAACAATGTGTTTGGAAAACTTAATAATGGGAAGAAAACAAAAGCAGGTGTAAACAACGAAAGAAAACTGAAAGCAAATGGGCTGAATTTTGGTTGCAATCACATAAGGAACGTGTGAGCACACAGAATATATATAAAAGCCTTATTGCATGCTTTAACATCAATTATAAACCATCATTCCAAAAATAACTTTCCCAGCAAAAAAACCATATCCACAGGAGGAACAGAGAACTGTTATATAAAGGGAATCAGGGTCAAAAAAGAAGGTCCAGGAACAGTGATCTATTCACCAACCCTGAATTACTTCACCTCTTTCATGGAAAAATACAGGGCAAGCGAAGGCTTTCTCGCTTCATGTGGTTACAACTATAAATACATCTTCTGCTGACCTGCAGGTATTTACTGATGTCAGGCAGATTAAAGGTGAATTCTTGCCAGCCTTTTGCTCCTTTTTTTGATAACAGGTACATGTCCATGGCCCTCTGCCACAGCATGGTTCAAAGGTTACTCTTACGAGTGCAAGTGGCTATTTTTGCAATCCACTTGTCTAGATCCATGGGATTTTCCCCATTAGATAATTGCTATTTTAAGATTCACTTGCCAGCCAACATGAGCCAGAAAGATGAGATCCAAACTTTGCACTGTTTGTATCACCATCTTGAGTCAGTAACTGGTAATGCTGTAAAACAGCTCACGTTAGGCATCTGAGGCACGTAGGCAACCTCCGGCCAGCACAACACCGTGAGCAGGCTACCTGGCCCAAACGGGAAAGCATTCAATGGGTTTCAGATGCTGCCCGCTGCTATTTGGCAGGGAAAACTCATCAACCCTGTACCAAGATGCAGACAATATTGCTTCTAACCCACTCTCTCAGCCACAGGGTCACCGAGAGCCTGGTGCCATACCCTTGACTTACCTTTGCTTGCAAAGGGCATCCCCTCCCTGCTGCTGCTGGCCATTACTCGAGCTGTGAGCAATGCAGATTGTGAAAGAGCTCAGTTATATGGGAAATAAATTGTTATTTTTCTTCCTGCACAGAAAGGAATGGATTCAGCATGTGCCAGATTGCCTCTTTTTTTTTTTTTTGGTGAAAACTTGCAGCCCATTGTTTATCAAATGGCACCCTGAACCTTCTGCGTCATATTTTCTTTGACTTAAACACTTTTTCTTTAACTAACACAATGTGTATGATGGCAAACAAACATATAAATTTTAAAAAGCAGGATTTGTGTGGAAACAAAGTTTACCATCTACAGATTAGATGATGATTTGCCTAATGAAATAAACCACTTCCATATAATTCTGCTGCTCTGTACTCCAGATGAACTCAGAGGCTTGTGCTGCATCTTTTCAGTGTGACAGCTGATTACAAACATGTTTTAATCACCTCAAGTTCTTACCTTTTTTTTTTTTTTGAGAGAGATGCTACATTTCCATTTCCATTTTAGTTTTAGACCTTTTTAGTTTCCTCCAACTGCTCCAAAAAATACCTGTGTCACCCTTCCCACCAGGGAGCTTCAGGGCAAGCTGGGGAGGTGACTGGCAGCCCTGGACCATGCCAGGCTGATGCTCTACCACATGGGTTTCTGTGCCATCGGTGGGCAGGGAACCTGCCAGCAACTCACTGGACATGAGAGGATTTTGGCTTGACCCCAGCGCACTCCAGGATGGCAACTCCATGATTTGTTAATAGCTTAAATAATTTAGAGCAAGCAATCCTCTGGGGCTGCCGTAGTTGTGGCTATCAGAAGCCCTCTCCCAAGTCCTCTCCAGTGAAGCTGTTTTAATTTTTTTTTTTTTGGCCTTCAAGCAGGGGAAGTAAACATGAAATTCCATGTGTGGTTTGTGAGGGCAGCAGGAGAGCCCTGCAAGGGGCTGCCAAGGACAGGCAGCTACACACTGTCCTGCCGGCACCACCACACCACTGCCTTCTTTGCATCCCTCTCCTCCTCCCCCACTCCGCCCCGTTTGCAAAAAAAATAAAAAATAAGCCAAGCCCTAAAAACCCTGTCTGTGAACTATTGGACCATCCCGTGGGCTTTCAGATGATGGCTGCAGCCCTTCTCGGCTGACAGCTTTGCTGTACAGGATTAATGCACCAAAGGTTTCAAATATTTATGAGCATCATGGAACGACGCCAGGCGACATGCAGAGGGTGCTGGGGCTGTTACAATCATTGAGCATTTTTAAATGGTACCTTCTTCTCCAAAAGACAATACTTGGTTTTAGTTTTTTGTTGATTTTTTTTTAAAAAAACAACCAAAAAAAAAACCAACCAACAAAAAACAAACACAACCCTCAATAGTCTTTTGAACTTACTTATAGTTTTCTTTGGAAATTATTTTCTTCAGGCAGCCAGGTGATCTGTACTTACAGAAGGTCTACGGTGTTTTGCTTTGGTCTTTTTTTAAAGCAAGCTACAGTTGTAAATAAGCCTTCTGATGACTAAAGTGGCGCAGGATCAATGTGTAAAGCTTTTTCAGGCTGTTTATTAGAACATCTGAGAAAGCCTGGTTCACTTTTTCCTCTGCATAGGCAAGTTTCCTCTCCCTCTGCGTACAGTAACAGAGGAGAGAAAAACACTGGGAAGATGTTGGAAAATCCGATAGTAAAACTGCAAACACTGACAGGTGGGCTCAGACAAGGTAAATTTCCTCCTTCATCACTTTGTCTTCAATGCACTAGATTTGATACCGAAGCGCTGCCTTCCCCCCCTGTTTAAGGGGGAGCCTATTTCCAGGGGAAGGAGGAAAGGACACAGGGCGGGACCATCAAAGGATGGAGCTGGCATTCCACTCGGATTCCTCCCAGCTCTGTGGATTCACTCAAACCATCTTCTCTCACCTGCCTCCCACCCCTGGGGAGCGCTGGGACCCCTCTGGCGAGCATGGGTGCCCTGTCTCAGACCTGGGAAGCATACGGGTTCATCTCCAGGAGCAGCTCAAACGCCCTTTCCAGATGTGAGGTGTGTGGGCTGCAGCTGGCCACCGCGCTGCCGGCTGCCCGTCTGGGCTGGGCACAGCGCTCCAAGCAGCAGCTCGGTGGCCAGGCAGAGAGGACCGTGTGGGCAGCGATGCCAGGAAGGGTGTCGATGGCACTTCCCCAGCAATAACCCACCTCCTGAGGGACGCTGAGCCAGGGCTCTGCCCACAGCCTCGCCACACTCACCCACGCTGCCGCCGGCCACGGGCAAGAGGAGTTAGTGCAGTTTCTTGCTAGGAACATTTGAAAACAACTTTTGGAGAAATGTATCACATTTGGAAAACTCTGTGTCATGGAGCTGTGGCGTTTCGGGGTGGGGGGAGGCAGGGGTGCAGCGTTACAGAGGCAGGAGGAAAAGGCTTGGCAGTGCTTCTGGCTCCCCAGAATCTGAGCTGCCGTCAGCGTGCACTCAACTACCCAAGTGGCTGCCCAAGCACTCGGGTAGCTTTTCCCTAGTGATGCTCCTGAAGGACTGTTTTCTCCTTCCAAGCTGTGTGTGGTGTGTTACCACCTCCCATTGCTCCCCTCGGGACAGCTTGGCAGAGCAGCAGCAGACCCCCTGATGGGAACCCAGCCCCAAGAGGCAGCACCAACACCAGCAGCATCCCTGACCCTCTGCCCTGCCGCATCCCTGACCCCGCTGCAGACACACACCCTCCTCTCCCAAACGCCAACAACCCCCACAACTTCTTCCAACCATGAACAAGCTGCAAAGCTGCCAGCGAGGGACAAGGAAAAGACGTCCCTTTGGGCCCCCAGCCCCACTTTTCTTGGCAGGGCAGAGCCCATCCTTCGCCCATGGTGGCAAAGATGGCAGCAAGAGCTCACCCAGGGGTGCTGGGAGGCATCAGGAGTGGATCCAGCCATGTCTCCATGCCCAGGCTGCTCGGCCAGGCTAACCAGTTGGAGTGGGGAGGAACAAAGACTGTTCAGTGGTTTTAAAAGGGGAAATTATTTTTCTGCCAGACCATCCCAGACTTCCAACACTCCCCACACCATCTGACCGTGTGCTACGTTTAAAACATGCTCTCTGGCTCTTGCTCGCCGGGGAGAGGATATGAATAACAAGCTGGTACAGTCTTCTTTTAATTCCACATTTACCAGTTAGTAAAATCTCTGGCAAAAACATGAAGAAAATCCAGATGGATTTCAATGTGCCAGCACAACAGACACAGGTTGGACGCCTGTATGATGATGGGCAGCTGGACATCTCCTCCACCAGCAGTGCCCTGGCCTGTGAAGTACCTCGACCTTAGGGAGGTGGGCAGGCAGGGTGACTCAGGGAAGGCATCTGCCCAGTTTCCAGTAGCCCTTTGACCAAACTGAACACTTGGAAGTGCTGGTGGAGCCATGAGTAAGTTGTGGGAGGTGGAACTAATGAGACCTCATTTCCTATGGATTTGTATCTTGCGGCTGGACTTTCTGGTGTCTGAAGACCATATGGGTGCCAAGGAGACACTTTCTGTGGTCAGGGCGTTCACGGTCTCTCCCTCTGCCTCCCCACCGTGGATTCTTCCTCCAGCCTCTAACTGGAGCCAGGCTCAGGCTGCCGGCTCTCCCAGGGCAAGGGCCGGGTCTCCCTCCTTCCCCCAGCTGCGTGCCTTCCCAGGCTCTGCCTCCAGCCTAATCTCTCAGAGACAAACACCTTCTTTTCATGGTTGGTTGAAATTGATCCAACAAACTCAAAAACAGAGGGCGAACTAGCAGGCAAAAGTGACTAAAAAAATAATATGCATTTAATAAGAAAGCCAGTGTAGCTATGTTACAAAAACATTCTGCTATAACGCAGGGGCAGCCACAGCCTTGAGCCTAGCAGCCACAAACAAACACTTTCTCAAGGCCAGGAGGGACTGGGCATGTACCTCACACCTCCGGGAGCCAAGGACAGTGAGGGAGGGCTCCCAGTCACCTTCCTGGACCCCTCGCTGTGTCCCCAGCAATCCCAGTCTGGGGTCTCCCACTGCCTGCTGTGGGCGTGAGGATCAGAGAGCATCCCGACAGCCACACAGCCCTGCCACGGGTCACCCAGCCCAGCAACAGAGGGGCAAGTGGGGAAAAAGCCAGTAAACTCCTCTGTTTGGTACATGCAGGTGGGCAGGTACATGTTGCATTTCCCACATTAAGAGTGGATCTATTGTGCATATGTGTTTACCCTCAATTAGACTAATTATGTAGCACCAGCAGGGAAACACCATTGAACTTTGCTGACCTGCATGTTCAGTGCCACAGATCGGCTGCTCCTGCAAGAAACACCATTTCACACCTGTCTTTTACAGGAGCAGTATGAGTAGATGCTTATCCACGAAGATACAGGACAGAACAAATGGAACAAGTCAAAGAGAAAAATGAGAGGCTACCCAGCTCTATTTACAATGCTGGAGGTGTCACATGCCCTAAAGCCATATATTTTTTAAAGACAGACCAAAAACAAAGGCAAACACGTTCTAGTGGCCACGGAGTTCACTGTGGCCAGCAGCAGCAGGACTGTGGGGCAGCTTCAAGCACTGCCACCATGGCGCCCGCTGAAGGAGACCAAGGCTTCTCCCTCTCCCTCTCGGTGGCTGCACCAGGGGTGAAGAGTGATGGAGACACAGGCTTCCTCTGTGCACACCGGGCACAAGCTGGCAGCGAAGACAGCCATTGGCCTGCTGGGCTGAGGGAAGGGGGCTGGTTCGCCCTGGAGAAGGGAAGGCTCCATGAGGCCCAAGAGCACCCCAGGCGTGGGGTGGTTCTGCAGAAGGCAGAGCCAGGCAGCTCAAAGTGGTGCACACAGGAGAGATACTGGGCATAAACAGGGCTGAGGGGGGGTTCAAACTGTGTCCTGAATTCCAGCCTGAGTTATCCAGCCATCCTGTATTTAACCTGTGCCTCGGCTTCCCGTGCAAAGGGACCGTCAGCTCCCACCTCCCGCCGACAGCCGTTTCCTGAGAGCGCACGCACTAAGACCGTACGGCACCAGAGGCCGCAGAGGTTTCAAAATAAATACCTTTTTAAGACAATGAAGGATGGATACCCATCACATGAACAAGTGCAAAATTCGGTGGGAGCGTGTTGCCCGTGGGACGAGAATTAGGTTTGCTGTGGAGCGGGTTTGTGGCGGAGCTGCCCGGCCGCAGGGTACGATCCCACAGCACGTCCCCTGCGGCGGCGGGACACAGTCTCCCTCTGTATTTACAGATCAGTCCCTGCATCCCGCACCCCCTCTCTTTGCATGATAATCTGCTTCTCAAAATATTTTCCTTCCTAAAACTAACATGAAAACGCGAGCAGAAGAAACCCAGCCTCAAACTGCTGTCTAAATAGCACTGAGTTACTAAAAAGCAAAAGGAGAAAAAAAAAAAAAAAGAAGCAAGCTGAAGATGCTATCATCTTGCTATCATGTGCAGTAGAAGAGAAGAGACTGACAGGCAGCAAGAGGCTTCCAGATACGCTGAGGGAAAGATAGCTCCTGTTCACATCCACATCAACAGCAAAATGTCACTCAGCATCTGGACCGGGACCCCTCTGCACTGGAAATCAGCTTTTGGGTGGGAGCCGGCCACTCTTTTATGTTGATTTGTCTGTGCCACAGTGACACTGCTGCTAGCACTTAATTTATCTTGTCCATTTAGGAGACATCTAGTTATCTCAATTATTTAACAATGTGTAAAATTACAAACATATTCAACTACAATATGTTCCTCTTGCGTAAACCTCTCCTCTTGGCCACATACATAATGAAAACCCTGTTGAGTCAGTAATAAAATCCAGAAAGCTTTCAAGTCTCAGAACTGAATGTTCAAATTTTGTAGCTCACTTCCTTTCCTAACCAGACAGCAGGGCTGCCAAGAGAATTTCTGGGCGTTCAGCCCCCTTTGATATACATATATATACACACATACACATACTAACACACAAATATATATAGCGCTTTACCGGGACTGTCAGAGAGCAGGCACTAATTGTTTTTAACGCAGTTATGAACAAATGCATTTTAAAAAGAAATCAGGATACTGCTTGTTTTCATCTGACGGAACAGACAGCTCAGACCTGGACAGGGAAAACGATCAGCTCCAGCTCTGTCAATAAATAAATATTTGCATTTCACTCCAGCAGAGGAAAAATGCAGCACTGATTTTAGGAACCAACCTCAAAAATTCATGTGTGGAAATACCACGGTTCTTTATGCAAACAGGCGCCAGTTGCACATGCAAATATCTGATTTGCATGAATAACGGTGCTATATGCATCTACAGGTCGGACATATGATCTAGCTCACCACATTTTTGGAGGCTAAGCCTCAATCCTGTGAAGAGCAGAGCATCCTCACCCTGCATTGAAGCCAAACAGTAATGAGTGAACTGGGCCAATCACTACTGGGAAGACTTTGACAGCTAAATACGGGAGTCTTAAGATTTTATTACACAGAACTCTTGTGATTCCTGCCCGAAAAACTAAATAGCTTCTAAATCCTCAGCACTATTTATAACAACAACCACCACCACAATTACACTTATTTCTTTTCAGAAGCACTGTCTGCTTTTGTATTTATGCTGTAAGCAGCACGTTAAAAAGGAGACCAAATAGATTTCACATATGTCAATGCAATACAAGAGCAGGCAGCAGCCACGTGAAGGGAAGGACAAACATTCAACGAGTTTCATATGGCATGGAAACACAAAGCCAAGTTCAAGTCTGAGAGTTTTCCCACACTTTGGCTAAGTACATTACCAACAGCCTCCGAGGCACACGCTGCCGGCACACGGGAGGGGAGACACAGGGCACGAACAGCATCCCCCCCACGCACACAGGTACTCATACCGGTGTGGAAATGAAGAATAACTGGACAGTCTTAAACATCCGTGAGATAAACTGGCAAACAAACATTAGCTGAAGAATTAGACCCTTTGGCTCTTCGCTCGACAGGCGGAGCGAGGTCATGCTAACCTACCCCGGACTCTAAAACGGGAGATCTTTGCACCACTTCCATGATGAAATCTTTCCACTGTCAGTGGGCAATGAGTCAGAATAGGAGAGGGATGCTGTTTACTGAAGAGCTCTTGGAACTAGAGGGAGGAAAAGGGAAATACATAGGAGAGGCTAAGGATGGGCTCCAAAAACAAGATAAGAAAAATAAAACATGGACAAAATGTAGGAGTGAGAATGAGAATGGAGGTGGAGGCAGAAATACCAAAGTGAATGCAGAAGGAGACACACGTGCTAGAAGAACATGGCCAGAAAGCTGAATACAGGTAAAGAATAGTATAAAGAGCAGCAGAAAGGTGGGAATGGGAAGGAGAGATGCAAAGTGGGACAGACAAAAGGCATCAGGTTCCCAAGTTGTGTGCTATTGATGGGCACGTGCCCCCTTTTTAAGGCAATGCATAGCCAAGATGACCCTAATATCATCAGGACAACAATGACCCTACCAGGACAGCCAGCCTGAACTAGCAGAGGGTGTAAAATAAAGGTGTCTGAGTAGGGAGAATCATGGCAATGACTAAAGTGATTGGGATCAAAGGGAAGGCCTATCACCCCCCCAAAATGCTACTAGTCCGCTTGTGAGGGGTCAACTTGTGCATTATAGCTGCTGCGCACATTGGTAAGCACCCATAGCACTCTCACTCATACTCAGGTCTCCAAATGCCTCTTAGTCCTTAGCACGCCTTTGTGACGTCCCCGTGAGCTAGGAAATAATGTTTATGTCCTCTCTACAGAGGGGCATTGAAGCACAGGAGAGGAATGACTTGTCCAAGACCACACTGGCAGGCTGTGGAAACTCAGCTCGAACCCAGCTCTCCCAAGTCCCAGGCCAGAACTGCAGCTGCTAATGAGAACCAAGAAAATTCAAAAAATGCAAATGAACCATCTTGAAAGTTTTATGAGTGAAACTCCTGCTGCAGGCATGAATGGAGGAAGTGCAGACTCCAACAGGCAAATTCTTTGCCACCCCATCTCCCGAGTCCCAGAAATCCTGTTGATCTGGGCTAATAAATTTCCCCAAGCTCTAGACGTTCTCTTGGCCCTCATCCCAAGCTCACATAAGAAGCTATTTCATAGGCAAGGTTCTTATTTACAGTTACTCAACTCCCATAATATTTTATCTGAGGTGGCATTTTTAACACTCCCCTCCCCAATAGTGGATGAACTGTCTCTTTCTTTGCTTTATAGGTTTGTAACTAATCTAGTTAAAATCCCATAAATATCGGGGTGTTTCTGTGCTCCCCATTCAGAGGGGAGGCTGGCTGAGGAAAAAGTCCATTACCATTAAAATGATGGTGACATCCAGACTGAAGCTGACAATTCATTCATTTTTTAAGCCTGCTGTCATGGTGCCAGCTGCCCTTCGGGGGCTGACTGTGCATCGACTGTGTAGCCTCCTAAATGCGCGACACTCGAGCAAGGGTACCCTGCCATAAAACCCAGAGAGAGTCCCAAGCCCTTGCCAGGTCGCACAGTGGGTTAATGAGAGCTGGAGTCTTTGTTTTACTGCAGACCTGTGTGCCACTCCAGAGAGGTCATAAACGCAGGGGGACGGGGCGCCAGGGAGCAGGCAGGGCAAAGCAGGGTGCTTCGGGGCGAGCGCCACTGCTGCAATCAAAGAATCTCAGTTTGGGGCCGAGTTTGGCTGGGTTTGCTTGAAAGGGTGCTCACAGCTAATGCGCTGTGAAGAGGTGTGAGCGGGCCCTATTGAAACACAGCCTGCACTCCAGCTTGCAAAGAACCAGCCGCCTTGTTCTGCTGCTTCTCCTGGATGTGTGATGGCCCCTGGTGCTGTCACAGCAACACCAGCGCTCTGCACAGGAGCCCCCTTCTCCTGGCACCCCCCCTTTTGCCATGCTCTGCCCCGGGTGCAACGGGGAGGTCCGTGCAGTGCACTTGTCAGAAAAAGGAGCTTGCAGACAGGGATGCTGAAGCCCAGCGCCCCTGTGATGGAAGGCCCCAGTAAGGAGAGGTGCTGAGCTGCTTTTTTTTAGCAGGGTGACACTGTCCTGCCCTCAGCAGGTACCCACAGGACGGCCCCATCGCCTCGTGTCACCAGGATGGCAGGCCACCTGCAGTCAGGGAAAGATGTCCTCTGCGGACGACGCTGGTGGGAAAGCAAAACAACCTCACCAGGACTCCTTGCTCTATTCACACACCGAGAGGACTATTAAATTTCATATGTATATAAGGCTATATTTAATCATAGAGCACTTACCCAGCCCTAATACAGGCTTCTACTTCCTAACTCTACTTTTTTCAATAGAAAACTTCCCTGAGAAGTTAGTGAGACCAAGAAACCCTTTTTAAAAGTTAATCTTTTTCCTTCAAGAGTTAGAAAGCTGCCAGCTGTTTAATCAGATCATCAAAATAAACTAATTTCTCAGGCAAGGATAACTTCTGAAGAAATCAAAGAGTGGCAGATACAGCCACCCATTTCTTGGGAGCTCTCCAGAAACTCAAATGTCAGCTGTTTTCAGTTAATTAATTAACGCCATTAATTTTGGCCAGATAAAGCAGTTTTAACCTCAGTATAATCGAGATCAGAAGCTAGTGCTCGGATAAGGCCTCAGCCAAGATCAAAGCTTATGTGTATTAAAATCTCCCTGGATGTGGATTCCCCACCGTGCCCATCAGCGTTCCACTGAGGAGATGCGGGTGGCGTCTGGACCCCAGTGTGTGGGGAGGGCTCTGCACGTTTTCCTTTCCCCATAGCATCAAGTCTCTCTCACTTTATAGGAACATTCCCAACAACAGTGTTCAGGCTCTCAGCCGTGGTCCTGAACCCCAGCTCCTAGTCCATGGAAACTCACAGGCACCGCACACTGCTCCGTGCCCCCAGGCACCTACCCATGCTTTCCCCTCCACAGGGCTTGCTGCCCCGCTCTGCTCACTCCTCAGATCACACCTGACCTTCATCAGGGGCATTTCAGCAACAACTGTCTTCTCCTGCAAGAAGAGCTGCCACCTTGACCATCCCTTTCACTGGCTACGTAAGCAAGGAAACGTTTCTTACCCCACATCCTCACCAACCACCATCTTGTCCTCTATTTTTGAAATATGCAAGGCCTGAAATGTAGAATTTGGGGTTTTACACCAGCTAGTATTAATAGAAACATTCTCAGGATTTTTTTCCCCCCCGATGTAAATGGAACACTCGTTATTTTTTCAAGCATGCCCCTGCGGTGCTCGCAGGCCAAACAGTGCAGCATTGTACCCACCCGGGGAGCTCGCTATAAACACATCTGTCTAACTGCTCTGTCAGGCCCACTGAGTTCTCTATAAACCAGGAAAAGTAAACCTGTACATTAAATATTTACTGTTTTCAGCGGTGTATAATCTAGGAGTGTTTTTAGCAGCACAAGTAAGGCGCACTTTCAATCAATGATTTTCATTTTGACATGACACTGTTAAACACTGGATGGGTACCTCCTGAAAAAGCCCATCCCTCAAAACCAGAGGCTCTCCCATCACAACCGTTATCTCGTTATCACACACTGCTTACCTGAAAGACTCATCCTATCTCCTATTTTTCTGCTGTGATGCCAAATTACCCTATAAGCCTAAAAGCTGAGCTCATGAGGAGTTTCAGAAGCAGACCCCACGTTGGGCAGTAGGAGAGGACAGTGACAGGTAGGTAGCTGGCTGTGTACAAAAGGGTACGGATGAGTGCAAAGAGTTACAAGAACAACCCAAAAGCAAACTGCTCTGAAAGCAGAGAGCTGCCAGCCAGCAGTAATTTTCCTTTATGATTAACGTAATAGCTAGCTTTTACTGCTTGCTCCATGCAAAAGAGCTTCTACTTTCATCTCAACACTGACATAGGAGTCATAATTTCTGTACAACAACAGGAAAAGAGATGTTAATGCCATCGTAAAAAAGTCTCCACACAACGGTAGTCTGCTGATAGCCCCTGCTAACCTTTTACTTCCTGAGGACATGGGTCCCTGGGAAAACAGCGGCCAGCAGAGAGGCTTCCTGGCTGACTCAGAGAGATGTCCTTCTCCCCAAGGGGCTGCGAGAAGCCACCGAGCTCCTCGCTGCTGGATGGAGTCCACATGAGGAACCTTTTGCAGAGCAGCCCCCCAGCTCTCGCCAGCCTGCTCCCTCCAGTTTTATCTCAGTTTCCAGCAGAGATCAGGTGAGGGAGAGACTCCACTCGTGCAGTTTCATCTTCACTGCCCTAGAAAGATCACTCCAACCAGCTCCTTCAGTGCAAGACACATCTTTCAGATTTGGATGCTAATCAAGTCTAGAGATGGTTTAGCACTTCTGCCTAATCGCAGGCACCTAAGACTGGGATGGGCAGCTATTTGCACATTCTTGGATCCTAACTCCGTCTCCACAAACATTCTTAAAGCACATACACGATCTGTTGGCTGCCTGCGAGTCCTCCCTATCTGCAAGGATGACATCGTGTCTACTTATTTGTCTGCTATTGATTTTTTTTTCATGATGCTATCACAGACAAGCAGCGAGCGGCACAAGCCAGAGAACTGATCTCCAGCAGCAGAGTAGCTCTGGAGGAGGTTGTGGCTGGCTGCCTTGAGTCAGTTACCTCACGTGTGTCCCAAAATAAGCACACACAATGGAAGAACCCAGCTAGCTGCCACCGCAAGGTGCTCACGTAACACACTGGTAGGCAAAGGGTAGGAGCCCAGCTGGGACAGAATGGAAATAAACAGTAACGCAGCAAATGCAACCGAGGTCTTACCGTGTTTTAATAAGCTTGTGTATGTAGCAGAGAATGAGTAATGACTCTGGACAAAGCCAACAGGCACCTCAGGGGATTCTGAAATTAATCCTGTGACATTTCCAGCCCCTAGCCTGGAAAGCGCAGTAAGTGACAGAATTCACTGTGCCACTGTGTCCTGCCAGATCAGACCTCTCCTTCTATGGGCATACAAAAAAACCCAAACCAAACCACATAAAAAAATTAATCAATATGCACTTTTTCTCAAGAAAATATCTACATAAATGTGTTCTTAAAACCAAAGGCTGGGCAAGTCCTTTGAACGTCCAATTACTAGCAACAGCTCCAGCAGGTCATGAACAGTAGGGAGGGGGGACAAGCACCAGAAGGAAGGCAGAGGGTTCCCCTAGCTTTGACACAAACTAACCTAGATAAAAGGTAGGTGCAATTATTAACTATAATGAAACAAAACACCTTTGGGGGAAGAAGAGTTTACCCTATATATATTTAAAATGTAGAAAAAAAAATGAAAAAGCAAACCTGGACATACCAAACAGAATATATTCTGGAGCACAGTCCTGCAACACCGATAAAAGGAGGTGGTTGACTCTAAGGTGCCATTAAGCTGTAGACTGGGGAGACAGCAGCTGACAACCATAATGGACCACAGCTTGGAAGCTTTGATCAAGGATTTCTCAGGCACAAGCCAGCTGATTGCAATCAGGATCAGCTAGCTCCAGTAACTCCTTGCGATCATGAGCAATTTTCTTTTGAGGTTGCTCATTTCATCTCAACAGATGTCAGTTTGCTTGCATTGCTCCACTGGGAAATGCTCTACTCTGAAGACCAAAGTTTAGAGTTAAGAAGTTTTTACTGAGGTCATTTGGGATGACTAACCCTCTGGAGTGGGATCTCTGACCAGGACCTTCATCTCAGCTGACTCTGGGAAAGAACTTGTGTATGGTTCCGGGTGCCTCAGCCCC